>CM052813.1:31359605-31376756 GCA_028533885.1 Nasua narica | reverse complement strand
GGGGGGGGGGGTGAGCCTGGTGGTGGGTATCGAGAGGGGCACGTACTGCATGGAGCACTGGGTGTGGTGCATGAACAATCAATCTTGTAACACTGAAAAATTAAAATAAATTTGGGGAAAAAAAAAGAAGTTATTTATAAATAAATATTTGTTGAAAAGAATTAGAGAATTAAAGTGGAAATGAAATCTCTTCGGTGTGAGAGAAATAGCATGTTTTAAACATATCTCTTTGCAGCACAGGTAAGTACAATATTCTCTCCCTACTCCCCCAATTGCCAGTATAAACTTCAAGTTTAATTACCAACTTTCATAAAAGTTATGGTTTTATGTCATTAAAGCAGAATGAGACAATGAAATTAAAAGTAAAGTACTATTTTCCACTTTTGTCATTTAATAATTTATAAATATTATCAATAATAGGGCTTTAAACAACAATGCCAGTGTAAATTTAAAGTGAAATTAATATTCCATTCGCCTTCATGAGGTTTTTAAAGCTTTAAAGAAAACATGATATAGTTAAGCATGTTAAGACTTAAATCCATTCTCAATGCAATCAAATCAGGGAAAAGGAAAAAAAGTAGCTTTTGTCTTCTCTATCTTGCAGAAAATTACCCTTATACTTTCTAGACCTGCTGGATCAAATGTGAAAGTAAGCCAATGGTATATCTTTGGTTTATGGATGATTCTAACAGATGTAATCAATAAAGTTCTTATGAACATGTATTTCAAATGAAAGGGCATTTGGCACATCCTACATAATTGATTTTAAAACTGATTTTAAACTACAGGATTCTTATTTTTGAATTTTGAAAACTTAAAGCCATAAACAAAAGATTTCTGTTAACATGAAAGATTCTAATTTGCAGTATACTTATCTGACACACAAAGCTAACAGTTTTGTCCTTATTATGGCATACATTAGAAGGCAGAGGAAGAAAATTGATTATTAATTACCCTGTGAGCAATGGAAAAATTTAATAATGTCACGGCCTCTAGACTGGAATCAGTAACTTCTTACACAATACAGAAAATCACTTGAACTATGATCAATTTTACCTGGATTAGAAGATACTACTGGCAATTAATAACCATGTAACTTTGAAATCAATGAGATCTGTCAAAATAAATTATGGCATCCACTTCAACAATTTAAGTAATTTGACTTAGGATTATTATGAAGAAGGGCTTGGGTAGTTGTAAGACAATGATGAAATGATGTATGAATGAGGAGTATGAATTTGAGAATGCTATACCCGATGTATGACTTGTTTCTACTAGAGATAAATATATTTTTGCTGTATTATTAGAATTATATAACACATAACATTGTTATATTTACAGATATTTAAAATAACAGGATTATAATGAATTATAATAATATTTCTACTCAAAAACTTTTATTTCATTATATTTCCATTTTTTGTCACAGTATGATAGAAATGAATTTTCTTTTACTAAATTTACTTTAGCATCTTGTCATAATAGCATCATTTCACATCATGACCATTTCCTCCTCATCAAAATTCTTCAGAAGAACTACTAAGGGCTAAGTATAGAATTTAATACCAAAATATTTTGAATATGAGGTTGTAAATATTTCATTCATTCTGAATAGAACACAAAACATAGCTATGCATATATTTTTGAGCTAAATTTTTCCCTTTAGATAAATATAAACTTTGTTATTTGTTTAAGTATGCCGTTCAGATTAAAAGGAATGGTTTTAGGCTTAGATATAAAACATTCAATTACACGGTCATGAAGAATGTACATGCCATTAGGTTTACAAGTTGAAACTAATTTACATAAAATAGAAATTTCCTTCAGACCAGATGTCAAAATCATGAGTCTATCTTGATCTAGTAGTTTCTATGTAAAACTAAGCATTCGATCCACTTATGACACTAATTGTCTTGTATTCCTGTCCCCAATGAAAGAGATCTTATAAAGCCTTTCTAAAACATATCCTTGTAAAATGCAGACACCAAGCTGTTCCTGCAAGTAGTCAAATAAGTAATAAAATATCGTTTGGAAATGGTGATAGTGAAAACCTGGTTTGACTGTGTCTTCATGGGAAAATTTGTTTCCCAGGAAGAAATAGAAATCATAGAGAATATAAGTCTTAGGGTTCAGAAATGAACTGCAACATGATTATACTTAGTAAAATGATGTTCCATAGGAAATCATCAAAATTTAGAATTTGCTCCAGCTGATGGATTATACTACAGACAAAAAAACTGACATGTACAGTGATGCAGAAATGCAAATAGGAATTTTCAATCCTCAACTAGTGAACCTCAGGACCAAGGTTTTTCTAAGAAATAATGGGAAATTGGCTATGGGATGTGACTGAAGGAAAGCAGGATAAATCATCTGATCTTCATAGGGCAAGAAAAACGTTAAGTATTTCAAAGTCATTAAGCTTCTATGTGACAGAGCTAGGCAGATACTACCTTTGTTACAATCACTATTCCAATGGATTTCAAGCTATTTTAACAGCTGATTTTTTTATTGAATTGAACAGGGCTAAGTTAAATCAAAAACTGAGCTTCACTGGTTGAAGCTGGGGTGAGGAGTAGTCCATTTACTTGTTTCTTCACCAAATCTCACCCATATCTGTCATTCACGGTGATTCCAAGGCACTTCTACAGAACGAACCCTAGATTTCTCTAAGTCTTTTAAAATCACTGCATTTAAGATGTCAGATGCCACATTAATATATTATTTTTTCTATTGTTATATTGTTAATAATGGACATTTCTGTGATTACATTAGACTGCATTAGCTTATTAGCTGGATATTTGAAAAAGAGAGAAGAAAATTAAGCATTTTTTTATTTTTTAAGATTTTATTTAAATTTATTTGACAGAGAGAGACAAAGTGAGGGAGGGAACACAAGCAACGAGAGTTGAGAGGGAGAAGCAGTCTTCCTGCAGAGCAGGGAGCCCAATGCAGGGCTCAATCCCATCATCATCCAGGATGATGACTGGAGCCGAAGGCAGACACTTAATGACTGAGCACCCAAGCATTTCTTGATAAGATTTCTTGGAAGCAGTCAAACTATTCTGAAATATATGAGAAAGTGTGGGTTGTGAGGACTACATGATGCACTTTCCCTAAAGAAACTAAAGAAAGTACGTAGACCTAAAAGCCCATTGCAAAGGTCAGCAAAATGAAGGTACATGATAAAACACAATTAGAAAATTTGTAATCAGAAATTATGAAGCAGGTTTTTTTCAGAGCTCTTTCACCTATATCTTTCTGTTAGGTCAAATATGACAATATATGGTCAAATGCGATAAGTGTTATAAATAAGGAAGTGCAAAATATAAAAACTTAGAAATAGGTAATGGAACTTTTCCAGGTAAACTCATTGGAATGAATTCATGGATGTAGTTGTATGTAATCTGGGTTAAGTAGAACAAAAGGGTATTGGAGGAAATGGTACACAGGGCAGATGTACCACAGCATCATTGATTATTCTTTCAGCTCACCTATTCTCCAAATTTCGAATAATATAGAGCTATTCATTTTATATAATAGTATTTCTTAATATTTGTATCACCTATGACACCATAAAGAGCTTAACTAACTTATTTCCTCTGATGTTTTCTTCCTTTAATAATTCCTTAAAGTTGGGGTGCCTTGGTGGCTCAGTGGGTTAAGCTTCTTCCTTCGGCTCAGGTCATGATCTCAGGGTTCTGGGATCAAGCCCCATATCAGGCTTTCTGGTCAGCAGTGAGCCTGCTTCCTTGTCTCTCTCTGCCTGCCTCTCTGCCTACTTGTGATCTCTCTCTGTCAAATAAATAAATAAAATCTTTAAAAAAATAATAATTCCTTAAATTGTTCAATTCAAATATTCTTGGCACTCTGTTTCCTAAAGCCAAATATTTTTATGAATGTGCAGTGTTGCAACTGATCATGTGGTAAAACTTCTCAAAATCTACCCTCATTCTTTTAAGGTTAGGTAATCACTCCAGTCAGAAGTCTCTAATATCTGGACCCTCCAGAAAAGACATGGAACAAAAACTGCAGGTAAATTGGAATACCTCCTCAGTCACTTGTCACTGGAGAGTCACCACTGCCGCTGCCAAACTCTGTTAAGGTGGCAAATTAGTGCCATGTCTCCAATAATTAGCTTCTGATAATCACAGATGGGATATTCTCTTTTGCTTTAGATACCAACTGGTGATCTGAAAAGAGAAGGAATCAGTTCTTTATGGAGTCAGTTTGCCTACAATCTGTTTTTGGAAAATTTCCTGACCCTTCTCATATCTCTCTGATCTGACCTTTGTAATTTCCTTGTCACTGTCTCACACATATCTACTCAACCCCCAAGATTCTAAGGCATGAATGATCACACAGTTGTTTTACCAACATCGTCCCATACATGACATTTCTATGATTAATTCCAAGATGCTAAGCACAACAAATAAATAATACAAGTAGCCTACACCTAGGGGATGAGAGGTTCCAAAAATCATTTATCCTAGTACACACTATCATTCTGTGAACTTCTCTAAGGCAAGAAGCATATTTTATTTTTCCCTCTGTTGGTTTTATCACTTAGCTCAGTTTCAGGCAAGCAGTGAAAAAAGCATGTGTTTAATGAATGAAGTTTTGTGCATGTGTGTTTTAGTAAATATTGAAAGAAACAGCTAATTTACCAGTGTATTTGCTACCAATGTATTAATCTTTATGTTAATGTTGTATCATGGATTAGTGAATATATTTAGTCTTACTTAAAAATAAGAGTGTTATCTAGTTATTATAAAGTATTTGAGAACCGTACTTCTTTCAAGTTTCCAAAATGTCTATATTGTAATCTAAAATATGCCAAGATATCTGCTACATTTCCTGATGGATATATTATAAAGTATATCATTAACTATATTAAAAAATCATTTATAATAGTCATACAACACTCTTAAAAAGAGAGTGAAGAAATTTTAGATCAAATTTGCACCTGTGTTGAGATTACTACCTTAAAGAGATATTTGAGCTTACATATAGGTAATTATCAACGAATATTTCCTTATAGATAGTTGATTGAAAAATACATACATAAAAACTTTGATAGGGAGAGTGTAGTAAATTGAAAACTGTTCTGCAATTTCCCTTAGAAGGATCCATGCAATCACAGAAAAAAGGAGAAAAAAACAGATTTGGGGGAGAGCTAAGTTCAAGATTATTACATTTTTTAGCATCTCATGTAACACGGGATAGACTTGCAAAACAAGGATAAAACAAACCATAGCTTGTCTCCTCCTCGTCATCTTCCTCTTCCTCCTTTTTCTTCATCTTCTCCCCTTATCTTCTCTTCCTTCTTTCTTAAGACCACTTGCAATTATACCAGTTTTTCAAAATAAGCAAGAAATTACATAGACAAATTACAAATATGTTTGGAAAGAGTGAATAAACTGCGTTAAGCAAGAGGTTGGGACTTCATCAAAAAGTAAATTTAGTTACAGAATCCTAAAAAAAATAAATTTGAGGGATAATTTAAAGGACAAAAAAATCCTCAAATATAGCCATAATGCACATATCATTATTCACATCTTTTTTCCTTTTCCTCCTTCCTTCCTGAAGAAATGATCAGATTAGAAGAAAGTAAGCAAAGCTCTACAGCAGTATAGAGGGAATATCCAGAGGCAGTAAAGCCAAACCTTAGTTTTTTAAGCTTTAAAACTTTCTTTGTAAAGTCATATGAAATTTTTATTTCCCTGTATAATATGTTAATTTATTTTAGTGTAAGAAATAGCATTTTTACATTAAAATCTGAGATTTCTTGGCAATTGAATGAAAAAGGATAATTTTTATTTTTCCCTTTCATAGCAGCTTTCATAGATTCCCTATATATTGTCATATGAGACGTATTTAGCAGGGCAACTTGAGAGAAATAGCGACTTTACAGGATGTTTAAAACACCTTAGAAGGTAGAAAATGAATGAGACTTCGGTTATCTTGTGATGCTAAATATTAAAATGTGAAAAACAGCTTTTATATGAAAATATTCTAAAGTAGTCTTTCAACACAGGCACAAAGAGTGAGGACATGGATATGGTCAACAATTTGAATGAAATAAATGTGAAATAATAAAGGCTATCCTTCTGTAAATTTATTATCATGAGGTTATTTCATAAAACACAGACAATAGCATTAACTCTCCATTGAGGAATTTTTTTTTATCAAATTATATTATTAAGGCATAAGTGATTGGTAAAGAGTCGGTAATGACATATTTACAGCATTTTGTGCTTCCTCCAGCATGTAATAATTAGATAAGTTCATATGATTTGGAAGAGTTTGTAATGGCTTTTGTTGAAATGATTTTCACCTGGTATTTTAAGTCATTACTGATTTTAGCAAAATGGATAAGTAAAAGCAAGCAAATATATAGGGATACATCCCTCTGTGAAGCATTTTTCAGTGAAAGTTTGTCAATGAGTTTTTTGTGTAATTATATAGAGAAAGACAACAGTTAGCTACATGTCTTTTCAATCACATACATTGTCTTTTCCTGAACATATGTCTACTTGATTGATGATAGATAGATAGATAGATAGATAGATAGATAGATAGATATTGATATATATGTATAGGCACAGATGCTTTTTCCATGGGCCATTACTCAGTTTTGACAAAAGTCATTGTTCCAAGCAAAAAAGGAAAAAAAAAATAAGGAAAAAATCAAGATTTACTTACAGGCAATATGACACTAAATTCATATCTCTCAGGTTACCCTGAATGTAAATGGGCTAAATGCCCCAATCAAAAGACACAGTGTATCAGAATAGGTAAAAAAAAAAAAAAAAAAAAGACCCATTGATATGCCGTCTACAAGAAATTCACTTTAGACCCAAAGACACCTCCAGATTTAAAGTGAGGGGGTGAGAGTTATGGACATTGGGGAGGGTATGTGCTATGGCAAATGCTGTGAAATGTGTAAGACTGATGATTCACAGACATGTGTTAATAAAAAATTAAATAAATAAATAAAGTGAGGGGGTGGAAAATAATTTACAATCCTAATGGATATCAAAAGAAAGTCAAGGTGGCAATCTTTATATCAGATAAAATAGATTTTAAGTCAAAGACTATAATAAGAGATGAGGAAGGACACTATATCATACTTAAAGGGACCGTCAAACAAGAAGATCTAACAATTTTAAATATCTATGCCCCTAACATGGGAGCAGCCAATTCTATAAATCAATTAATAACAAAATCAAAGAAACACACCAACAATAATACAATGATAGTAGGGGACTTTAATACCCCCTTACCAAAATGGACAGATCATTTAAGCAAAAGGTAAACAAGGAAATAAAGGCTCTAAATGACACACTGGACCAGATGGACATCACAGATATATTCAGAGCATTCTATCCCAAAGCAACAGAATACACATTCTTCTCTAGTGCACATGGAACATTCTCCAGAATAGATCACATCCTGGGTCACAAATCAGGTCTCAACTAGTACCAAAGGAATGAGATCATTCCCTGCATAATTTCAGACCACAATGCCATGAAACTAGAACTCAATCATAAGAGGAAAGTTGGAAAAAACTCAGATACATGAAGGCTAAATAGCATCCTACTAAAGAATAAATGGGTTTATTAGGAAATTAAAGAAGAATTTAAAAAATTCATGGAAACAAATGAAAATGAAAAAACTACTGTTCAAATCTTTGAGACACAGGAGAGCCGGTACTGAGAGGAAAGTATATAGCAATTCAAGCCTTTCTCAAGAAACAAGAAAGATCTTAAATATGCAACCTAACCCTACACCTAAAGGAGCTGGAGAAAGAATAGCAAAGGAAGCCTAAACCCAGCAGGAGAAGAGAAATAAAGATCAGAGCAGAAATCAATGAAATAGAAACCAAAAGAACAGTAGAACAAATCAACAAAACTAGGAGCTGTTTCTTTGAAGGAATTAATAAGAATGATAAACCTCTGGCCAGACTTATCAAAAAAAAAAAAAAAAAAAGAGAAAGGACCCAAATTAATAAAATCATGAATGAAAGAAGAAAGATCATAACCAACACCAAAGAAATACAAACAATTATAAGAACATATTATAAGCAACTCTACACCAGCAAATTACACAATCTGGAAGAAATGGATGCATTCCTAGACACACATAAACTACCAAAACAGAGCCAGAAAGAAATAGAAACCTGAATAGACCCATAATCAGTAAGGAGATTGAAGCAGTCATCAAAAATCTCCCAACAAACAAGAGCCCATGGCCAGATGGCTTCCCAGGGGAATTCTACCAAACATTTAAAAAAGAATTAATACCTATTCTCTTGAAATTGTTTCAAAAAATAGAAATGGAAGGGAAACTTCCAAACTCGTTTTATGAAGCCAGTATTACCTTGATCCCAAAACCAGACAAAGACCTCATCAAAAAGGAGAATTACAGACCAATATCCTTGATGAACACGGATGTAATAATACTCACCAAAATATTAGCCAATAGGATCCAATAGTACATTAAAGGATTATTCACCAAGACCAAGTGGGATTTATTCCTGGGATGCAAGGTTGGTTCAACACCCACAAATCAATCACAGTGATATAATATATTAATAAAAGAAAGAACAAGAACCATATGATATTCTCAAATGATGCTGAAAAACATTTGACAAAGTACAACATCCTTTCTTGATCAAAACCCTCCACAGTGTAGGCATAGAGGGTACATTCCTCAATATCATCAAAGCCGTCTATGAAAAACCCACAGAGAATATCATTCTCAATGGGGAAAAACTGAGGGCTTTTCCCCTAAGATCAGGAACTCAGCAGGGATGTCCACTATCTCCAGTGGTATTCAACACAGTAATAAAAGTCCTAGCCTCAGCAATCAGACAACAAAAATTTTAAAAAAGGCATCCAAATTGGCAAAATAAGTCAAACTCTCACTCTCTGCAGATGATATGATAACTTTATGTGGAAAACCCAAAAGACTCCACTCCAAGACTGCTAGAACTTATACAGGAATTCAATAAAGTGTCAGGATATAAAATCAATTCACACAATTCAGTTGCATTTCTATACACCAACAGCAAGACAGAAGAAAAAGAAATTAAAAAGTCGATCCCATTTACAATTGCACCCAAAACCATAAGATATCTAGGAATAATCCTAACCAAAGAGGCAAAGAATCTGTACTTAGAAAGCTATAAAGTGCTCATCAAAGAAATTGAGGAAGACACAAAGAAATGGAAACACGTTCCATGCTCATGGATTGGAAGAACAAATATTGTGAAAATGTCTATGCTACCTAAAGCAATCTACACATTTAATGGAATCTCTTTCAAAATACCATCAACTTATTTCAAAGAAATGGAACAAATAATCCTTAAATTTATATGGAACCAGAAAAGACCACGAACAGCCAGAGGAATGTTGAAAAAGAAAACCAAAGTTGGCAGCATCACAATTCCAGACTTCAAGCTCTATTACAAAGCTGTAATCATCAAGACGGTGTGGTACTGGCACAAAAACAGACACATAGATCAATGGAACAGAATAGAGATCCCAGAAATGGACCCCCAACTCTATGGTCTACTAATCTTCAACAAGGCATGGAAGAATATCCAATGGAAAAAAATCTCTTCAACAAATGGTTTTGGGAAAACTGGACAGCCACATGCAGAAGAATGAAACTGGACCATTTCCTTACACTGCACACAAAAATAGACTCAACATGGATCAAAGACCTCAGTGTGAAACAGGACTCCATCAAAATCCTGGAGGAAAAAAGAGGCAGCAATCACTTTGACCTCAGCCACAGCAACTTCTTTCGAGAAGCACCACAAAAGGAGAGGGAAGCAAGGACAAAAATGAATATTTGAGACCTCATCAAGATCAAAAACTTTTGCACAGAAGGGAAAGTCAACAAACCCAAAAGACAACTAACAGAACAGGAAAGGATAGTTGCAAATCACATATCAGATAAAGGGCTAGTATCCAAAATCTATAAAGAACTTCTCAAACTCAACACCCAAAGAACAAATAACCTGATCAAGAAATGGATAGAAAATACGAACAGACCTTTCTACAAAGAAAACATCCAACAGACACATGAAAAAGTGCTCAACATCAGTCGGCATTGGAGAAATACAAATTAAAACCACAGTGAGATACCACCTCACACCAGTCAGAATGGCTAAAATTAGCAAGTCAGGAAACGACAGATGTTGGCGAGAATGAGGAGAAAGGGGAACCCTCCTACACTGTTGGTGAGAATGCAAGTTTGTACAGCCACTCTGGAAAACAGTATGGAGGTTCCTCAAAAAGTTGAAAATAGAGCTACCCTATGACATCACAATTGCACTACTGGGTATTTACCCTAAAGATACAAATGCACTGATCCAAGGGGCACATGTACCCGAATGTTTATAGCAGCAATGTCCACAATAGCCAAACTACTGAAAGAACCTAGATATCCATCAACAGATGAATGGATAAAGAAGAGATGGTATATAAACACAATGGAATACTGTGCAGCCATCAAGAGAAACAAAATCTTGCCATTTGCAATGATGTGCATGAAACTAGAGGGTATTATGCTAAGGGAAATAAGTCAATCAGAGAAAGACAATTATCATTTGATCTTTCTGATATGAAAAATTTGAGAGGCAGGGTGGTGGTGGGGGGTTGGGGAGGGAAATGAAACAAGATGGGGTCAGGAAGGAGACAAACCATAATAGATTCCTAAACTCACAAAACAAACTGAGGGTGGCTGGGCTGTGGTGGGGTAGGATAGGGTGGCTGGGTTATGGATATTGGGGGGAGTATATGCTATGGTAAATGTTATGAAAAGTGTAAGCCTGATGATTTACAGACATGTACCCTGGGGCAAATAATACATTATATGTTAATTAAAAAAAAAAAACAGTGCTCCTCACAAGTGCATTCCTTAATACTCAACACTCAATACTCAACACTTTAACCCATCCCCCTGCCCACCTCTCCTCCAGCAACCCTCATTTTGTACTCTATAGTTAAAAGTCTTTTTTATACATTGCCTCTCTCTTTGCAATGGATATGCTTCTTAAAGATAGTTTATCCAACAAAATAAAAACCACATCCAGAAAGATGAAGTGATAATTAGTGGGGATAGAGAGAGGAAGAGATAAAAACAAAGACAAAGAAAGAGAGAGGAGAAAGAGAGAAGGAAGAGAGGAAAGCAGTATACCTATCTTCATGTACTTGATTTAATTTATCCTTGATAGAAGCTCAAGTCTTTTGTTTGGAACAAAGAACAGATAGATTTTCAATTCTTGCCTGTTTATCTAAATTGAGGTTTTGTCACTTACAAATAGATACCCAGCTACTATAGAAAATTCTCAGTTATGTTCATATTTTGGATATCAGGGAAATCATTTGGGGAAAAATAAATCCATCCAGAATTGTGTAAATTCATTCACATTTTTATTCATCCAGTATATATGAAGCATGTTATACCTGAAACTAAGCCTATTTGAAAACATAGTCAAAATGGATGTACAAAGATCTCTGCTTGCATAGTTCTCCCAATATTTGGCAATTATACAAATCATTACAATGGAAGGTGGTACATTCTTTAAGAACCATATGCAAAACACTAAAGGAACACAAAAAATAGACAATGTAACACTGTCAGTTCCAAATTGCCTTTGAAAAGTTACCTCATCTTCAAATATATAATTAAATCATTAATAAATGATATTCGATAAGATAATAATTTCAGTAATATGCACTAAACACACATTGGAGAATTTGGAAAATTTCCTGAGTTTCATGTTGAGATCAATATAGTACCTCATAAGGACAATATAATCAAGTCAAAACACTGGAGTGACTCTCAACCATCCTTAAAAACTAGCATCACTTATGGAACTTTAACTAAGTACCTATACGTAGTACCCACCCTAAATGGTTGTGTTTCATTAATCTGGAGTACCTATTTAAATTGCTGCAAAGTAATTTTGCTGGACTTCCAGGATGGATAATCACAGACCTAGATTAAATATTTATTGGAAATTAGCAGAAATGCATGAAAGAATCTTTTCTTTTTTCTGTCTGCAGTGTTGGGAATTTCAAGGCAATGCATGGAATTTTGCAGGTATAAGAAGTCAAACATCTGACGCCTACATTCTGTTCATAATGATCACCATAGTGAATAGTGATAAGTAATGGAAAATCGTATTTCCAAAAGATTTCTGTTGGAGGAGTTCACCGAGATGACATGATCTCCAGTTGACTTGCGAGCTGGACTCTGGCAATCAGAGGGTCCTCACTGTCTCTCCTGTCCTTGGAATCTGCACTCCACTTGCCTTCTGCTTGCCAGAAGCTGCCCAAGGACACAGACTTGAGATGGTGGTATTTTAATATCATCTGGATGGTATATGTGACTCATCCCAGTTAAGGCCTCTGTATAAACTTTCAGATTCTGGTGGGAGGGTTCAGCAATCTATTGTCTTGCAGCTGTCGAAGACAGCCTGCTAAATTCCCTTGCTTGATACACCTGCCACCGAGCCACCTGGAGTGGTCTCTTTCTTCAGTCCCTCCTTCCCCTCCTTGTGCTGGGGTCAATTTGCGAACAACAGTTTCATAACGACAACAAAACCTGTAACTAATAAAAGTGTATAGGACAAAATTGTTATTAATATGCTATGATATGCTAACTACATATATTATTTTATGTTGCACATATATATTTTTTTCATTTTACTGAAAAACTTTGCTGCTCATCTGGAAGTTTGTTTTTTTTTTTTTTTTAAAGATTTTACTTATTTGACAGAGAGTGAGAGAGAGAGAGAGATCACAAGTAGGCAGAGAGCAAGGGGGGAAGCAAGCTCTCTGCTGAGCAGAGAGCCCGATGCAGGGCTCGATCCCAGAACCCTGAGATCATGACTTGAGGCGAAGGCAGAGGCTTTAACTCACTGAGCCACCCAGGTGTGCCTGGAAGTTTTATTAAAACACAAGTCATCACTGTTTGCATCTTAAAGATTCAATATTCAATTGATGATGTTCAATGGTATGTGGTTTACATAAACACTAGCGATTCTGTTTAGAGTGGCTTTGCTCTAAATGACTTGGAAAAAAAAAAAAACGTTGAACACATATTTTTATAAAAATGAGACTGCAAGTGTTTCATTGAACATGTAATTTTGTGTACCCAGTAATGTTATGTTGTAGGGAAAAGTGAATCACATTTTCTAAATTCTAACTTGCCGAAACAAGCCTAACGTATAAGCAATAATACCTGTGCAATATTGTGTGATGAAATGAAAATAGTGAAATGTTCTTAAAAATACTGGATTCTGTAGAATCACATATTTCTTGAATGCTAGGTTCAAAACTAAAGTGAAAATAACTCAGATAAAAATTACATCTGTATGTCTTTTAAATATTCTACAACATATCCTATAGATGTGTACAGTAATGCTTATGGAAAAATTATTTTAAAACAACTGAGCTAGAGAATAGGTAGTAATAAAAAAACTATATGCAGATAATCTTTCAAACTATTTTGACTTTATGATTACCACTAAGTAATAATTATGTAAATGTATATTAAGCACTAGACACATTTCTAAGTACTTTTCATGAATTAATTCTTCCTCTCTGAATGCACTGAAATATTCTTATGATTAAATGATATTCCTAATACTATTATCAAATGCAATTAATGGATCACGTGGTAACAGTATGTTTAGCATTGGAAGAAACTTCCATTTTCAAAGTGTTTTTATATTAGAGTCTTCATCATATTAATCATGATTATTTTAAATTCCCTGTCTGATAATTCCAACATCTGTATCATATCTATTTGTTTCTTTCTGATGCTGTGCCATTGGATTTTGTTTTTTGTTTTGTTTTGTTTTTTGCCTTTTGATATGCCTTTTAAGTCTTAACATTTTTTGTTGAATGTCAGACCTGATGTATCAGAAAATAGAAATTGAGCTAATTAGACCTTTCTGTGAGCATTTATTTCTCTCTAGAATTTGGGGTGTTTATAATGTTTGCTATGACTGTAGGCCCTGGAAGATTCGAATTCCTCTAGTAACCTTGCATTGGTCTCCATGTTGTCTTTGGGCTTTCCTAAGAACTACTCCTTAGAAGAGGTCTTTACTGTAATTTCTGTTACCATACTGGGTTTCTATTGGTGTGGTGGCTAGGCATGGGGACGGGGAAGGATTCTATAATATTATGATTAAATCTCAGAATTCTAGTGGAAATGTGTCCCTGAGTTGTGGTTTTGTAAGCATTTCTCAGCTTTCCTCCCCATTTGGGTGAGACAGAATGGCCAAAGGGGCATGAAGTTGGGGAAATGACATTTCCCTAGATCCAATAAGGCTTTGATAAGGTCTTTTTACTTTAGAGTCAGTCCATGTTATGGAGAAAGCTCTAAACCTATTTTATAATGGTTACATTCCCCCCACCCCTGTGACAGATTCATGATGGGAGTTTTCTTGACAACTCCTCACAAGACTCTAGTTGGTCTTCTGGAGGTGAAACCCACAGAAGTTTGTGTTCTCCCAAGACTCTAGCCCCAAGAGTTTCTCACACTTACCTTCATAGTCTATATTCATCCTCTGTCAATTCATCAAAATTACTTTTTACAAACTCTCCCTTCCAGTTTATGGCTCCAGCTTTTTCTTCTCCAGGTTAGAAGCTAACTTCCAGTTGTGACTCCATGGATTTACCTGTCTCTCTGGCTTTCCAAGTGATAGTTCCCTTGAAAACTCAGTTATTTGATGTGTTCAAGATAGGGCATCAATTTTCAGCTTGTTCAGCTGTTTCTAATTGTAAGAAGGAATCTAAAACTTCCAAGTTCTTTACATGTTAGCACTTAAACCAGAAATCATGGATTTGTATTTTTTTTAAGATTTTATTTATTTATTTGAGATAGAGACAGTGAGAGAGAGCATGAGAGGGGAGAAGGTCAGAGGGAGAAGCAGACTCCCCGTGGAGCCGGGAGCCCTATGTGGGACTCGATCCCAGGGCTCTGGGATCACGACCCGAGCCGAAGGCAGTTGCTTAACCAACTGAGCCACCCAGGTGCCCACGGATTTGTATTTTTTTAAAGCTATACTTCATTTAGTATTTCCAATTTAAATACAATATTGTAATATTTTTCATATCTTTAATGATTTTATATTTATCTTTTCTCTGATATGGAACATTTCTTTTACTAGCAATATTAATATACTTATTTATTTTGTCTTTTATCCTTGATTGCATGAATATATATTTTGGTTGTTGCTGCTTATATTTTACACAATTTTAGCGAGCTAAAAATATATATCTGTAACTATGGTTTTAACTAACAATATGCATTAGAAATAAACCCAAAATGTACATTTTATTCCTTTTAATAATAATTATTTACTAATTCTTTCTCCCTTATATGCCCATATTATAATTTATTCAACTAGTTACCTGTTGTGGTGTTAAAGTTGTGGATTGTTTCTAAACTTTGCTCTAATAAATAACAGTATAACAATATTCCTGTGCATGATACAATTTTATATTTGTAAAAGTGAATAAAACTCCACTCAGTAGAGATTGTAACATTTTGAAATCTTCCAAAACATATAAAAGATTCTATTTTCTACAACTTAGCCAACAGAGTATATTGGCAGGCTTTCTGATTTTATAAATCTGGTAAAGAGAAATGGTATCAATATGAAGTTTTATGTGTTATGGTTATTATTATGTTATGTTAAATGTAGTTTCATGTTCATAGGGGCTACTTTTCTATTTTTTCCCCCTATTCACCTTCATTTACAATTTTTTTTTTTTTGCCAACTTTCTCTTTGGTTCCATTTTTCAGAGTATTTTATGTAGCAGTAATTTTAAGGTTTTGCCTTTAATATCAACAGATAATATTTTGTTCAAGTTCTTCCTTTGGCTGTTGCCTTTTATGCAATTCAGTTTTTATTAGTTTTAATTTTATATTATGATATTTATAAATTTATTTAATTTCTTTTGAATTTTAAATAGAAGAATGTTACACAAACACATAAAAAGTAAGCTGTACTTTCTAGTATCAGTGCGCATAACTGGATAGATCGAGAGCCTCCTATTGATTACTATTTAGATGATTTTCATCTTTACTCAATATTGGGTCCATTTGATCAGAGACAAAATAGTGTGCTGGAGGCTTATTAGGAAGTGCTCTTGAGATCAATACTTACAGATAGAAATGGAAAAAGCCATTGGGCCAGAGGAAGTAGTTGGGATGTCACCTAGCCCACAAAGACTTAGCCAGCAAACCAAGAGCAGCGAAGCTGGAATGGCCCTTCAGAGTTGTTCCATGTTACACTGATGGGGGCAATCACTTACACTCTTACATTGATTCGTCTCTGGATGTAGTCTGATACCAGAAAGGGGGCTCATTCTTGAAAGAGCCAGCTCCCTCTGGCCAAGACAATTTTTAGAGAGAGATAACAACTGGGATTTGGCAGCTGGCAGTACTCCAAGAAGCTTAGGGAAAGGTCTCTCAATGCTGCAAGAGTTTCTGGACAGTTTCTATATCTTTCTACTTGTCTGTCCTCTAGTCTTTGCTTTCTGAAGATGGCTGCTGATTTTTTAGTGTACAGTTACCAATAACTTTTATCTTTGTTGAGAATTGTGGTAATTATAAAATATTCTACTTTTTTAAAAGTTAGCTCACCTTGTCAGATTTAAAATTTATACTTGCTTAAGCTTTGTTTAAATTGTCTGATATATTTTGCTCATTCTTTGATTTTTATCCATTCATAATACCTTGCTTTTAGTGTATTTTTACATAGAATAAAGAGTTGTGCTTTGCTTTGTGAGCCATTCTCAAAAATTTTCTTCTTCTGAATGATGAGTTAAGCCAATTTACATTTATTGATGGAATTTATGTTTGCCATTAGTTCTCTTATTCAGTTGCATGTTAAAAATACTGTACATTTAGCACGCATTTTTTACTATAGAGCCTAAGTTTTTCACTGTTTGCTAAAGATATTTTGGTATTTAAAATGTTTTCACTTATGTTATAATGGTTACTTTTAAACTAATGATATTATCTGATGCTTAAACCCACTTTTCCTTACATAGACTGCACTCTTTGATTCGTGACTTTTCTTTGGTATTCACTATTTCACTATCTCCCGGGTGA
>CM052813.1:31334327-31359105 GCA_028533885.1 Nasua narica | reverse complement strand
CGCCAATGTTCATAGCAGCAATGGCCACAATCGCCAAACTGTGGAAAGAGCCAAAATGCCCTTCAACAGATGAATGGATAAAGAAGATATGGTCCATATATACAATGGAATATTATGCCTCCATCAGAAAGGATGAATATCCAACTTTTGTATCAGCATGGACAGGTCTGAAAGAGATTATGTGGAGTGAAGTAAGTCAAGCACAGAGAGTCAATTATCTTATGGTCTCACATGTGGAGCATAAGGAAAAACATGGAGGACATTTGGAGCAGGAAAGGAAGGGTGAATGGCGGGGAATTGGAGGTGGAGATGAACCATGAGAGACTGTGGGCTCTGAGCAACAAACTGAGGTTTTTGGAGGGGTGGGGGTGTGGGCCTGGGTAAGCCTGGTGGTGGGTATTGAGAAAGGCACATATTGCATGGAGCACTGGGTGTGGTGCATCAACAATTATTATTATAACACTGAAAAAATAAAATAAAAGTATTTGGGGTATTTGAGGGAAAAATAAAGCAAAAAGAAAGTTAGGCAAAAAAAAAAAATGAAAAAGAGTCAGAAGCTTAACCAACTGAGCCACTCTGGTGCTCCTGCCATTGATAGTTTTGGTTTCCTTACTTGGAATTGTTTAGGTGGATGTTTCTTCTCCTGTAATTTGTGATTCTCTATATTTATCCATATCTCTTGTTTTTTTAAGTAGTACTTTACTCTATGTCCTCATTTCTTCTAAGGCACTAAAAAGAGTTGTTGATCATCTGTTTGTTCAGTTTCTTGTTAGCACTGCATAGCACAGCTTGGCAACTTCCCAGCCTCTTACAGTCTGGGTTCATAAACTTCTTAAATTAGTAAATTTTATGAAAATATGTGTAAAGTAGCAGTGAGAGCCCAGGAGGACCAAGACTTAAGACTTTCATTTTCTCCTTATTCAATATTTGAATATGCTTGAGATCTTTGTGTGGTGAGAAGTGGGAAATGATTTGAAAGAAAAAGAAGACAGTGGTCCTAACATTTTATTTCCTTTTATGTTTCAGATATAAAATAGTATCAAAAGTTTAGCATTTTGCACTTTTGGGTAATGTTCACATATTAAAATAAGAATCTCTTACATGTGCCCACACATAAGAAAATGGAAATTTGGTAGAAATGTAAACATCGCCAATTTTTTTAAGCGTTTATTTATTTGAGAAAAGGAACACAGGCAAGGGAGAGGAGCAGAGGGAGAGGTAGAAGTAGACTCCCTGCTAAGCAGGGACCCTCCCCCAATGTATTTATAAGATTTTATTTATAAAGACTAAAAACTTTTGGCTCTGTCCCAGGGATCAGTCGCAGGGCCCTGGGATCATGACCTGAGCTGAAGGCATACACCAAACTGACTGAGCCATCCAGTTGCCCCAACATTGTCAATCCTCTTAGAAATTTAAATTTCACATCTGTCTGGCCATTAGTCTACCTGGCCAATGTCCCCACTCAGAAACTTGCTCCAGGCTGGAGTCCAAAGAGCATGGACCCAGGAGGCTGGGGCAGGTGAACACTATCAGCTTTCTGCATCCACCTGCACCCCCATGCACGGCCAGCACCTGCAGCAACCATTCTATCTGTCCCCTGTGTATGTGTCTCCAGCTCCTGACTATAGATTTGTGCTGAGAGAAGACCCCTCTCACTTTCTTCTCTTTCTTTTTTGCAGGGAGCACATTCTTCACTCCCCTCCCTGTGCCCCTCTCTGTCTTGTTTCACCATCCAGTCAGAAACCTGTTTAGGAGTGAAGCAACATTCCCTCATTCTGTATATACAAGGGCTCTTGTAGCCTTTGGTGTTTTATTCTAGAGAGAAACAAAAGTTCCTTACACACTCTTCTCTTCTCTTGATGAGCCCTGCACTGTTGCCCTGATACTTCATTTCTCTCACGCATTACTGAAATGTTCACTCTGACTCCCTGTACCATCATATATATATATATATATATATATATATATACACACACACACACATATATACATATACATGTACACACATATACATACATGCCACAAATATATAATATATATGTACCACAAATATGTGTGTATATATAAATGTTATATATATATGTTATATTTATATATAAAGTGACCGCTGTTCTTAAAGACCAATGGAGATGCCAAAGTAACAGTAGAGGAAAACTGAACCAAAGGTTGAATAATGTTGATAATAATGAATATTGAATAAAAATGTTGAGTAAATGCTTTGCTCTCCTAATGCCAACAAGATTATTATGCAAATAATCTAATATGACAGAAATACTGGAAAAGGATATTCAGAGGCTATTGATGATTTCTCTCCAGATTCTAACCTCTGGAACAAGAGAGGGAATTCCTGTTAAGACTCTATCCTGTTAACTCATCCTACCCAAAGGAGAAACATGCTTATACTGATTGATTGGAATGTGATCTTTAATAAACTGTGATCTCCTTTTACTAATTTGTTTCCAAGACAGATCCAGAACATCTTTTTAAAATCCTTCTTCATTCAAATATAGTATTCTATCTGCCTCTTTCTTCCTGGTCTAGACACAATCTTCTGCCCATATTAATCACAACATTCCAGAGGCATAAGGTAGAAAGTTTGATCTATCTTCTATCTAAGAGCTCTTGATAATCCCAGGGCAAGATTTATGATGAGGATTTAGGGAAACTAAAAGTATAATCTGCTTCATCCAACTGAGCTTTTAGCAATGCCTTTTTAATATGAGGTTACCTGTTTTTTTACATGGATTAATAAAGTTGGTAATTATTTCCTCTTTAATTATATGTGCTTTAGTAGCAAAAATTTTGAGGAGGTCCAGAAGTGATTTCTCAGAACACCTGACATTTATAGTTGGGAGGACTCTGTGAAAGAAAACAAGAAAATGATTTGTCAAATTTGTTTTTTCTGAAAATAAAATGTTAAATGTATGTGTGTTGCAAGTGTTATTAACAGATTTCATTTAAATATAATGGGGATATAGATAGCATAATTTATGTTCATTTTTCAATGCAAAGTTGACATTAATTATAGCATAGAATAATTTTCATTATTTAGTTGAAAAATTATTCTTTTTTTAAAGATTTTATTTATTTATTTGACAGAGAGAGAGACACAGTGAGAGCAGGTAGACAAGCAGGAGGAGCAGAGAGGGAGAAGCAGGCTTCCCAGAGAGCAGGGAGCCCGACAAGGGGCTCGATCCCAGTACCCTGGGATCATGATTGAGCCAAAGGCAGATGCTTAACGACTAAGCCACCCAGGCGCCCCTAGTTGAAAAATTATTCATAAGCTATCAGGTTTTTCTTTTCCTCCTCCATGCTCACAGATTTCTTGGTATTGCTATTGGAACTTTAATTATACACACCTGTGTATCAGCGTATTTGTGTAAGCACACACTATCTCCACTTCAGTGTCATTGCTTTTAAGTGGGCTGCACTTAGAAAAAGCCCAATGGGTCTTAAAATAACTCTCCAATATTTTGGATTTTTAAAAATTCTTGAAGCGGGATTTCCTTCATTTATCACATTCCAAATGGTCTCAAAGTGACCACTATTCAGTGACAGAGATGCTTTCAGTCTTAATGTAAGCTTTATAGTCCTACAGCAATCATATGAATTTTTCTCATAACAAATATTCATGCCAGTGAGTCATTGCAAAGAATATGTTATTTACAAGTTCCTCTATGCCCAGTGCATTTTATGATTAAAGTTTTTTGAACATTGTGGTTTTCATTTGCTGACATCTGTTGCTCCCCTTCTAGAGAGGATGGGAAAGAGTTCAGGCTTTCTCAAACCCATATGTCAGAAAAACATCAGTACAAGTAAAAGGCTTATCAATATTTTTAAATATATGTGGACATTAGTGAGGCATCTTTCATTTGCAGGATCAAGGAACTAGTCAACTTTCTAGAACATGTAGGTCATATTTCTATAGTGAATCTAGAGCAATCATTTATGTGGATGGCATTTGATCCTCATGGCCTGAGATATGTTATGGTGAAGGGACACCAGAATATTCATTGAGTTAAAAAAATTATATATATATGAACAAAATAAACTTTAACAACTTAAAATAACTTGAGATGAGAAAATTTTAAAAATAGACCGTGTTTAGTCTTGTGATACCTAACACGTATTCTAAGTTTTTGTGCTGCAGAAAAGAACAAAAATGAATATATTATGCATATTCGAGTTAATTTAATTAAACAGGAACAGGTGTCACATCAGAAGTGTGATGTAACTCTTCTGTGATCTCCTCCCTGCTCCAAAACTAATGAGCTTAGTTTTTACTGAGATCGAGAGGTCTGGGCATTCAATGTTGTGTTTTGCTTGAAATCACTTAAAATGTCCAGCAATATTCACACAAAAAGAGAGAAAATACATAGCTAAGATTAAATTCACACAGAGTAAATCCACTGAAATTAAGTCTGTCATGGTATAATTTTTGTTTTTAATTCTATTGAGTGAAACATGATATGAAATTTGTGTTAAAATGATGAAAGGTGAATCGATATTGATAGTCAACTTTGAAAAAGACATGATTAAACATATTGATGGTCCCATAAACCTGAGTGAGGAACTATCCATGTTTTGAAATGTTTGCAATCTTTACTCTCTGATTGTTAAAGACAAAGCCATGTTATGGGAAAGGGTAGACTTTTAAATTAGCCCAGGTTAAATATAATCTGAATAAATATACTGCACAAATATGGAAAGAATGTGAATTCTTTTTTTTTTAAAGATTTTATTTATTTATTTGAGAGACAGAGAAAGTGAGAGAGAGCATGAGAGGAGAGAAGGTTAGAGGAAGAAGCAGACTCCCCGTGGAGCTGGGAGCCTGATGTGGGACTGGATCCCGGAACTCAAGGATCATGACCTGAGCCGAAGGCAGTTGCTCAACCAACTGAGCCACCCAGGCACCCCAAGAATGTGAATTCTGAAGGAATGTTTATCATCCCTTGATGGAAAGGAAAGATGACTTGATTTATCTGCATAAAAGCTCAGGAGGTAAAGAAATCACACTTTCTGCAGAATCTATAACTTCAATGAACAGATCTTGCTAACTTGGGAAGAACAGATCTCATATATGGGACAGACAATGCGTGTTTTGTAATTGCTTTGTCTATTATCTGGACTAACTTCTACCAAATCAGTTCATCATATTTCTTGTTTAGCTAGCAAGAACTAGTGTCCCATGATCTGACCAGCATCGTTGCATAGACAGAAACAAATTGCTTATGAAAGAAAGAAAGAAAGAAAGAAAAGAGAAAAAGAAAGAAAAAAGGGCAACATAGGGAAAATAAGACTTGCAAAAGAAATCAAACAATTGATGATATGTGTGGAGGGAAACTAATGTAATAGAAGGGCTCTTCATAATTTAGAGTTCTTTATAATTGCTAACATGAGGAAAAAACAGTAATGTTTTTACTATCACAAAGAATATTCATTTAAAAATTGACATAGCTTTATGTACCTTGGTGTTTTTTCAGTTTAACTTTCCTTTATACCCAAATGACACAAAGTATTTCATAAGTCCTCCCTCGGCTCTTGTGTCCTTCCTCTCTTTAATTATTTCCCAGAGGTAGGCTTTTAGCTACCACTTTTGGTATGATCTCCCTAAATCTAAACAATTTTACTGATTTATAGTTTAGATTTTGGCATTATCTAGCTATTTCACTCTGCTTATATATAAAAATAGAACTGTTTTCACTAACTAGACCCTGGCATATATACACATAACCTATAAGCCATCTTATTAAAATAATCAAAATGAAACCATCATATGCAGGGCTGAGCCAAGTGGCATGCTTCTGCCACTTGGAATATGCGAGTATAAAGGGATATGTGAGTATGTATGTTCTTCTGGTAGAAATTATAATGACATATTTTGAGATAAAATGCTAAATCCAACCTTGAAAAGTAATTGTGAGTTTAAAGAATTTGAAATACTGTTTGGAAAAATCATCTATGTAAGTATATTTGTGAACTATTTGTGGGTATGGGAGATGAAATTTATCAACTATAAGAAACTTGGCATACTGTCTAGCTTTTTAATAGTGTACTGCCAAATTAATAATTTTAACATTTCAAATACCTATATTTACAAATATAAAATTTATTATACATATTTGGTAGAATATATTTTTGACTAATGCCTCATAAATGTATTGATAAATCATTTCTATCAAATGTCACAATTTTAAAGACTATTAATTTTTACATTTCTCTCTTTATGACTTATGATATTACCTGAAAATTATTTTTAGTGATTTTGGAACACTAAAAACCAAGTTTTTACTCTTTATAATTAAAGACATAAATATATTTGTAGTAGATTTGTCTCCTAAAGAGACAAGGGGTTACCCTTGTCTAAGGCTAAAGGTGTTAGCCTTTAAAAAATTTATCCTTAGAATTTACTTTTTAAAAGTTTTTCTAAAGAAAACCTTTATTCCCTTATTTTTTTATTGAACATAATTTTTCTCCCCATTTCTAAAAAATGTATTTGGTATTGCTTTTTCCACATTTGCCTCTGTATTATTAAATCAAGTAGTATTAATCAATTAGTATTTAATGTAAGCATTATCTTAAAATGGTGTTATGAAGATTACTTGTATAATTATTTTTCTGTCTTCAGCAAGCCAAGAATTATAGGTGCAAGTTTTAATTTAATAAATTTAGTCCAAATAATTTGGCTGTATTCTTACTAATCTGCAATGTGTTTTATTAAGATAATTTTGTTAGTTCCATAATAAGATTATGAAAGTTAATAGTTCTCCCTAACTGTCCAATCATTATCCGTGTAGGAAGTAAAGAAAACCTCTTATTTGGACAGTATTCCACTCTATATTATCAAAACCATTTTTCATTGATGTAAATGGAAAATTGTACACACTATTATTTAATAAGTGACATATTTTATGAAGAAGAGATGATCTATCTAAAAATGAACTTTTTATATCCTGTATTTTATCTAATGTGAAGGGAAAAAATAAGGATTTTCCTTTAGAGAAGGAGAGGTGATTATAAATCCTTGCAAAATAAAGAATGTAAACCTGTCCCAAATTTCTGGTTGAACAAAGCCTAAATCTGATCTATGGTGAAGTTGACAAAGTAGTAATTTGAGGAATGAGGGGAACACATCCTAAAGGTCAGTGAGCTTATAGGTGGAACTAATTGTCACACAATTGAATAAGTTTTTCTGTTCTTTACACATGACATCTAAAATGATCTAGTTCTGATTGAATCTTGATGTAGATTTCTAAACCAGACTGCAGATTTTGACATATTTTTTGGAGATTTAATGGAGAAGTCACTTGAATATGTAATGAAAAACTATACTTTAAAAAAGAGTATAATTAGCTCAGTAATACCTAATTTATAAATGGCCACTGTGCTGTAGTAAAAATCTCCCTTCTTTTTGTGATAGTGATTTTGATGTAAATATTCGAGTAATATTGTATTTATTTTGAAAGCATCTATTAAACATAACTATGTTAGTAGTGGTTTGAAATTAGTAATACTGAATATAGTTCTTGTGATTTAAAGCAAACTATACTTAAGTATAATTAATTTTATTAAGTATTATGTGGAGGCTGTTTTAAGCTGTTTTAATTAGGGAGTATTTTTATTTGTTGATCAAAGAATCACAATTTTGATAGTAGGAGGCCTGTGATTTGGACTCTTTGTTTTCTCAAAATATGTTTTGTGAGCATCTTTATACTTCTTTAACCCATATATGAGATCTATTCTTCCCAGGTAAGCAAAATTTTTGTAATAAGGGTAAAGGGTACACCTTAATTGCACGTCACGTCTGTGACAGGAAGTAGAAAAGACATAATAAAATTATTATGGCCTCAAACTAAGAATTAATATTCTCTGTACCTGAAGAATCATTTCTTTCTTTTTACAATTTTAACTATGCATTTTTCATAAACACTTTACTTAAAGCAATATAATTAGTTGCTTCTTTGTAAATGATAGAACTGATACTAATAAAATTGTTTCTGATTTTTCCCTTTCTGCCTTTCTTATTTTTTAATAACCATTTTAAAGCAAAGTGTGTAATTTATTACTCTTTTCATAGGACTAGATTTTTTTAACACTCTAATTTGTTTTCTACTTCATTACTTAGGCTTATTTTTAAACCATTTCCTCCCTTTTGCTGTCTCCCACAGAATATAGTTTGTATGACATTTTATATTTATACCTTTTTAGTGAAATACTAGGTGAAAAATTTTGCAAATATTCTACTTTCATTTGAAAATTATGCTCACCATATCTTGCTTGCAGAATTCGTTGTAGCCACTGTTTTAAATTTGAAGAGCTAATTAATTTTCTTACAGTGATCTTTCATGTAGTATTTTGTTGTTGTTTTGCCAGCAGGATCTCTCATTTTCTGATATAGACATTTTCATAGTGGGAGATGTTAAACATCTCCCACCATGGCCATGAATTTGCTAGCTTCTCTTTTTAAGGTAGCTATGTCTTGCTGTTTATATTGAGGACTCTCTCACTGACAACAAACAAGTGCCAGATTCAGTTTTTGCTTTTGCTTTTGTTTTTTAAGTATATTGTGCTTTATCACTTGTTTTTATGGTTATCTCCAGGTTTATATTTATGCTATTCTGATATTAAAATTGCTACATTAGCCTTATTTTTATATTTATCTACTTATGTGCCTCTATTCTCAAACTTTCTACAGAATTCTGTATTTTACAAGTATTTATTTTGTATTAGTCTTCTCTGTACCCTGTTTAAAAAGAGTGAAGGGGCACCAGGGTGGCTCAGTGGGTTAAAGCCTCTGCCTCTGGTTCAGGTCATGATCTCAGGGTCCTGGAATCGAGCCCCACATTGGGCTCTCTGCTCAGCGGGGAGCCTGCTTCCTCTTCTCTTTCTGCCTGCCTCTCTGCCTACTTGTGATCTCTCTCTCTGTCGAATAAATAAATAAAATCTTTAAAAAAAAAGAGTGAAGACATAGATGTATGTTATCAAAAGCTGAAATATAAACATTTTATGCATGTGTACAGAAAATGCATATACTATAACCATAAATTAATGAATTTTCATTAATCAAACACACCTGTGCCACCACAGCCAAATTAAGACACCAGATATTACTAGCTGCAGAAACATAGCTCTTGCTTCCTTTAGTCAATGCCAGACCATTCCTCAAAGGCAAGTAACCACTCCCCTAACTTCTAACAGAATATGTTTTCTATATTTTGCATTTTATATCAATAGAATTATACAGTATACACTCTTGTCTTTGACTTCTGTTACTCAGTATCATACTTGTGAGATGCATCTATGATATGAACTGAGTTTGTCTTCCCAAACTTTATATGTTGAAGCCTTAGCTCACAATGTGACTGCATTTAAAACTGGGCTTTTAGGAGGTAATGAAAATTAAATTGAGGCCATAAGGGTAGGACTCCTGTCCAACAGGGTAGTGTTCTTCTAAAACAGAAACCATAGAACTTACCTTCTTTTTGCCATGTGAGGATACACCTAGAAGGCAGCCATTTGCAACCAAGTAGAGCACTTTCAGTAAAAACTAAATGCTGTTAGAAGATTGATCTTGGACTTAACAGTCTCCAGAAATGCAAGAAATTCTGTTTACATTGTTTAAGACACAAAGCAGTGTGTGGCATTTTATTATGGCACCCCAGACTAAGATAATATGTGCACATTTTTATTTACTCAGGAATGGAAGCTGACTTACAAGGTTTGTATTAGTTCAGTTTTAGCAGATACTGCAAAGCTGAGGATCTAGTTTGTCCATATACTCACGACGCTTTTTATTTTCTCCTTTTCATTTTATCCTCATTGGTTTATAGTTAGCAGTGTCATCAAAATTTTTGCATTCTTTTTTTTTTTTTTTGGTGAAAATGAAGTTTGAGTTTAGTATATTTTCATAGCTTTAATGACAATTTAGATGTCTTTTTTGAAGTGCCTATTTGATTATTTGCTTATTTTTCTTCTGAGGTTCTTACTTATAGATGATAATAATTATTGCATTTCCAAATACTCTCAATCCCTATAGGGGTTGAGTTTTCTCACCACTGTTTCTTTTGATGAATCAATGTTTTTAGAGTTAATACTGTTGAAAAGGTACTTTGAAATTGAGAACACTTTGTGTCATATTTAAGAAGTATTTTTTAAACCAAGGTATTAATATCTATCGCTGTGTATTCTTCTAACAAGCTATACTGTTTTAACTTTTATATTTACATTTTTACATCCTTTTGAATTTATTTTCATTTAAAATGGGGGTACGAATCAAGATAGTTTTCTTTTTCTATTTGAATACCCAGTTGATACAATACTACTTATTGAAATATCGATTCTTTTGCTTCTGTATTGCAGTATTATCCTTCCCATAATCAGGTGAAATGTACGTATGGGTAGATTTTGGGAATCTCTAGGATATTTTTGTGATGAGTTTTCATATCTCCCTAAAAGCAAACACTACGCTTCCTGAATAATGTGTTTTATAGTGAATCTTGGTATTTGGTAGTATATAAACTGCACAGCTTTGTCCTACTTCTTCAGATTCCATGGCACTTTTACCCTTTGCATTTCCAAATTAATTTTAGAATCAGTTTTCAACCCCCCTCTAAATGTCCACAAATCGATGATCACACACACACACACACACACACATGCACACACGCACACATCTGCAATTTTGATTGAGATTGTATTATATATACAGTTTGCTATGCTTAAAATTTACAATTTTATCTTATTTAGTTTTCCAATGTATGAATATTGAATATACTTTACTTTTTTAATTCTTTACTTTTACTCAGAAATGATTTGTAATTTATGATTAAATGTTTTCAAGTGACTAGTTCGGTGTATCATTCACAAATACCACATATTTTTTTTAATTTTTAAATTGATTTAGACCCATGTTTACTTTTAAAATTTTGCATATTTCTTTCCCTTTCTCAGTATTTGATTCTTATTTCCTCTCTGGCTTTCATAAGATTTAGTTTTATTCCCTCTTTTCTTCCCTTTCCTTATTTTTAAAGTATAGGTTATGTATTTATCACTTCATTGTTTTAGTGCTTCTCTATAATTTTTTGAAGTTGGAGCATATTTTCTAATAAAATCTATAGTTAGTGAGCATTAATACCCTTATTTTGACTAGAATCATTTAAATTGGCTTGAACTCCTCATTGAATACAAAATTGGCATTTCCTTAAAATTTATTGTATATATATTTAGCAACAAAGATGTGAATACTATTACAATATAGAAAATAGTTAATAAATTTTAGTACAGAATTTATATATTCTATGCTACTTTGTTTAGATTACTCCCAAACCTTTCTTCAGTCAACACCATGAAGAACTATGTTGCATAATATGTGTTTTAAAGAGAGACTAATGGATGGTAATATTTTTCAGCTTTTATATAGAAAATTTATTCATCTGTCTTCCTTCATATATAATAGTTAAAATGTATATATAGTTCTAGTTAGCAGTTTTTTTGCTTCAGCATGTGTATGATATCTCTACAATAGCATAAAAGAATTTTCCAGTGAGAAAACTCTTCCTTTATTGTACATTTGGAGATAATCTGTATCATGCCCCACCCCCATATAGCTTTTAAGGCTACCCTTTACCTTTTCTGATGTCAATTATACTATGATATATCTCGGTTTGAATTTATGTTTAAATTTGGTACTTGAAGTACATTTATCTGCAAATCAGTATTTTTCTTCAATTCAAAAATGTTTTTCAAAAATGATCTTTTCCAATATTGTATTCTTTCACATTCTTCTGTTCTTTTTATTTATTTTTTTTCTGGAATAGTTCTTAGAATATTCAACCTCTCCATGTTATATCCAAAACTTTTACTACTCTTTTATAATTTTGTTTATCTGTGCAACATTGCAGGTGCCTTCCTTAGCCTTCTATATAATATACTAAACTCAACTGAATCCAGTTTAAAGTTCTGGTTTAAATATTTATTGCATATTTTATTTCTACATTAAAAAAAATCCAAGTTTTAACAATTTGCTTTTTTTTTACTATTTGCATGCTCCAAGTACACTTACATATATATTAATTTTTATCTTTTAACCTCATATGCTGCAATATTGCTACAATCACTTGTCATTTCCAAGAGTTTCTTTGTTGACTCCTTCAGATATTCTACATAAATGACCACCATGTCATCTGCAAACCGCAATGTTTTTTCTTCTTTCTCCATCTCTATTCTTTTTGTTTCCTCTTCTTGTCTTATTGCTAGAACTTCCAGTATGATGTTGAAAAGCATGGTGAGAGGGACAGTTTTTGTTCTTTTTCTTGACCTAGGAAAGATTTGAGCTTACCATTCATTATGATATTAGTGGTAGGATTTTTGCAAATATTCTTTATCAAATAGAGAAAATTTGTCTAGTTTACTGAGAATGTGTATTATGAATAGCAGATGGATTTTTGTCAAATGTTTATTCCGTGTTTATCGATTATGTTTTTTTGGTTCTTTAGCCTATTGATATGATGGATTACATTAATTTTCAAGTGTTAAATCAGCCTTGAGTACCTGGGAAAAATTCCAGCTAGTCATGGTATATCATTCTTTTCATTCATTGTTGGATTTGGTTTGCTAATATTTTGGGGGGATTTTTGCAACTTTATTAATGAGAGATATGGTCTGCAGTTTTCTTATATCTTTTCATCCATGCTGTATACTGCAGGATTTCCTTCTTTTTTTAAGCTGAATAATATTCTATTGTAGGTATTTTCTTTACATTTTCTTTCCTATTCATCCATCAGTAGACATTTATGTTTTTTGGCCATTGTGATTAGAACTTAGGTATTGTGACTAGTGCTGGAAAGAACATAAGGGTGCTATATCACTTCAAGATTCTAATTTCATGGGGCACCTGGGTGGTTCAGTGGGTTAAGCCTCTGCCTTTAACTCAGGTCATGATCTCAGGGTCCTGAGATCAAGCCCTGTGTTGGGCTTTCTGGTCCACAGGGATCCTACCTCCTGCTCTTTCTCTTCCTGACTCTCTGCCTGCTTGTGATCTCTCTCTCTGTCAAATAAATAAATAAAATATTTAAAAACGTGATATTTATTTAAAAAAAATTCTTATTTGATGTATTTTTAATATATACCGAAATGTGAGATGGCTGGATCATATGGTAGTTCTATTTTTAGTTTTTAAGGAGTTTTCATACTATTTTCTGTAACAGATACCCACCAAGTTTATAAGAGTTCCAGTTCTCCACATGCTTGTCAATACTTTAATTTTTTTTTTATAATTGTCATTTTAACAGGAGTGAGAAGTCTTCTCATTGTGGTATAAGTTTGCATTTTCCTGATGATTATGATATTGAACTTTTTTTTTAAGATTTTTTAAGAGCTATTTGTTTTAGAGAGAGAGTTCACATCCATGAGGAGGGCAGAAAAAGGGAGAAGAAAAAGAGAGAGAGAAGCAGACTCCTTGCTGACTGAGGATCCCATTGTGGGTTTGATCTCTTGACCCTGAGATCAAGACCTGAGCCCAAATCAAGAGTTGGACACATAAACAACTGAGCCACCAGGTACACAGGCATCTTTTCATGTTCCTGATGGCTATTCTTATGTCTTCTTCAGAGAAATGTATATTCAAGCCTATAGATCATTTCTTTAATTTGTTTTTTTGTTTTTTTGCTATTGAGTTGTAGCACTTCCTTATAAGTTTTGAAAATTAATCTTTTATCAGATATCTGATATATTTTCTCCCATTCTGTCTTTCACTCCTTTGATTATGGACTGCCCAAAATGTTTTGTTGTTCAATATTGATCTACTTCTATGTTTTTGTTTTTGTTGAATGTGCTTACAGCTTCATATCTACTAAACCAGTGCCAAGACCAATGTTGAGGAGCTTTTCCCCTTTGTTTTCTTCCAGAAATTTTATGACTTCAAGTCTTACACTTAAGTATTTAGTTCATTTTGAATTGTTTTTTTTTTTTTTATGGTGTGAAATGAGTCCAATTTTATTTTGCTTGTTCATATCCAATTTTCCCAACATCATTTAATAGAAGAGATTCTTTGGCCATTGTATATTCTTGGCATCCTTGACAATGATCAGTTGACTTTATAGATGAGTATTTATTTTTGGTCTCTATTCTATTCCATCATTCTATGTATCTTTCTTTATGACAGTACTGCACTGTTTTAAGTACTGTAGCTTTGTGATATATTTTGAAATCAGGATATGTGATTCCTCCAGGTTTGTTCTTCTCTCTCAAGATTGATTTGACTATCAGGGGTCTGATTCCATATGAATTTTAGAATTATTTTTTCCCTGATTTCTGTAAAAAATGACATTGGGATTTCAATAGGGATTTCCTTGAATTTTAATCACTTTGGATAATGCAGACACTTTAAATTTTTAAGTCTTTCAATCCACAAACATGTGATGGTTTTTCATTGTTTGTATTTTTAAAATGTCTTTCATCACTGCTTTGTAGTTTTCAGTCTACAAGTCTCTCATCTCCTTGCTGTATGACAATGACATACAGTGGAAGACCACCTGCACCTTGTAAAAACTGCATACCCCGGGGCACTTGGTTGGCTTGGTGGGTTAAACCTCTGCCTTCAGCTCCAGTCATGATCTCAGGGTCCTGGGATTGGGTCCCGCATCAGGGTTTCTGCTCAGTGGGGAGCCTCCCCTCTCCCTCTGCCTTCCTCTGCCTACTTGTGATCTCTCTCTCTGTCAAATAAATAAATAAAATTTTTATTTTAAAAAAAGATTTCTATATAAAGATTATGCCATCTGTAAATAGGGGTAATCAAAACCATAATGTAACAAACATCGGTCAATTTGACTGACTTTGGAAACAATAGAAATTGAACACTTGGGAGAAACAAATAGAAATGACTTTTTCAAGGATTTTTGTTTTTAAAGGAAGGAGAGTAAAATAGTGGTAAGCTGGTGGGAATGAAGTCACACTTCTAAGTACTTTGGGTCAAAGAAAGCCTCAAAAGAAATGAAAAACTGTTTGAAGTAAATTAACATAATAATGGAACTGATCGAATTTTGTAAGCCATAATGATAATTGTGTTTAGAGGGAAACATAACATTGGAATATATATAAGAAAAGAAAAATTCAAGAACCAAACTTTCCATTCTAGCAGGCTAGTAAAAAAAAAAAGAACAATTAAAAAAAAGTAATTAAAACTCACAGTAAGCAGGAGGAAAAAAAGAGCAGAAATCAATAAAATTGAAAACACAAAAACAGTAGAGAAAAGTAAAAAAGCAAGTTCCTTGACAAGATCAGTAAAATTGATAAATCTCTAGGCTGATTAAGAAAAGATAGAAACACAATTACCAATCTGAGAAATAAAAGATGGGTCATCATTACTGACTTGTGGACATTAAAAGATAACAAAGGAATACTACAAACAAATCTATGTTCTTAAATTTGATAACCTGTATGAAGTAGACCATTCTCAAAAGATACAAACTACCAAAATTCATGCAAGGAGAAATAGATAATCTGGATGAATCTATAAAAGAAATCAAATAATTAATAAACATCTCATCAAAAAAGTGCAAGATCTAAATAAATTATTTCACTTGCAGAAAAAAATACATTTTTCTTATGTCTCAAAGATTTTTATCAATTCATAAATTAATGAGGTAACCAGTAGGTGGTATACGAAGCTCAAAGGCAAATTTTAAAATACTATTGTAAATGGCTATTAGGAAGGCTGAAATGAATTTATAAAACATCAGTCAATATCCACAGGGCAATTTTTATGTGTCTTTACCAGGCACAATTTGTATTTTTATGGACAAAAATATTTCATTTTTTTGTTACTTATACAACTTTCAAATTTTTAAAATGGCTAAATCAATGAAAAGCAAAGATAACCTGGAGGGGGACACTCAGTGGGGCAGTAATCATTTTTGGCTATTTTGGTGTCTTCACAATTTTTCCTTACAGCTGCCACCAATGAATGGGTGTGGAGCTCTTACAGAATCTAAAATAAGATACAGAAAATAAATTCTTCATGTATTTTAAAAGTAATATATATACATTTTACAACCCTTTATGAAGTCAGCTTTCAGGGCTGCTACTACTACTATTAATGGTTATTTTGCCATTAACATCCATCTGAATTGTCCCACATTAATGTACTGCATAACTGAAGATGATTGACTTTGCCAAAATTTCTAGAACCAGAAACATAAATGTTTAAAGCCCTCATGCCAGTACTGCCAATTTTGATGAAGTGAAAAAAACCTCTACACAACCTGAGTTCCAACCTCATTTATATGAGGAGACCCAATGCCATAGCTCTTCAGGTTTATAACATCTTGGAGACTTGCCCTTTGGTTTTAATTGTATTGCCTTCTCCCTAAGACTTTGAGGTCTTGAGGATCAGGGAGGATGATTTCTTGCTCAGGAGTGATAGGAAATGATAAAGAGATCCAAACTGCTTCTGAGGATCTTGAAAGCTTCCTGTTTCTAATACTATTCCATTCATCTATCTTTCTATTCATTCAGGCTTCCAAGCATTAATACTAGCATAAGTGTAGCATTAGTGTATTATTACACTTATTAGTATAAGTGTAGTATTAGCTAAATGACTAGGATAAGCTTATCATAAATTAGCAGAAGGTTCCTAAATCCTATCATCTGATACCTTTCCAGTGAGTTCTATCTTCTAATCTAGGGAATCAGCATGGTGTCTTGTGGGAGTAGCAGGTTGATGGAGTGCAAGAAATTCAAAATTGTTAGCTTTTTATTCATGTGCATTTTCATTTGTGAAATATGGAGACTTGGAGTAGAACCATTTAATGAGATTATTGCTATAATTAGGGATGCACTTGACAAATAACATTCAATCACTGGGTACAAATTCCTTTAGTGCACCATGTTGCCATTTGGCTAGGTCTTGCATTTAGGCCAAATGATGATAACACTAAACTCAGTCCTTCACACTTACACTCTTATGCCCAATAAGTCATATATGGAAAATGTTATGTCTCAGTTCATTTTGTTTAGTGTACTAGAATAATATCATTCTTTTTAAGTATCTTATTATAACTAATGTTATAATAATTACAGTTAGTGATGTTGTAGTTACTGTCAACATTCTTTATAGCTCAATTTCTTTGAGCTATAGTTTTTTTTCTCAACTTCTGTACACTGATCATGAGTGCATTCACATATTCTTATAGTTAATATTTGTTGAGATTATCTCTACCGATCTTTTAGAAAAAATTATATTATTTCTCCATAATCTCTTCTAGACATTAGGACCAGAGTAAATACTTCATAATTTATTCTATAAGGCCATCATTACCCTAAACAAAATAAGATACACATTACAGTAAAGGCAAACTGCAGACCAATATCTCTTATGAACATTGATTCAAAAATTCTCAACAAAATATTTGATGGTTGAATCCAAAATGGACAAATGTTACAAAAATCTATTACTCCATTCAAACTCCAAATTATCACTTGTTTTAAAAGCATTCTTATTTTTCTGTTTATAGGTAAACATGTTTACCTAAAATACCTACCTAAATATTTACATAAAATGTTATGGGGTTAGTAAAACAACAAAGATGACAAAACAAAAAAAATAAATATTGTCCCGTTTATAGATAAATTAAAATACTTACTTTTTTTACTAAGTCTTGTTAAGAGAAATTAAGTAAACCTATTTTCCAGTAGAATAAAGGTCAGCCAAATTACTGCTGTTCTGTTTGGTTCCATGATAAATCAGTTAAAAAAAAATCTATGAACATAAATTATTACCAAAGATGACCAGGTGATAAAACATATGTAAAAAGCTCTATTAAACTTTTGATTTAAATGATATGCTTAGAAATTAGTAAAAAGATTGTTGAAGCAGAAGCTGAATAAAAGAAATTTCAATCATCATTATCTTTACAGGAGATTAGCAGGAGCATTTGCTCTAAGGAAATTGATATTTATTAAGCATCTATATGGGCCTCAGGAGATATATTTATAATGATTATAACTTAATCTTCCCACCAAGCCAACTAGATAATGTTATCCCAAATGTGTCAGAAGACGAAATAGCCCAATGTGGATTAAGTATATTTCCTAAAGTCACACATCTAAGCATAGGGCAGTAATATCAATTTAGGAATAATAGCATCACTTGAGAGTCTGGCTCTATTCAATAATGGAGATTTGAGATTGTATTCAATATTAAGGAATCATGACATATATTTTCCTCTGAATTCAAGCTGTTTTGATTAGGAATGCTTTAAAATACGAACAACAGAGTATTTACCTCACAGTTGCTTAAGCAAGTAGCATCTTCCTTCTCTTCTCAAGATCACATGTGCACGCACACACACACACACACACACACACACACACACACACACACACAAATTCATACAAAAAAAAGAAGGAAGGGAGTCCAGAGCAATGGAAACTGTTTGACAATATTTTGTTGAAATAGGCTTCTATTTTTCCATTCTACCATCTGTATTGTGTATAATCTTCTTGTCCTCTGCCCCTCAGTCCCTACCATACATTAGACATTATATTTCTATTTGAGAGAAGGAGTAGGTGCGAAGGCTATGAATTCAAAGTTGGAACTGCAGAAGCTATTTTTTTGTTTGTTTGTTTTAGTCCAGAAAGCAAAATCTTTCTGAGAAGCTTTACTGAGAAATGCCACCTGCTAGTTCCTAATGCATGACTATTTGGAGACAATTCTCTGTGAGTCTCTTATGTTTTTGCATGTATGCAAAGTCACTGACAGTATTTTATTTTCTGTAATCTTTAAGTTATTTATATGGTGAACAGCCTTGGAGATAGGTTCTCCCTTCAGTGTAGAAGACAAGTTTATGTATTGTCTTATAAAGTCAGATAGTGTCTCCTAGGATAAAGGATAAGTATATTAGCTTGCAACCATTATAAAAGTTTGGGGTTTCCTAGGTAGAAAGTCCATCTCCTGTAATGTGACCCACTGTTGAGTGCACGGTACATCTGGTTCTTAACTGTATTGTCTATGGGAAGTCATCTGTGGGCACGAGTGGTACCCTTACAGTCTTGCACATTTCTACATAGACTACATAGGCAAGACTTGACTGTAGGAGATTTCAGTCTTCGCAGAATATCCTGTGTTCTTCTGGCTTATGAGATCATGGGAAATTTATGAAGAGTTGTTACCAGGCCACTTTCCACTTGCCTCCCACATCCCCTGGGAAGTTGTCATAGACATTTTTTCATAGCCTTCCAGTTTGTGATGAGCTATGAGGCTATCTGCCTTGCTTTCTTAGGATACAGCTACAGGTTCTAAAATTTCATAGTTGCAGCATGACATCAGCTCCTTTAGCACTGGGTCTTCTAACACTCAGGCTGTATTGTCATGGCATTTGTCCCCTTTCGTTTCAAAACTGTCTTTAGGGACAAATGACACAGAAGTAGGCAACTTTGCTTTTCTTGTTTCTGGCTATCTGAAATAAACAGTTTCAAAGGTCTTGCCCTTTACTGGCCAAATTTTTCAGCTTTGTCTTGATAAGAAATTAGAAGGGAGGGAAAACTGAATGAGAAGAAATCAGAGAGGGAGACACATCATGAGAGACTCTTGACTCAGAGAAACAAGCTGAGGGTTGCAAAGGGCAGGTGGGGAGGGATGGGGCAACTTGGTGATGGGCATTAAGGAAGGGGCGTGACATGACAAACACGGGGGTTATATGCAACTGATGAATTATTGAGCACTACATCTGAAACTAATGATGTACTAAATGCTGGCTAATTGAATTTAAAAAAACTAATAACTAATAATAATAAATAAAATTATTGGTAATTGAAAACAATAAATTAAAAAAATGATGATGCTTTAGCTACTGCTGTTGTGAACTGTCTTTGGTCTGATCCAGGAGAGTTGTATCTTCTACCAACATCTATGAAACTGTGATGGGCACATTTGTTAGCCTACAGATAGTGTAAGATTTTTCGGAGTTCCTGAAAATGACATTGGCTAGATTTGTGTCATATATATATCTCCACCTGGACGATGGCTAGAGAGAAAAGATTGTGTATACAGCTTGAGATTCCAACCAACAATGCCTACCATATGAAGCTAAACTCCTTAAAAACATCCAGAAGACATTAATATAAAGGCCTAATTTCAACTAGTAATATGCTTACAACAATAAAATTCATAATGCTTACCATGGTCTCCTTAGCCAAAGTACTATCGTTTTACTCATCTCCTTACCTGACACTTTCTAAAATAAAGAAACTCTATTTAATATACATAAATAGTTTACTGTTTTCAATGAGCGGAATCTACAGGGGATCAGGAAATATGTTTCAGAGCATTTAAAAACATTTTGGGTTCTTTCCTCTATGCTTAGGAAGGCATTATCTGTTGAAGTTGGGAGCTCTTAAACTGTTTTGAGATTTTAAAATACAGATGTTAAAAAAGGTTATTAGTTTAAAAAATGATCCTTTTAGGAATTGAATGTACTTCAATGCTAATTATAACTTTTAATGATTGTAAAGCGCTCTGGAAGACTGTAATGAAGAAGATTGCATGACTATATCTTCACTGTAAATTTTCCTTTCCCAAACACAGTGAAAGATAAAAGAAATGTGTTTGAACACCCAAAGGACGGAGCTAATTGTGTAAAGTTCACTAAATGTTAACAGTTTCCCAGTGACCCAGGAGTCATGTAAGAGAATTATAGACACATGTTCTGAGACTTCTTTGGCAGCATTAGTTCTCTAGAGTAAAGAAAAAAATGGACTGAGAAAAATTTGAACAATGATATTGCTTACTTAGCCCATAATAGATGTTACTTAAGTCAAAAGTACTGGGAGGAGACACTATAATTTGTGAGTCTATTAGGGGAACTTCCTGTTTGTTTCTAATTGACTTGCTGAAAACTGTGTGGATTTCCAGCTATATACCTCTGAATTAAAATTGCTCACAAAATCTCAGAAGTCAGGGTCATTGACTCTGTAAGTTATGAGTTACATAATAAGTAGTCAAAGTACTGTTCCCTGAAAACATTATTTCTGGACCTGAAATATTTTATCTGAATTGCTTCATACAGTGTTTCACTTGCACTCAATAATTTAACATTTCTTTCTCCAATTCTTTGCTCTCTTGTGATTGTTGCATTTCAAGAGGCTAAGTGGTGCCATTTCTCTTAATTGTTGTCAGATGTGAGCATCATTTTACAGAAAGAATAAAGTGTTTTTCCCTTTGGAAATAAAGACCCTTTCTTTGCAAGATAAGTTATCTCTTCCACAGAATTAAATGGCTTGTCTAAATTAGGTAATTTATCTCTACAACTGATCACTTCGAGTAAGTAATGTTTATTTCCCTATTGATACTAAGATTACAGATGGAGTTTTGATTTTTAAAAATATTGTTAGATTATCCCAAGGAATCTCCTGTGGACTTTTCATATTTTTAATTTTTTAAAAAATATTTTTTATCTATTTATTAGAGAGAGAGAGACTGAGAATGAGAGGAGAGAAGGTCAGAGGGAGAAGCAGACTTCCCGCAGAGCCAGGAGTCCAATCTGGGACTCGATCCTGGGACTCCGGGATCATGACCTGAGCCGAAGGCAGTTGCTTAACCAACTGAGCCACCCAGGCGCCCCCTATTTTTAATTTTCAACATATAAAATTATAGATAGAGGTATTCATTAGGGAAAGGAAAACCAATTTTTGTATGTGTCAAATGGTTTTAATGACAAATATCTTCCATATTTATTAATCCATCTATAAATCCTAGCAGAGATTGTAAATCCAGACTGAACAATAACATGACCTGTAAAATCTTGAAAGGATGTGATTTTACCCTTAACAAGGGCTCTTATCTTTGTTCTTGTGAAATTTTACAGAACTTTTGTCAATTTTCCAAATCCAATACTTAGAACACCTAAAGCAACAATACAATAATTGCCATCACTTAATAAAATCTTAATTGCTGGGAACTTTTCTAAAGACCATGCCAGTGATATTAAGACTTCAAGAAATGGACTAGATTAATGAATTGATGATTACACAGCCCGTTTCATTTTCAGTAATCCCTGCACTAATGGTAAAACATAAATGTTGAGATTGTCCATACTACAAACAATTTATTCAATAAAATTAGCTTCCAAAAATACCTAAAATGTTTGGGCAACTCCTCATGGAGTCCATGAGTGGGATTGGATGTTTTAATAAGTAAACACAAAATGTTTCCTGATTATAGAGCTGTAATATATGGTTTATGTTGGAGAGTGTGAACAGAATTACATCATTGCAATTATGCAATTGCATCACACAGAGTATGGTCTATAACAGACATTATTTTTTTTTTTAAAGATTTTATTTATTCATTCAACAGAGAGAGAACACAAGCAGGCAGAGAGGCAGGCAGAAGCAGAGAGAGGAGCAGGCTCCCTGCAGAGCAAGGAGCCCGATGCGGGACTCGATCCCAAGACGCCGGGATCATGACCTGAGCCAAAGGCAGCTGCCCAACCAACTGCGCCACCCAGGCGTCCCAACAGACATTATTTTTCATAAAAATTTGTATCACTCCAATGTAATAAAAACCAGAAGCAGCCATAATAATAACTGAGTGCTATTTAACTGCTCTGTCCTATTCCTTTTTAGTTTCTTTCTTTCTTTTTTTTAATTTTGTTATTGTTATTGTTTTTGAGAACAAGTATGGAGAACTAATGGCTGTTGGTTAGAGATAAATGTCTAAGCCCCACTGTTATGTTGATGTAGAGGACGGTACATAAAAAAAGACGGAGTAACATGAGAAATTGCAATGAAAGCCAAAAATACTATTCCAAGTAAATATGATGGACAGAAATTATTCTGTTATTATATGTTTATATATGATATTTACACAGATCAATAATTTTTTTCTTTTATACCTCTTGGAATTTTGATATGATGATTTTGTATCTTGCTTTAATTAAACCTAAGTTTTATTTTAAATATTTTTTTCATTGTAAACACGCTGGTAAACCACTCAGTTTTAAAAAGTTAAGTGGCGGATACCCATGAAATACAAAACAAAGAAATCCATGAAATATCATTTTTATGATGGGAACTTTCATATTTTCTGAAAGCTTCTGTTCAGTACTTAATATGCTTTATTTGATTGTGATGAACACATTGTATTTCTGGCAAACAGTGTAAAATACAAACTTTCATTTCTACTCCAAAGTTGTTTGTGTTAACTTATAAAGGTCATTCCTGATTTTCCTTCTTTCCCTTAGTTTTATTCCTTTACCTTCTTAACAGCCCCAACTTTTTTTTTATTTGCATGTTTTTTTGTTAGTTTTATTGGTGCAAGAGTTTGTGTTATTGTTTTTATTGTTATTCTTGCTAACTTTATTCCACTTAGGTGTGCTACAATGTAAAAACTAATTTTCTAAACCCCATTTAGAATGTCCAGGAAGGTATCTGCAGTCTTTCAAAGGTTTGTTTGTTTGTTTGTTTGTTTGTTTTAAAGATTTTATTTATTTATTAGGAAAGAGAGAGACTGAGAGAGAGCATGAGAAGGGAGAAGGTCAGAGTGAGAAGCGGACTCCCCGTGGAGCTGGGAGCCCGATGTGGGACTCGATCCCGGGACTCCGGGATCATGACCTGAGCTGAAGGCAGTCACTCAACCAACTGCGCCACCCAGGGGCCCCTCAAAGGTTTGTTTTTTTAAGTCTTTCACATATATCATAAAACAAATATGTATAAACAAATAACTTTTCTTTTTGTAGTATTTACCATTTATCAGAGCATACATTGATGTATTATTAATTTAAAAGGCTCCCCTTTCTTCCAGAATATAATTAAATAAACAAAAGAAGGGATATACAGAGGCACAACCCTATTACACTCAAATGATTAGAAGTAAAGCCTCCTGTTTATACTCAGAATCAGAAGTAGAGAAAAGGAGTTTAACATTAATGATGTTAATTTGCATAGTTTCTTTTTTTTTTCTTTTTTGAGTGAGATGGACTTGATAAGCTAAAAATAAAATATGACTATATTCTGTTATTCTCAAATATGCTCTCTGGAATTTTTCTGTTCACACTCTCCAACATGTACCAGGACAATCTCTCTAATCAGGAAACATTTTGCATTTACTTATTAAAACATCCAATCCCACTTAATAGTAAAAATAAAATACTAAATCTCACATAAAATGCCAATAATGTCTCCCTTTCCTTAACACAGTCCTTTCCTGCAGTTCAGGAATCACCAGTGTCAAAGTGTCCACTCCTCAATGCTTGCTTTTTATTTCCTCTTCCCTCCGTGATATTCTAGGGACATCGCTAAGAGAAGATGGGAAAAAAGGTGCTGTAGCCCTCTTGTTTGCCTGGTGCTGTTTTAAGTATTTCTTTAGATGATATTTGCTGACCATTGTGCCACTGGTGTGGCAGATACTCACATAGTACCTTCACTGCACTTAATTTACCTTTTCTCTCTACATTGACACACTGCACCATTTTCTGACATAGGACACTGCCTCTTCCACTGATCTTGTGGTACCACCACCCTCCCTCCTCCTCACATTATGTTCTGGGGCAGGTATGCCACGCAGAACTTCTTTTTTTTTTTTTTTTCATGGTCACAAAATTTTAACATTTTAATCCTAAACATTACAGGGCAAATAGATACTGGACCCTATCTCCATAAATCCTAACTTTTAGTTTCCATTTTTTAAATGTTGCCCTAACCACTAAAGACATCAGTGGTTTTACAACCTGTGGAGATTGTGGAAATACATGTTTCTGAAAGAAATGCTACAAAAACAACAATG
>CM052813.1:31314977-31334227 GCA_028533885.1 Nasua narica | reverse complement strand
GGTCCCCATGTTGAACAAATATCTAACTAGTGTCCATTGATTCCAAGTTAGTAGATGATGAATCTTTTTGGATACTTTCAAAGATGGCTGCCAGCTCGGGGTTAGAACTGATCTGTGACTGGAAATTGCAGGTACTGCAGAGGTTGGACCGACTTGTTGAGCCATTACGTGCCACATGTACAACTAAGGTGAAGGCAAACTCAGTGAAGCAAGAGTTTGAAAAGCAAGATGAACTAAAGCGATCTGCCATGAGAGCAGTAGCAGCACTGCTAACCATTCCAGAAGCAGAGAAGAGTCCACTGATGAGTGAATTCCAGTCACAGATCAGTTCTAGCCACACAGAACTTCTTACTGCTGAAATTCTTCCTCACTAGTAAGGCCCCTCTAGGTCAGTCTCTCAATAATGACTCAAGCCATCTATTCCCATGGACTTCACTATGCCATGGAATGCCACACATTCTAGTCCTGCTAAAAGGTAAAACTGCAATTTATCCAAATGGCAACAAGTACAGCTTGCAATTAATCTTCATATTTTTTTTTAACTTGGTAAGCAAGAACTAGAGTCTATGCTCACACATGTCCCGATTTCTGGTGTATACATATCCCCCAAAGTCACCACCTGTGATAACATAGATATCTATGTTCCAATACTCAGATCTTGTGAACCTGTTGCCTTATATGGCACAAAGGATTTTTGTATATGTGATTATCTTAAGGATCTTGAAATGGGAGTTGATTATACAAAATTATCTAGGTAGGCCCAATGTAATCACCAAGGTCCATACAACATGAAAACAGAAGAGATGTGAAAATGGGAGCAGAGTTTTGAGTGATGTGGACAAGGAATGCAAGCAGCTTCTAAAAGCTGAAAAAAAGCAAGGAACAGAGAGCTATAGAAGGATTAGAGCTCTAAACATAGCCTGATTTTAGACCTAAGAAGACCCATTTTGGATTTCTGACCTTCAGCAGTATTAGATAATAATGTGTATTGTTTTAAATCACTAAGTGTGACAATTTGTTACAGCAATAATAGAAAACAAATACACCATACTGCATTCAAGAAGCTATATGAAGATGGTTCAATAATTTCTGCAACCAGCAATTCTGTAACTTAAGACTGAAGTGCCTGGCTTTCCTTCTTGTGAACAATCTGTGTCTACAGTTTGGGGGTATAGAGCTGAATAATCAAAGCACTCCTATGATTATCAATGAATCTCTTTCTGAATCTGTGGTCTCCTCTTAAAAACTTTCATGAGTAATAAAGTTCCTGGTTCTAAGTCTGCCTGTTGTGTCCCTTGGTAATTCCTGCACAGCATTTGTCAATAATCTTGGAATATGTGTAAAGCAGATTCCTGACAGCAAATAAATGACACATTCAATATTTTTCAAGCAGAGTTTAATAATAATACATCTGAAAAGTCATGGACAGAGTGAAGAGAAACATAAAGAGTAGGCAGTACCCTCAGGCTCTGACAACCTTAAAAAACAAGAGAAGGAAGCATTTATCAGAAATTAGAGAAAAAAATTAGTAGAGAGGTTACAGTTACTCCAAGGTTAACCACACACCTCCTTATCTTATCCCTTATTATCTTATCCCAATGTTCCCCATGGGCTAAAACCAAATAGGATCCAGAGGGCAAGGGAATCCAATGTGTTTCATGTGGGGTGGAGAGAAGAATGAAGAAAGATGGAGAAAGTTGGATAGTGGATCTTAATGAGCAAATGAATGATAGCTCAAAGTCCTTAATAACATTTTTCGTCTAAGCTTTAGACTCCTATCCTAAATTCTAGAGAATAAGAAAAACATAATTCAACAACATGTGACAAATACACAAAATGGGATATGTTACAGTAGAAATACAAATGAGTCGCTAAGGAAACAGAGGGGGAAATTAAACTCCATTCGGAAACTCAAGATAGGGCTTTTTGGAATAGAAAACACTTGACATTAACAGTTATTGTTAAGAATAAGTAGGTGTAATTCAAATAGGTCATGAGAGGGTCATTTTATAGAAGAAAGTTTCTATTAAGGCTCATGACTAAAATGGAAAACTAAGTTAGGAGATAGCTTGAATTTTATTTTACTCCTAATGTTTCTGTCTCAAAATAATTTTTTTTTTTAATTTATCCATCTAAAAAGGACAGTCAGGGCGCCTGGGTGGCTCAGTTGGTTGGGCAACTGCCTTCGGCTCAGGTCATGATCCCGGCATCCCGGGATCGAGTCCCACATCGGGCTCCCAGCTCCACAGGGAGTCTGCTTCTCACTCTGACCTTCTCCCTTCTCATGCTCTCTCTCACTCTCTAATAAATAAATAAAATATTTAAAAAAAATAAAAAAAATAAAAAGGACAGTCAGATCAAGTTTTGATATTTGAATGCTGCCTACTTTTCTCACTTCCTTCTTGCCCCACATTTGGATGAACAAATGACACTGCATACTTGCTGCCTCCCTTACGATTGGCGAGGAAGTTCAATCCATGGAAATCTGAGCCCACAAAGACATCCTCCCCTCCCCCTACTTCCCTGCGCATCTGCAATCAGAAACATAGTCCTTGTTCAAGCTATTTCAGACCAGCTTGGGTGGCTATCCTTCTTTCCTCAGAAAACCTCAGTATATGAGTAAGAGATCTTTTTGTATCTTATTAGTGTGTGTGTGGTATCATCAGTTTGGAATCCAGATTAATTATGGGTAGGATAGGGATTACTTTTGTGCTCTGGGGACAACCAGTAAAACACTTTCAGTAAAACATAGTAATATAGAAATGAATTAACTGAAAACCTTACCTTAAAAAAGACAATTGATAAATTTTAACATGCCTAAATAAAAGAAAATCTCTGAAGAAGGGGTGCCTGGGTGGCTCAGTGGGTTAAAGCCTCTGCCTTCAGCTCAGGTCATGATCTCAGGGTCCTGGAATTGAGCCCCGCATCGGGCTCTCTGCTCAGCAGGAGCCTGCTTCCTCCTCTCTCTGCCTGCATCTCTGCCTACTTGTGATCTCTCTCTGTCAAATAAATAAATAAAATCTTAAAAAAAAAAGAAAATCTCTGAAGAATAAATAGGCCTTTGTTGTCATCTACAGGATATACAAGAGACTTAAAGACTTTCTTTAACCATTGTATTGAGAATCAAAATTTTAATTCCATTTATTCATTCCATGTTTCCAAGTATCCAGTGCTTAATCAGTCTCCGATAGCTGGGATCTTGACCTCACACCAGGTTGTCCTTCCACTTGCTCCCCAGACCTTCCCTGTTCTAATATACTGTCAGAAATTCTGTCTTTTTAATCTTGTTTTCAATGAAGTGGTTAATAATTCAACCTTCTTTGCTAAGGATGTCTAAACTCCCTCTGCTAATTGCTGACTTGTTTTATGATAAGGTCAGACTCATTATAAAAGCAAACTTGATTCCTAAATGATATGCTGAAAAATGGGTAAAGTGTCAAAGAAGGGGTTAGGATTTTTACATATGGAGACCTCTCTCTAAAACTAAAATGACCTTAGCTGTTTTGATAGTTACAAACTGAATCAATGTTTTTTCTTCCTCTGAGTGGGAGCAATCTTGAGCCATCTACTTCCAACACAGACCACTTTCCCGACCCTAAACACTTACTACTCCAGGTTCTCCTTCCAGTCCCCTTTATGTTAACTTGTATGGACTACTATTGCTACATTGTTTACAGTTGAACAGTCTGAAAGTTTGAGAGAAAATGATGCTTTGAACATTTCGCACCTAGAGCCATTGTTAAAAGATTGCCTCAGTTACTAAATTGCTTTTCAGATCCATGCCAGTCATTTTTTCCTTTTTTTCTTTTTCTTCATTTTTCTCTGTGTTCTCATTGTTTAACATGGGCACAATAGTCTTACTATATTACCCTAACAATTCTGTTTAATTTTATGAGACAATATTATAGTGTTTTGAAGGCTTTAAAGATCCTGTGATATTGGTGTTTTCATTTTATCTTTGTCAAATGTACATAATTCACACTTCTTTTTCCCACAGAAGACATCTTATTGTATTATAATTTAAATTACTGCTAATTTTTCATTTATTCCTATATCACATTAAGATGCTTCATTCTCATGAATGGCAAAGTGATGAGACCTGAAAAAAATGTTCTGAATGTCTCATTCATGTTAGAAAATGAGCATCCAACTTAACAGTACCAGTGAACATCACACATAAATCTCATTACCCTATATGTAGGTCAAAGGTATAAATCATGAGATCAGGTTAATTTATTCCATGAAAGCCAGAAGAGACAATTAAATATTGAGAAAAGTTAGCTCTACATAAAGGCACATATTATATGGAATAATGGGCGTAATCAATGAATCTTGGAACACTGAAAAAATAAAATAAAATTAAAAATAAATAAATAAAATTATAATTTGTGAATTTCAAAAAAAGAAGTACATAGGATATATAGAAGAATATTGGTGTAATAGATTTTCAAATATAAAAATATTCATGAATGATAGCAAAAAGCCTTTTTAAAACTTTTGTTCAGTAGTATGATTAAATGGGGAATAAGAATTGAAGCAACTGATCCATTTGTATATATCAAATAGTATAAAGAAAACTATATTTTTAAAACCCAACAAAGCCTTATTTAAATAGATTAAACAATAATTTCTAGAATTTAGGATCTTGTTTTACTGAAACAAGATCCTAAATTATTAGGATCTTGTTTTATTGAAATACTCAATACTTTTTAAAACCCTATTAGCTTTTCACATTTTATAAATAGAAATGAATAAAAATATTTCAAAACTTAAAAAGTTTCCTTTAGGTATCTAGAATTTTCTTAGTTGGGTCCCAACAATACATGATTTTAGAATATACACTCTAAACACTAAAAGTCTAATGATAACATTATTTCCCTTTTTACCCCCTTCAAATATATCTATTTTTAAGCCAATAGTTTTTTGTTTTGTTTTGTTTTGTTTTATCAAACTCATTTATTTGTGATGAGGCAACAGTTCAGAAGGTGATCTTTACAGACAGTGGCTTCAAGAAAGTATATCAGGAAGCTTAATAATTCCAGAGAACAGAAAACACTCCATTAATTCTCACAAAAAAGCAAAACAGCAACAGACTTGAATAAGGAAAGTATTTTATGTGTGTGTTTTTTGTTTTTTTTTTTAAAGCTATTAAGAATCTCTTTCTTACTGATGAAACTTCTTTAATTCATTGGCAGCCTTCTTAAATTAAGTAAAGGAATATCTGTCAAATTTTATAGAATAAAAATTGCTGTCACATTATGGCAAAGAAGAACCACCTACAGAATTATAGTTTCTAGAATATTCATATATGTATATTAAAAATACATGGAATTTTATCTTATAATACAGACTATAAACTCAATATAGTCAATATAATCAAAAGGCCATTGCTTTTGTTTTATGATCTTTGTCATGAAACTGCCTTGTACTTCAATGAATGACTCATATACTTGTGCAGTTAAATAGACAGGCTGCTTCATCTTGACCTTTGGAGAGTCTATATTGAGTTGGGGGCTTATTTCATTGCTTTTACCATTTACAACTCTGTCTTCCAATGACAAGGGTGTTTCAAATGTTTTCTAATCAAGCATGTACCTTTAGTGAAAGGTCAGAATAATAAAATGCCATATATCAAGGATTAAAATTATGATTCATCACTTCCATGCAAGAAAATCTAATTAGAAATGCACTGCATACATTCTCTTGGGTCAAAGTTGGACAGGAATATCACAGTACTGCATTGAGAACTATAGCATTCACACACTCAGTAAGTAACACATTCTCCATACCTTTGTTGACAATATAATTTCTCTTAATATTTTGTACATTTTTTTTCATAGACTTTGAAATATCCTTTCAGATTGTTCTTTAGGGGATCTCCACTGCAAGGCTAAGAAAGCAAAACCCAGAGAACATTATGCTACTTTGTGGTTCAACTCAGGAGCCCATTTCTCCAGAGGAATATGCCATTCTTCCATTTTATTCAATTCCACGAAAAATAACAACAACAACAACAAAATCTGAATAACATATATGCTAGAAACAGAAATGAGCAAGACCCCAGCCCTGCCAGGAGGTTCATCAAAACACAATCTTGGTGAAAGCTATGTAAAATATTTAGAAGGCATAATGACAGAGGTGCCAAACAGAAAAAGACACTTGTTCTATATACAAAAGTAAATAATAGATTCATTTAATTACAGCTACTTACATTTTACTTCAGCCTTTTAGCATTATTTAAAAAAGAGTAAATGTTATTTATGTGTTTTTCAACACAGTTCATTTTTATATCTGCATGCGAGTAATGATTTTATCCTCTTATGAAAATTACATTTTAGTGGGACATAAGTAAAGAGATATGCCATTTAGTGTATGTATGCGTGTAATACACATTTATTATATATATATATATATATATATATCATATCTGTATCTACTCATTGATATAATTATACATATTTTAATCATTTCTGTCAGAGAAACATTGCACTATCTGGAATTAAATAGGTATGGAAGACTTTATTCAATATTACTGCAGTAACAGGATGCCTGGGTTGCTCAGTTCGTTGGGCGTCTGCCTTTGGCTCAAGCCGTGATTCCAGGACCCTGGGATCTAGTCCCACATCTGGATCCTGACTCAGCAGGGAGCCTACTTCTCCCTTCACCTGCCACTATCCCTGCTTGCGTTCTCTCTCTCTCTCTGATAAATAAATAAAATCTTAAAAAAAATAACGATATTGTAGTAGGGATCAAAACTATTGCAAGAGGAAGAGAGGTTTAACTCCATTAATATAAAAGGTGAAATTGTTTGAGTGAGCTTGTGGAAAAATAGTAGGATGGACATTAGTGGGGAATTTGATCATATGATTAAGCCCATTTATGTTTGCTAATTGGTACTTATTGAAGTTAGGCGCTTACCCTGCCACAGAGAGCAGGAGATAGAAACCCTAACTTTCTTGATGATTATATTTCAAAGGAATGGCTCCCATGTCCTTGAAAATGACAATTCTCAGATATGAAACTGGTAAGAGGCAGAAAAGATTTACATCTCAAACGGAGAGGGAAATAATTTACACTTTTAAGTTTTCTAGAGTTAATGTTCTAAGGGACTTAAAGTAAGAAAGAAACCTGTTTAAAGTTTAGTCAAGCTGAGGAGAACATTAAGGCCATCTTGTTTGATGTTAAGTATCATACAGCAGACTAATAATAGAAACTTAATTTTGACATAGCCCTCTGAGTTTTTTTTTTTTAGTGCTCAACCCTCTTGTTAATATTTTTCATTTTGTTCCACTAACATCTGACCTCCATTTCTGCATCTCTCACGATTGAAGTTGATAATATCAGTTCTTTACTCTCTTACCCTTCTATGTTTATAAGATTTAGCATATTCTGAGGGCTCAAGTTATGCCCACCCCTTGATTGAAATTACAAATTAGGTGAACAGTGGGGGATTAATATAACCCAGCTCAGAAACATGGCAGCAGGAGACACATCTAATTGCAAGTGAAAATAGTAGTGGAAATACTAACTCAGTGTCTAGGTGTACAAGCTGCCAGGAGGGAATTCAAGTGTTATTTGGCATTATTGTAGTGTTTCTCTTAGATATGTAACTCCCAAAGTTGATTCTTTGATTTTTCTGAACACTTAAGTCACACCTCTTTTAATAATTTCCTTATCTACTTAAGTTAGAGTCCAAATCCAACTACGGACAACTACATATCCAACATTATTCTACATAGCTACTGCTTCCACAACAATAAGATAAAAACTTTATTTGTTAAGAAGGAAAAAAAAATCTACATATCCTATTCTATATATCCCTACCTTAGGGGCTAAACCCACACACATGCATCCTAAAATATTTTTTAAATTTTTTCAACACATTTAGTTTTGTCATTGTTTTAATTTTCAAGAATGCATTTAAAAAATGAGTTTGCAGGTAACTCCTAAAGTTATATTTATTAAGAAAATAACAAAATGCCAGTGTGACAATTTGAATGATCTGTATTTATAAGTCTGAGTTCCTCAAATTTGTTAGTATTTTTAAAATACAAAAAAAAACATGGGATTTTTATTGGAAACTATAATTATTCTCACTGCTTGCAATGTCAGGTAATTGCTTCAAGTGAAAACTTTATAAGCAAGCTTCAAAGTTGTAAATATGAGTAATCTTCTTGATGACTCAGCCATTTATCAGTTACTCAGTTTCCTAAAAAGCCAACAGAGAGATTATTTGAAAGGAATGCTCCTTTTCCCCTTCCTTAATTTTATTTTAATTGCCTAAGTACTTGAGGGGCTTCAAAACATTGACTCATCAGTATTACACTAGCTTGAACTCTATGCCATTTGAAATGCTTCTTTTTGCAGCATTTGATTTTAGTTTGATTTTTAAAAAATTGGTAAAATATACATAACAAAATTTACAGCATTCATCATTTTTTGTGTACATTTACACCTGCATAAAATATGTTCATCCTGGTGTGTAACCATCACTATCATCCATCTTTATAACTTTTTTTCATCTGTAAAACAAATTTTGGACCCATTAAGAAAACCCCCATTCCCTACTTCATCCAGCCCATGGTAACCACCATTCTATTTTCTTTTTCTATGAATTTGACTGCCCCAGGTACCTCATATAAATGGAATTATACGGTATTTGTATTTTTTGACTGGCTTATTTCTCTTAGCATAATGTCTTTGAAGATCATTCATGTGGTAGCATGTATCAGAATTGCATTCCGTTTCAAAGTTGAATAACCCTCCATTTTATGGTGTACTATATTTTGTTTACACATACAAATGTCAGTGTATGTTTGGGTTGCTTCCACCTTTTGTCAATTGTGAATAATGCTGCTATAAACATTTATGTAGAGATAGCTGTTCATGTCCTGGTTTCAGTTATTTTAGGTATAAACCATAAGTGAAATTGCTGGATCATATAGTAATTCTATTTTTAATTTTTTGAGTAACTGTGTTACTTTTCTTACAGTGACTGCAACAGTGTTTTACATTCCCACTGCCAGTGCACAGGGTTCCAATGTCTCTACATCATCACTAATACTTATTATTTCCTTTTAAAATATTGGTTGTCCTGATGAGTATGAAATGACATCTCACTGTGATTTGGATTTCCACTTCCCTAACAGTGATGTTAGGCACATTTTCAAGCGCTACTTGTGTGTCTTTGGAAAACTGTTTATTCATCTATAATTATTTTTCAATTGGGTTTTTGGTTGTTGTGGAATTTGTTTTAGTATATTTGGGATATAATCCCTAACCAGATAAACAATTTGCAAATATTTCTCCTATTTTGTGGATTATTTTTTATTCAGTTGATAGTATCCTTTGATGCACAAAAGTTTTTAACTTTGATAAAATCCAATGTGTCTATTCTTTATTGCTTATGGTTTTGGCATTATATCCAAGAAATCATTATTGAGACTAATGTCATAAAGCTTTCCACTGTTTTCTTCTAAGAATTTTATAGTTTGATCTTTTTTTTTAAAGATTTTATTTATTTGACAGAGAGAGACAAAGTGAGAGAGGGAACACAAGCAGGGGAAGTGGAAGAGGGAGAAGCAGGCCTCCAGCTGAGCAGGGAGCCTGATGCGGGGCTCAAACCCAGGACCCTGGGATTATGACCCAAGCCGAAGGCCAACACTCAGTGACTGAGCCACCCAGGCACCCTATAGTTTTATCTCTTAAGTTTAGGTCTGCGATACTTTAAATTCATTTTTGTATATGGTGTCAGGTAAGTGTCCCATTTTATTCTTTTGTAGGCAGATTTTCAGTTTTCCCCAAGAGCCATTGTTCTCTTTTTCAAGATTATTTTGGTTACATGGGGTTTCTTGAAATTCCAAATAAATCTTAGAATGGATTTTTCTATTTCTGCAAAAAACATCCTTTGGATTTTCATAGGAACTTCAATGAATCTGTAGATTGCTTAGAATAATATTGACAACAATACTGAGTTTTCCAACATGGGATGACTTTCCATTTATTTATGTTTTCTTTAATTTCTTTCAGCATCATTTTGAAGTTTTCATTTTACAAATTTTTCACAACCCTATTTAATTCCTAAGTATGTTATTCTTTTTGATACTGTTGTAAATTGAATTAAGAATATATGTCACTCACTTTGAGGAGAGACTTCTAAAGTTATCAAAATTTTATCATACTAAGGTGTCATGGAGTAAGCGATAAAACTGGAAACATAATTCAGATCTGCTGTTTTTTGGTCCTGTTCACCTTTCCATTTCATTTTAACATTACAGCCTGCAATATCATTAATTTTACACACAAGAAAGTAATAGGTGAAATATTATCCATTTAGCATCAGGGGACATTAATGTTGTAATGTGCTCCAAATACTGTCAATTTACTTTAAAGAAAATTTATGAGAGAATTCTAATAATTATTCTATCTCATCAAACTGTGGAAGCAGAACTCAAGTGGGATAAATGACTAGCCAAGTTCAAGCTGTATATTGTAAAGCCATAGTAAATATAAAATTTAATCTACTCTGTGAATGAACTCAGAGACAGCATCTAAAAATGGAGACTGAATTTGAAAGCTAAAACACAAGCTTCTAAAGTGGAAGCCATTAAATTCCTCTTGAGAAACCTCAAACATTTTCGAATGATACAATTGATTATTATATTCCTGGCTTGAAATATTATTATTGCCGGAATATAAGCAATTAATGCTGCTGCAAACTTGGAACATTACAATACAATGTTTTTATTTATTTCAACACTCAAAGTAATAATATGCAGCCCACTATAGCATTTTAGAAGTAAAGTCTTTAAGACCTTCCAGAACATATTAATGACTAATGAAATGTGTTTTAGCAGTTACCCTTTTTTATTTAGTTCATTTATTTTTATTCTTTTTTAGTAGTTATCCTTTTAAGAAAATAAATGGGATAATGTCACCTATCTGTCAAATATTTCTGTAACTGTACATATGCCATGTTTACAATTATTTTGTGAGTTTTTTTAAGTAAACCTGATAGGTCCAAATTTTTTAAGTATTAACATAAAAATATGATTCAAGAGCATCCATAAAATCCATACACTTTAATAATTTTGTAAAATATAAAATGTAGAAATAAGTATGATTGATTTCTTGAATTATCCATGTAAGGAAATATATTTACTTCTTTTTTATAAGGGCATAAAATTGGAAATTTAAAGTTTAAAATAGATCGTTATGCAATTATTAAAAATAATGATGCTGAAAAATTGACAAGGTTAAATGCCAAAAATATAGCTTCAACTTAAAAACTCAGGATAAAATATTATATAAGCAAGCAATCTTATTTTATAAAATCCACTAAAGCAAGTGCATTACATACCATGAACATGCACTGAAGGGAACAGACCTTTAGGAAATATTAAAAAATATAAATTATGATTGTCCTTATATATTGATTATAATTCATATTACTTTTAATATTCTAGATATTAGAAATTTGTTAAAACAATTAATCCTATGTTAAGATCTAAAATATTTATATTTATAAATTTTATAAATGAATCTTTTGTATTTCAAAGTGAAATTTTCAAATGTTGTCTCAGAAAATCTTTTCACATATTGTGTATAGTCACTTTATAGAAGTTTCAATCTTAATGAATGAAATGTACTTTGAAACTAAGAACAATTATTTTCTGACAATGTAAAACACAAAAAGGCAAAATTTTAATTCCCCCACCTCTATTATATCTACTAGCTTAAAGGTTTTCTTTAGAGTTATTTTTCTATATTGGTCTTTTCTCATAGTTTTTCCTTACATATATAATTAAGAGATAAGTAGGCATTATGCTATTTGTTTTTCATATTGAATATTTTTGCTGATATTTAATAATTCACTAATTGTGGGTTTTTTTGATGGAGGAAGTGTTTGGATTTTCCTGATGGACTTTAACATTGGTCCCTGGATTCAGTATTTTTAAATTGAGGTTTCTGTACAATCTACGCAGAGTGGAACTTCTGAATATTTAATAAGGAAAACTGATTATCTGTGAACTGAAGTTAGCTTTCTTCTTTTCCCTTAATAGCTTTTTAAAGGTTTTATTTTTAATGATTAATTACTTTTCCTCATGTCATATTTAAATTTAGGATCAAATTAAGAAAAATAAATAAATATTTTAGGTACTTTTGTGTATGAGGAGAGGGCAGATAGCACAGAGATTAATTAGAAACAATTAAGTAATTCTTTTTTAAAGAACTGCAGTTTTTGGATATTGTTGAATGGGGCAGGCTCATTCAGATGGAGTCTATTACTCAAAAGGCAAACAGAAAACTGAATGCCAAAGGAAAAATCACACTGGAAGTCTAAATTAACTGGCATCCTGAAACTTCCAAAGTGTCTGAAACTTTGTCAGTTCACATAAGCATGGTGTGTGAGACCTGGACAGGGTCTCAGGTATCCTATGTTTTAAAAACATTGTCTTATAGATATGGAAACCAGCATTCAAGAAAAAAAAAAAAAAGTAACCTGCAATCTTGAGCATTAGCATTCTAAAGAAAAAGGTTTTATTTACAAGTTTGATGTTTAACTATAAATCTAGATAAGCAATTTCTGAACATGCCATTGTTGTCCCCAAGCAATTATATCTTACTTGATATAATTTAGGTATGGACAGTTACTGCATAGTTATTCATTCACAGGTCAGTTATATCTCAGGATCTTGTTCAAAGAAAGATTGTTGGAAGAAAGAAGCACTAATCTGAGCAGCTATTGAGAGACCAAAGGAACAAACTGACAATGGCCAAACCATATATACAAATTGAACCCTGACCCACAATCTGCAGCAACCAGTTTTTGCAATTATAGACTAAAAATGGTTGGGACTTAGGCCATAACTATTAGCTTGCCTAATTTTTCACTCTCCTACCATTTTAGGACCAGTCAGAGAAAACCAAATATGACCCCTACTCTACCACATAGGATGGTAGGGATCAAATCCACATTATGCTTAATTAGATGGAATTAGATATCAAGAAGATAATTTTCAGGTTTTGAGGAAGGGAGCAATTGGAGCAATTAGGGGCTTACCAAGGAGACATACATTTTCCCAGAGACAGCTGTCTCTATATATACACAACTTTTCTACTTGAAATGCCTCTAAGTGTGTGCCTTCTGCTCACATGTGTGTCAACTGTGCCTCCCACCTCTGCCAAAGCACATTTATTGCCGGCACAGGTCCTTTCACTTAGAGTTTCTCTTTTCACTCTTTTATCTGCTCTGTCACTTTTTAATTTTTTCCTTTCCATATCTCCTATGCTCTCCTTCCCTTAGAGTCTTTATGCATACTTTAAAAACAATTAGCTCTTTTTATAATATAAAATTAGACACTCATATGAAATTAAAATCTAGTTGTATCAATTATTTTATTAACAGCATTAATTTTCAACAAAAAAAAATGTTTGCAGTTAACTTTTTTTTTTAACTATGGGGTTGGTAGGGTCCAATCAAAAAAATGAAACTGAGGAAAAGGGGAAGAGAAAAAAGAGACAATAATTTACATCTGGGGTGTGTGTGTGTGTGTGTGTGTGTGTGAATGTGTGCATGCGCGTGGGTGTATGTGTGTGTAGTGTGTTAAAATTAGCCACACTCCTTCTGCACTTTGAATCCACAGAAATGGTATATTTCTATTATCTTGCTTTATTTTATTTTTCTAATTCTTTTAGACTATATTGAAGATAAGGATGGTCAAATATTTTTTAAGATTTTATTTATTTATTTGACAGAGAGAGATCACATGTAGGCAGAGCGCAGGCAGAAAGAGAGGGGGAAGCAAGCTCCCTGCTGAGAAGAGAGCCCCATGGGGGGCTGGATCCCAGGATCCTGAGATCATGACCTGAGCTGAAGGCAGAGGCTTTCACCCACTGAGCCACCCAGGGGCCCCAGGGATGGGCAAATATTTGTGCATTGACTACCTAACTATGCCAATCTTCTACTCCTTGTGATAATAAAATGCTTGCTATACATTATTGTTGGCTATATTACATGTTTGGGTTAATAAGATAATTACAGTATAAATAGCCCATTCCTATTAACTTCCCTACAGTTCTTTTCAATGCAAAGGTCATCAGTACATTTTGCCATTCTAATTTAGTTATAGGGTGAAGCTTTCTGAAAGCATTGGAATCAGCAGAAGGAAGTGTCAGGATTTGTCTTTTTCAGAACTAACCCCCTTTAATTAATCATTATACATCATCCCAATAAAATGTTGGGAAGTAGGGAAGCCTGATTGACTAAACAAAGTAGGGCCACAGGGTGATTCAACTGAATTGCGATCTGGTTTTAGTCTAAATCAAAAATTTCGATTTATCTCTTGTAAAAGCAGAAAGTGTTTACCTCTTCAAGACATGGCAGGATCTTCAAAACAAGTTATCAATTGATAGATGCAAAATGGTGGCCACCAAAAACAATTCCATAGTTTGCATGTCTTTAATGTATCAAATTGTCAATAATTTTGTAGGAAATAAAAGTCAAGTTTCAAATAAGTTCTTTCTATTTTCAGTTATTAACTTGAAAACTACATCTTTTTGGTGAATTTTCTTGTTAGTACACGTAACATAAACTTTGAAGCTATAATTGGATTATGAAGGAACTAACTGAAAGGAAGTTGATTTTTACTGTTACAAACCAATACCTAAAAAGAGGAAAAATTGACACTTCACAGCTCTTTATTTCTCAAAGCTTTTATAGCATTAAAAGCCTAGTTATACCACACTTCAGCATATAGGTAGAATAATTTCTGCTTAATGAGGAAATGGCTGATTTATCCTAACATTAATAGTAAAATACAAAATGGAAAATAAAATCCCTGTCAGGCACTTGTCTTGGGCACAGGTATAATTCATAATCATCATTGCATTGCAAAGTTCAGAACCCTGATATATTCTCCTGCAGAAATTGTGAGCAGCACAGGGAATATCTAATCCTTTATTTATTATAATATTAAAATATACAGAAATCTACTAGAAGTTTCCCAAGTCCTTAATTACTGCAAAGATGCTATTTCTATATTTAGCATCAAACATATACAAAATCTCACTGTTAAGTCAGCCTTTTCCATAGTGCACTTTTCTCCATATGGACTTTCTGAAATAGTTTCAAAGTTAATTTTTTTCTTGTAACTTCAGAAATTACAGGTTGGGGAATGCAGTGGAGGCCAGACTTTTATCCTCTCCTATAATCTGGCACAGCTCCCACAATGTGGAATTACTTTTGCAGTCAATACTTAACGCATTTTGGACCGACTTCCCTTCTAAATCATACCATGAGTAAATCACATTAACTTTTCAAAACTCTTCAGCTAATTCCAGGCCAGGAACCCATGGTATTTATTGCTTCATACACCATGATCGGGTACACTGCCAGGTATACAGTCAGTATATTGTCTGAGAACTGAATGGGATTCAGCAGGTAATGTTTATCTCCTGCTTCCTGCCCCACCCTCCAGAGAGATTTAAACTTCTGTTGTATGAGTTTGGAGGATACTGGCAGGTCTCTAAATGGACTCAGCCTACATATATTTTGTGAAGTAAGTAATATTGATTTTTAATAAAAGATAAGACCTTTCTTCTCTAATGTATCTTAGATCTTTCAAAATTTTTATCCTCAAAAGAGACAGATACACTTCAAGGATATATTAGGTTTAGTTTGCCCTCAAATAGATGTTCTTATGACCTTCACTACATGCATACATAGTTAGAGTATGTAATTTGATAAAGCTTTGTTTTTGTTGTACATTGAATAGTATAAATAGCTAAAATATCTTCCTAAAATATGTTGCCTTTCATAGAGTTCGGGGGTTGCATCTTTGATTCCTCAGAATAAGAAATTAAAAATATATGGATATATGTAATGCTCAAAGTGTCTTAAAAAATGAAATTACTTTTTTGGTGATAATATTTCATAATCTAGAGTTTAAAAGAAAGATACATGCATAAACCATCTATGAAAAGACATGTAGATGCAATTTCATTTTCTATATATTTTATCTTTACATTTAGTTAATTAAAAATCTGTTTCTTAGATTTAAGAAATGAAAAAAATCTGTGGCTTAAGGCAGCATTTAAAGAATTGAATTCACTCTTTTCATCATTTTATTTTATAATCCAGAGTCAAGAGACTATATAAGACAAATAAAATATATCATTCTATGGAAATAAATAATTTATATAATTTGATTTCCTTTACATTTTATCTTAATATGTAATTAATTTTTAAAGGCTTATTTATTTAGTTTATAGAAAGAGAGAGAAAAAGTATGAGTAGGAAGGGAAGAGGAAAGAGCATCTCAAGCAGATGGAACTGAGCATAGAGCTTGACAAGAGCTCAATTTCATGACCTGAAGATCATGACCTGAGCCAAGAGTAGGACACTAAACCAACACCACCCAGGTGCCCTAATATGTAATTAACTTTTTAAGTCTAATTATTTAGCCTAATTTTTGTGGTAACATCTTCAGGTTAGGCAGGAGGGACTTTGGGGAAATGAGGTCCCTTGGACTTCCCTTTGAAGGGAGAGGGCTGGAGAGGAGAAGACATATGGAAGCCTGGTTTTTTAGAAATAAAAATAACAACAGAAGACTATCAAGGTCCTAATTTGTCATTCCTAGAGGATTCTAATACATTTCTTAAGCTTTGTAACATCCCTGTTTGCTACCTTTGTTTATACTTGTGTTTAGTAGAAAAAAATATTAGTAAAAATTTCTAATGACTTCATATGTGAAATGACAAATCTTTCATTCAGCAACCAAACTTGGATCAAAAGTAAGAAATCACTATAAGGTAGTATTTCTCAAACAGCTATTCAGGCATGATCTATAGGTTTTTGTTGGTATTTTTTTAAATAATTATAACTCAAAACAGTTTCATGTGATTATAAAAACTCAAATGTGTCTTTATTTTTCTAGTCTATGGTGAAGCCTAATTAATATATTCAGATTACTGGAGAAGGGGTCAGGGAAAATGATAGGTGAATAATGTCTTTATATACCAAGGAAGGAATTTTTGTTGTTGTTGTTATAACATTCAATCATTTTTTTCACTAAACTGAATAAAGAAAATTGTGAGGGAATTAGGCATTCACACAGTACATTGATTATGGGAAAGTTGAACTCAAATTATTTCATTTCATAGTAATTAGTTCCATTTTTATCATTGTTTGGGGTGAATTGCCCCTCAGAAACAATCTGTCACCAGGGATTATCTCTTTCGCTTCTGAAGTACCTCTCATATCTTCCATCCCATATTTAATATTGGCATCATCATTCTGGCAGTGTGGCTCTCTCCTCCTGATGGTTGAGTCCAAGGACAAACAGAATTTAGGAAGACAGTGATGAGTAGCAGGTAGGTTCGCATCATATTTGTGGATCAGAAAGAAGGCTGCTGTGGCCCGTGTAGGAAGATAATTGTGAGTTCGTAGGAATGAAGGTGAAGGAAAAATCCAAGAACTCCATCAAAAGGGCACGAGAGACCACCTTAAGTCTTAGAGTATTTATCTCTACAGCATTGAGAAGCTATTAAAGGCTTTTTTTCCCCCATGGAATCACGTAAAGAGTTCAGGTAATAAGGGTGAATGAATTAGAAAATGAAGGCAAATCATTTATCAGGAGTCTTAAAAATTGAAGGGTAAAATCCTCATCATGTCATTGTCAGAAAATCCAAATGACCCTTTGGAATAGAGGGTTGGTAAGATAAAATTTTAGGAAAATCTAAAATAAGGACAAACTTCAAGAAGTGATTTGAGGATCATGCTCAATATTCGTTGCCTTCTATTTCATCTTGTTTCAATCTGCAATTACTTTTGAAATCGACTACTTGGAGTTAGGCCAAACTTCACATGTTATGGGGTATACTCCCTCATAAGACAGACTTTATTTCAGACACTGGCTAAAGGTTTGGATATTCTCAAGACTTCTTGTATATAACCAGCAGGCCATAGAATCAGGAATTCCCACTTCCTGTGCAAGTTTGATAATTCAGTAAGCGAACTCACAGAACACACACACGCACACACAGAGCATTATATTTACTATAAAAATTTAAAAATAGACTTCATTTTTTTAAAGCAGTTTCAAGTTCACAGCAAAATCGAATGGAAGGAATACAGATTTTTCATATCCTCTCAACCCCACATATACAAGCCTCCTTACTGTCAACATCTCACACCAGAGTGGTACATTTGTAAGAACTCATGAACCTATATTGACATGGTATGTCCATCCAAAGTCCATATTTCACATTAGGGTACATATTTGGTATTGCACATTATATGTCTTTTAAAATATATAATGACATGTGTTCACCATGATAGTATCATCCTGAGTAATTTCACTTACCTAAAAATTCTGTCCTCAGCTTATTCATGTCTCCCTCTGCTCACCTCTGGCAACACTGATCTTTTTTTTAAAAAAAGACTATTTTTTTTAAGTAGAAGCTTACTATAAAATGGAAGTTAAAGAACAGAGATTTTCCATATGGCCACCCTCCATATTGCCCCCATACATGCACATCCTTCTTCCTAATCAGCATTACTCACCAGAATGGTACATTCTTTCTATCAAGGGTAAACCTACTTTGAGAGATGATACCACTCAAATTCCATAGCTTATCTTAGGAGTCACTCTTTGTGTTGTATGTTCAAAAGGGTTAGACAAATGTATAATAACATGTCTCAATCATTATGGTATCATTCAGCATGTTTTCACTATTCTAAAAATCTTGTGTATTCCACTTATTCATCCCTCCCTCCCACCTAACCTCTGACAAACACTGATGTTTTTAGTGTCTCGATAGTTTTACATTTGTCAGAATGTCATGGAGTTAATATCATATCTGTGGTATGCAGCTTTTTCAGATTGACCATTTCATGTAGCAATATGCATTTAAGTTTCCTCCATTGTTTTTTCTTTTTTTAAGATTATATTTATTTATTTGATAGAGAGAAAGAGATCACAAGTAGGCAGAGAGGCAGGCAGAGAGAGAGAGGGGGAAGCAGGCTCCCCGCTAAGCAGATAGCCAGATGTGGGGCTCGATCCTAGGAACCTGAGTTCATGACCTGAGCCAAAGGCGGAGGTTTTTTTTTTTTTGTTGGATAATATTTTATTTTTTTTCTCCCCAAATTTGTTTATTTTAATTTTTCAGTGTTACAAGATTGATTGTTCATGCACCACACCCAGTGCTCCATGCAGTACGTACCCCTCTCAATACCCACCACCAGGCTC
>CM052813.1:31240213-31314477 GCA_028533885.1 Nasua narica | reverse complement strand
GTCCAAGCGCCGGTGCCCGCGACCACCCCCTTCCACTAGTTACTCCTCCGAACTTTTTGCCCTTTTTAAGTGTTTTTAACTGGCTCTACGTTTATGCTTGTCCCCCGCCACCGGGCACTTTCCTTTGGGGTATTACTGTCCTTGGTTAGCTTCTGGTGGCTCCCTCCCCCTTTTATTTATCCTCCGATATCAGCTCGAGCGATCCCACTTTGCTTTTACCTCTCCACCGCTGTCTTTTGCTCTGGGAGAGATCCCGGGGTTAGAAATCTTTCTCCTCAGGGTGATTTCATGGGTGTTCAGTGTGTTCTGGTAGATTTCCAGCTCACTTTTGGGGACCGGTTGCTGCAGGATCTCTTACTTCTCCGCCATCTTGCCCCCCCCTCAAAAGTGAGGTTTTAACCCACTGAGCCACCCAGGCGCCCCACAAATTATTATTTATGCAATATTATTTATCTTAAGATGTAATAAGATTATTTTGTCATTTTTAAATTGATTAATAAGTATTTTGCATATTAGCAACTTTAACTTTATGGTGTGTTAAATATTAATATAATCAATATAAAACTCTTTGGGTTTCCTCAATTTTTAGAGGAACAAATAACTTCTGGACCAAAATATTTAAGAATCCCTGGTATAGGGGTGCCTGGGTGGTTCAGTTGTTTAAACATCTGCCTTTGGCTCAGGTCATGATCCTAGGTTCCTGGGATTGAGTTCCCTGCTCAGTGGGGAGCTTGCTTCTCCTTCTCTTTTGCCCCCCAACTCATGCTCTCTCTCTCAATCTCTCTCTCTCTTTCTCTCAAATAAATAAATAAAATATTTTTTAAAAAAAATCCCTGGTATAGAACATTTATTGGTGTAGCATGGTATCATAACCATGAAAGATGAAACTTATTCTGAATAGCTTAAATAAAGTGATGTGAATGGGGATGAAAACATTTTCTTTTTTTTAAGAACAGAAAAAATTTTACAGAAGAATTAACTAGATAATAGCTAGAATTCTCTTCCCTAAAAGAAAAGCATTATGCCTATTAAGTCCAGAGTCTGTGGCTAGAACTCAATTCTGATCTGATATAGGATGATATTATATTGAAGGGACAGAATTGGACATGCTTTGTTGGAATATGGTTAATCAAGTTCTTTTTGGTATTATGTAGAGACTGGTTTGTCAAAAATGGATTTAGTTAGATTAAATACAGGTATAATGTTAACAGGACACAGCTTGATAATATAATGGTATGAACTTGGCAGAAGTCTCTAGCCATACATTGAGAATACAAAGCTTACCTATAGATATAAGGAAAAATATAGGAACAGAATTTAGCTTTAGGAGCCTGAAATCAGAGTGTGGACTATACTATATCCATCTCTAGTTTGTAATCACAGGCTTAGTACCCCACAGCAAGGTCTAGTAAACCAAGACACCCTAAAATTATTTACTAGGTTAACAAAGCAAGTTGTATCCTTAAGGAAAACTTTAGGAAGAAAGATTGCCTCAAAAATTTTGATAAAGTAAAGAAAGAACAAAGCCTAAAGCTTTATTCAGAATATTCAGAATATTTCTAGTAATTCATTCAACCTCCTCTAGAGCTTGGGACTATTGGCCTGGATAGTATGAGTAGACAAAAACCTGAAAATGGCCAGCATGAGTAGACAGCATAAATTAAAGGAGAATGACAACTGTAGCCTTTCTTAGAAAAATTACAGTTGACCCTTGGGCATTGAGGGGTTTAGGGGCACTGATCACTACAAAGATTCACTATAAGAGTGCCTGGGTGGCTAAGTCAGTTAAGTGTCTGCCTTCAGCTCAGGTCATGATCCCAGGGTCCTGGGATCGAGCCCAGCATCAGGCTCCCTGCTCTGCAGGGTGTTTGTTTCTCCCTCTACTCTTCCCCCCCACTTATCCTCTCAGTCTCTCTCTCCTCTCTTATTTTCACAAACAAATAAATAAAATATTTTTAAAAAGATGCACCGTAAAATAATGACTATATGCTCTTGATTTTTCTGTTCCCTGATAAACATTTTAATGTTATAGATAAAAGAAACATTTATTATATATAATATATCTAACATACATACAGTTTATTTTACCTAGATTTCTTTCCATGACTAGATAATAAGAACTGCCACCTCATAAATTATGTGAGGAGAAATTAAGAATTCATCTAAATCAGATTATCTAGTCACAGAGTTTTTAAATGTTGATGCCTCACATGCAAATTTTAAAATTTTGATTTTAAAAATAAAAGAAAACTAAGTTTACTTTTGCTAAGAAAAATCTGTCAAAGGACCTTTCAATTTTGAACTAGCATGTTCATGATGGCAGATTTTCAATCTTCTGTGTGTTATAAAAGGCGATGCAATTTCAAACTAATCATAACCACTGAAGTGGAAAAATGGGATTTCTTAGAAGTTGAGCTTAATGCAAAGGTGAGTTAGTAATCACTAAAATATACTTTATCAGACTTAAGGAAATATCTCCTTATTAGAACTGCCAACTGTTTCATTGATTCTGGAGACTGTTTTTCTCATACAAAATTTAAAGCTCTCAACTTCCCTCTAAGCACCATTTTAACTAAAAGTTATGTTTGTTTGATATATTTGCCTATATATTATACAGGGAGCCTGCTTCTCCCTCTCCCTCTGCCTGCCTTTCTGCCTACTTGTGATTCTCTCTCTCTCTCTCTGTCAAATAAATAAAATCTTTAAAAAAAGAGTCATATTATAATACTTTTTATCCAGATCACTTTAACGTCTGGCTTATCTACTTCCACATGCAGTCTCCTGCAATATGCTCTTTTTTTTGAGGTATTGGAAGCAATTGGCCTCACAAATATGTAATTGAAAGAGAAGTGTTTTATCAGCTTTTTAAGTTAATTTTGGGTTTCATTATCTGATACCATACCTAATCTTGTCAGGGTAATATTTTAATATAAACATTTTATTGAGGTATAATTGAAATACAAGATTATATTAGTTTCAGATGTACAAAATGTTTTAATATTTGTACATGTTATTAATAATCACCACAATAAGTCTAGTTAACATCTGAAGCCATACATGATTACAAAATTTTTTCTTGTGATGAGAAAACTTAAGATCTATTACCTTAGCCACCATCAAATATGTAATAAAGTATTGTTGACCATAGTCACCATGCTATATTTTACATCCCCATAACTTATTTATTTTATACCTGAAAATTTGTACATTGTGATCCCGCTTTCCTCCTACCAGTAGCATCACTAAACTGTTCTTCTGTTATCGATGAGCTTGTATTTTTTAATTCCACATAAAGATGAGATCATATGGTATTTGTGTTTCTTTGACTGACTTATTTCATCGAGCCCAGTGCCTTCAATTTCCATCCATCTTGTAGCAGATGACAAAATTTTATTCTTTTTTATGATGAAATAATAGTCGTGTGTGTGTGTGTGTGTCTGTGTGTTGTGTGTGTGTGATTTTCTTTATCCATTCATCTGTCAATGGACATTTCTATTGTCTTGGCTATTGTGAATAATACTGGAATGAATATGCGGATGCATATATCTTTGTGAATTAGTGTTTTCATTTCCTTCAGATAAATACCCAGAAGTAGAATTGCCAAATCATAGGTAGTTCCCTTTTTAATTTTTTGAGGGACCTCTATATTGCTTTCCATAGTGGCTGCATCAAGTTACATTTCCAACGGTGCACAGGATTCTCTTTTCCACATTTTCACTGACACTTGTTATTCCTGTTCATTTTGATTATAGCCATTCTAAAAGACTTTTATTGTTGAAAGACTATGACAAAAACCCAACTCTACTTACCAAAGTTTGTCTCTCAATTGCTCTTTCAATGGTGTTTTGTGAAAAATGTGGCTAATTCAACTCATAATTCAACTCATAATTTAAACTTCATCATGTTTAATTCTTATGTTAGACTTCTTCTACTGCTAAACTCACAATACATTGCTATTTGCAAAATTCAATCACCTATAATGTCGTTTTTACCTTCTTGAAGTTAATCAATTTATTCTGTATATTAGCTTGATTTTTCTTCTGTTTGATTTTAGTGATTGAAAATTACAAACTATCCTCTTTTGCTTTTAAATAAATATAATTTGAATTGCTTTAGTAGGCAGATAATTTACTGCTGAACAAAGAGTTTTATGAATACATTCCCTTTCTAAAGGTAAAAGTTCTTATAATTTCATTAATTTTTCTCTTCTACTCAATCCATTACAAATTACATGCTTTTTTTTGTTCTCTTTGTATGTTAAGCATGTCTTTCTTTTACTATTTTATGGTTTTCTGGAATATTCTAATGATGTATAGTTAATATACCTTTATTATATATAGTAAAAATTTAACCCTTCTTCTCAAAAAAGCTATAAGTGGCATGGATCTTCTTTGTATTTCCCAAGGTTACTTTTCTGCAACCTTCCAACTCACTTCTCAAGACTGAACTAGTGGTTTTACAGATATCACTTGGAATTTACTTCTATTATATTTTTCTGACACATAAAACAATTCATGGAACAAGATTCCTAATCATTCTCATTTTCTTTTCTTTCTTTTTTTTTTAATTAAGGCCAAAAAACTTTGCTAGAAAGACTGTACACACAGTAAGTTTTAAAATATCTTTACAGGGGTGCCTGGGTGGCTCAGTGGGTTAAAGCCTCTGCCTTCGGCTAAGGTCATGATCTCAGGGTCCTGGTATCGAGTCCCGCATCGAGCTCTCTGCTCAGCAAGGAGCCTGCTTCCCAACCCCGCCACCACCTGCTTCTCTGCCTACTTGTGCTCTCTTTCTCTTTGTCAAATAAATAAATAAAATCTTTAAAAAATAAAATATCTTTACAATTGTGAAAATGTTATGATTTTGTCTTTACAGTTGTATAGGAATTTGAACCACAGAAAGCTCTTGATTCTAATTTTTTTCAGAAAATGTCTTATTCTACTGTATTCTATGAGTGAGGTTGATGAAAAGATTTATTCCAAATAACTCATTTTTGACATGTGTACATATTAATATATTTATTTGGTTATCCATCTATCTGTTTGTTTTTGTTTTTAAAATCTCCCCTTTACCTGTACTAGTCTGGCAATTCAGTGGGATGTACACTTGTGACCTTTCTTTCATGCTGATCAACACTTGATGAAACAATTTAAAAGAGAGTTATCTATTTATTCAACTATTGCAAATAATTTTCTTCTTTTTTTTCTGCTCTTTTTTTTTTCCCTGAAAATCCTTTTGTCTACATATTAGACCTCCTGGATTGATTGATTTTTATTTTTATTTTTACTTCTTTCTGTAAGACATACCAATGTCAGACTCTAATTCAGTGCTAGTGACACAAATATATAATTAATTGAAATGAGTCTGTATTGGAAGAAAATTATATTTCTAGTCACAACAATGACTTTTTTTTCTTGTGACAGTAATGGTATAATTTGTGGCACTACCAATATCAAGTTCCAGGGCAAATGTGTTAATAAAACAAGGTATTATATCTACTCATTTCCTTCAAGGACTAGTTGTACAATGAGATTTGAATTTTGTTGCTGGGTAGCTCACTGTCTGATTCAATAGCTTATCTGGTAATTTTGTCAGTTAACCCATCTCATCTTCAATACATTTACTTTTCTGGGGCACCTGGGTAACTCAGTTGGTTAAGCATCTGACTCTTGGCTTCATCTCAGGTCATGACCTCAGTGTTTGGGATCAAGCCCTGCGTCAGACTCCTGGTTCAGCTGGGCGTCTGCTCATGGATTCTCTGCTTCTCCCTCTGCCCCTCCCCCTGCTTGTGCTCTCTCTCAAATAAATAAATAAGTAAATAAATAATAAATAAATATTTTGAAAAAATAAATTTACTTTTCTGATAAAATCAGTGAGATACTGTTTCTATTATTTACAATCATGAAACCTTACTTATTCAGACACCAACACCTAACATAGCCATAATAGCGCATAACACAGGTCTCTCTAGGTGCTTCTGTAGAAATTTGTATGTATAGTGGAGGAGGAATGAGTAAGTATCCCTGATGCAGCTATTGAGTAGACAGACCTTCAGCAAATTCCCCTTTGACAACATTTTCATCCTTAACTTTGTATGTACACCATGCTTACTATCTCTGGAGTTCCACTGTTAATAACAGTCCCACTTCTTTGGGGGTCACTAGTTGGTATATTCTAAGCAGTAGCTTTTTTTCTTATTCTGTTTGCTCAAATTATGTATATCTATCAGCTTCTAATACACAGAAACAAATAATGTACTCTCATGCAAGTAACCTCCATGATTCTATTCATAATTTTAATTATATTAATTATTGTATTTCTAAAGATTATTGCTGTGATGTTTCAGATGTGTTAGGAAGGCAGTGCTCAGTCTACCATCATGATCCATATGTCAAGCCAGTTATGTTGGAAATAACTATGTTGCATGGCCAATTGCCTGCTGAATCTTCTTCCCAACAGATCTTCCAAATATAGATCCCTCTCTTTAAGATCTTTATCTTGCTTTGTGGATCAGTTTTTTTTTTTTTTTTTTTTTTTGGAGAAAAGGGAAGGGGGCATTTAACTCTTCCAAAGGTAGTATTAAATTAAGAAAAGAGCAGATATGGAGTGATGGTTAGACTTAATGGAAAATAAAGACAAAAGCAGGTATCACACATTTCCCTTATATCCCACAATATATTGTTATATAATCTATCAAAAATTAACCCTGCTTATTCAATAGTTTGAATTGGGATTTTCATGAATTAGCTGCATAGAGTTGGTGAATACAACACACTTAAAAAGAAATGAAAAAAATTATAAATTTAAAAATTCCATTATAGGGGTGCCTGGGTGGCTCAGTGGGTTAAAGCCTTTGCCTTCGGCTCAGGTCATGATCTCAGGGTCCTGGGATTGAGCTCCACATCAGGCTTTCTCCTCAGTGGGGATCCTGCTTCCCGCCCACCCTGCCTGCTTCTCTGACTACTTGTGATCTCTCTCTCTCTCTTTCTGTCAAATAAGTAAAAAAATCTTTAAAAAAATAAAAAATCCCATTATAAAATACGTAATTTCTGTGATACTCAAGAATTGATGTGCTATTCTATTTCATCTATAACTACAGTTATTTAAAAACCATTTTAAATATAATCACTGCATATAAAAGAACTACTTATGGCTATCTTTCATTAGAAATAACTAAATTGGAAGTTTATGTTACAGGCTTAATATACTATGATGCTATCTCAGATTCTGTTCTGGTACCAAATGCACCAAGAAAGAAAATATAAGTAAGAAGTAGAAATATTTTTTTCCTTTCTTCTAAAATGGTATTAACAAAGCTAAAACAAAATGGAAAATTTTGCTGATGATTTTACCCTTCCTCTATGGCAATATTTTTTTGGAATTTGCCCTTGTATATTATAGGAATTATACTTCCAATTTTTTAAAAGATGTATTTATTTATTTGAGAGAAAGAGAGAGAGAGAGCATGAATAGGAGGGGGAGAGGGAAAGGAAGGAGAGGCCGTCTCAAGCAGACCCCACACTGGGCATAAAGCCCAGTGAGGGGCTTGATCCCATGACCCTATGACCCAGAGATCATGCCCTGAGCCAAAACCAAAAGTCAGATACTCAATGGCCTGTGTCACCCAAGTGTCCTTATTTATAAAAGAGCCTGTACTTCATGTCATTTAAGAATAACATGAACAATTTTTGTTAAATTGTAGATAAATTCCATTCTAATTTATCATTTTACTGATTTTTCTGCTGGAAATTGAGATTACTGGACAAGATCATAAGCTTTACAGTAAGATTTACATATTTTTGAGTTACAACTCTGAAAACACACTTAGAATATGCATGATCTTGGGCAGCTATGTAAATTTTCTAAGACTGAGTTTCTTCTGACAAAAATGAGATAAGAATGGCATCCCATGAACTGTTGTGAACACTAATTGAAGCTTGTAAAACACTTTAAGTAATGTCTGACAGGTATTTTTTCAATTATTTATTCAACAAATGTGATTTGGAGACTATTAAGTGCCAGTCACTGTTTTAATGCACAATGAAAGGGTTGATTTGGAACTCACAAATTAACTGTAGAAGTATGTACTAAAAAAGCTTAAGTATAGTGTATAAAGTATAAGATAATAAGTGCTGTGAAGAAAAATGTGAAAAGAGCCAATAAAGTAAAATAAGTCATCTACATAATTTTAAATGGGGTAGACAGAAAATGCTTCACAGAGGAAGTGCTATTTGAGCAACAGCCTGAAGGAGGTAAATCATGTTTTGTACACTTAACTTTTGTCATTAATACAGAAAATACAAAATGTGTATAATATTCCATATAGTGTGGCTTGGAAATTCTGAGGAAACACTGAGAATCAACTTCCTTTTCTTAAATTGACTATTTGTCTGAAAACTACAAACTCTCTTTGTAAGTAAAATTCTCCATAGCTGTCTCAATAAACTTGGCTCTTTTTACTTTATATATTCTTCTGTTTTTGATTCAGAATTCATTGGACTAAAAATCTCCAACACTTTCTCTATCAATGAGATTTTCTAGCTGCAAATGCCATAAATTTCCTTATTAATCTTGATTTCTCATTCTACTTATACAATTTATCTCTGTATATATTGTTTTTCTTTAATTTTCAAAAAAAGAGAGGAAAAATAAGAATAGGAATAGATATTGCATTAATCTTTAATGGGTTATCATATCAGACATTGTATATGCCAATTTTTAATATGTTATCCATGGTTTCAGTGAGGACCCTTCATGAATAAATAAAAATTCAAGTCACTCTAATGTTAACATAGAGAGAAAACAGGTCTACATTTGTAGCCTGTGTGCTAACACAGATCTCATCCTCAATATATCCTGAGGCTAGCTGAAGAGGTGAGTTTAAGAGTAGGAGACTAATCACATAATTTTACTTTCTTGAACTTGTATCAGAGGGGTAGCATAGTATTGGTGGCGTAGATATCGAACCCAAGATCCCTAAATTGTAATTTAGTGCTTTACACCATGGTAGGCTTCTTGTAGCATCATGGTTTCCATTGACAAGCTTGAGATCTTAAGCAATGACTGAACGTTAAAAGACTGATATGATCTGTGTAAAAACTACTTGAGTCAACTTGATATGTTGTACCTTTTCAGACTTTCACACACTTGATACAGAATCAAATATCAAATCTTTTCAGAAAATAATTGTATTTTCCTTTATCACCTCACAAATAAATGAATCAAAATATGCATTCCTAAATCTTAAGTGGAGAAGAAGACTGAGAGTCAAATATTTCTGATCTCCCTGTACATTTTATTTAACAAGCAAAACTAGAAATTCTAAATCTCTCTCTATATCTCAAACCCATAAAGTGGCTATAGAGCAAGATGTTTTACTTCCAAAAATCTGTATTTTTTCCCACAGAAAACAGCCATATTACACACACTCAGAAATGACATAGTACTGGTTTTGAATGTGCAAAAAAATCCTCTGAATAAACTAGATTTTGAGCTCACATGCTTTATGTTTAATTGGATTCCATCTAATCCCAACTCCACCCCAAGCATCCACATTTCTCACATCCAGAGTCATGAACATTTGCATACTGATACCTGATTATATTTTTAGTGGTCTTCACTCCTTATCACCAGTTTGAATTTGTTAGTGGCAATAATATTTTGACCATTGTTTTTGGAAGAGACACATTGCTCAATTACTTGGGAGGTGTTACTGTGCTACTTTTAACAACAACAACAACAACAACAACACACACACACACACACACACACACCCCGCTGCCTGTTGAATGCTTGCTTTAATTGAGTTGGATAACATACTGTTGTTTACATACTTACAGAATTTAATTAATTCAATAACAAAGACAGGTATTTTTGTTAATTTTACGCATAGGAAAATTGAGTTCCTGTATATATCTTGACTAGGGCCAAGATATGAATCCAGTGTCTGTTTATAAAAGGTCAATGCTACACACAGCTCTCTAATATTGACTCTCCATTCTTTGAAATTAAATACGTTTGTACTTTGGAAAAATGCATTGCTGCCTTAAATTTAAAATACATAATACATTAAGAAAAAAAAACCTTTCAGGTTGGAAAAATGAAAATATTGCTATAATTGTCAATCTAAATAAATTTTAATTTTGGATTAGATTGTTTGGTTGAGGGGATACCTGGGTGGCCCAGTTGGTTAAGTGTCTGCTTTCGGCTCAGGTCATGATCCCAGGGTCCTCAAATCCAGTCCCGCATTGGGCTCCCTGCTCAGTGAGAAGCCTGCTTCTCCCTTTCTCATTCCTGTGCTTACTCTCTCTATCAAATAAATAAAGTCTTAAAAAAAAAAAAAAAGAATGTTTGGTTGGCACCAATGTCACAAACTCTGGATAACCAATGCTCACAACAAGATAGGAAGACTGAGGAACAATCTCATAAAATAGGCAGGAAGCAAAGAAGTTATTCAAGAACATAGACAAGGTTAGGCTACATGAGCAATGTGGGTAATAGAATACCATTGATTCTGCCCTAGGGTAAAGGAATGCCACCATGGACAGCACCCTCAACTAGATTACTTTTGACACCCTTTCTCACTCCTATTTTACAGAGCCTTGCTTTCAGAAATTGATCGTGGATTTTTTCAAATGCTTTTTCTTACTTTACTCTAATGACAATACATGGATTTAAATTTTCAGTCTGTTAAAATGGTGAATGACATTAATTTATTTTAATATTAAATGCAAACCTATATTTTTGGCATTAAATCTCACTTGATTATGATTATTGTCCTTTCTATATATTGCTAGATTCAAATTTCTACAATTTTACATAAGATCTATGCATTTAAGAATATTAATGTGTAGTTTTCTCTATTTGGAGTATTTTTGTCTGAAATTGTTATTGGGTAAGTCTTACCTCAAAGAATCTATTGTGAAATATTCCTTCTGCTTCAATTTTTCTGAAGAGTTAGAATTAGAATTAAAATTCCTTACATAATTTTTTGTTAAGAATTTAATTCATCAGCAAAATATTCAGAGCCTTCAGTTTACTTTTTGGGAAAGTTTTTATTATTATATAGTTAAATGATTTGAAATTTATGATTATTGAAGTTACATATTTATTCATAAGTAAGCTGTGGTAAATTTTGTCTTCTAAGGATTTCCCTTCCTATTTCATCTAAGTTTTTGATCTATAGACCTAATGTACCTCATAATATTTCTGAATTTTCCTTCTAATGTCTCTAGCATCTGCAGTAATGTCACTTTTCTTATTCTGCTCATTATAATTTGAGTCTTCCTTTTTTTATCAGTATCATAATTTGTTGCTTTAATATGTTACTCCAACATACCTAGAAGCTCAGTTCTCTCTCTCCCAGCTTAGCTGATCTCCTGACAGTCCTGTTTTAATTTACATTTAGTTCAAAATACTTTAACTTCCCTTTTAAAAAAAAGATTTTATTTATTATTTGACAGAGAGAGAGAGATCACAAGTAGGCAGAGAGGCAGGCAGAGAGAGAGGGGGAAGCAGGCTCCCCACTGAGCAGAGAGCCCAATGTGGGGCTCAATCCCCGGACCCTGAGATCATGACCTGAGGGGAAGGCAAAGGCTTTAACCAAGCCACCCAGGCGCCCCTCTTAACTTCCCTTTTGATTCATTTTTTCATTCACGAGTTAAGAAATAAATGAAATAATTTTTGAATTTTTGGAAATTGTCTAGTTTTTTGTCTTTTATTGCCTTCTACTTTAATACATCTGACACGAGAAGATATTTTATATCAACTGAATTGTTTTAAATTTATTGAGACTTATTTTTGGCTCACTTATTGTCTATCTTAGTAAATGTCCCAAGTGCTCTTGAGAAGAATGTCTTTCCTGCTGTTGTTGGGTTGTATTGTCTATAAATGTCAATTAAGTTAAGTTGGCTGGATAGTGCTGTTCAAATCTACTCTATCTTTGCTGATAGTATGTTACTTATACTATCATTTATTGAGAGAGGGATATTGAATACCCGCCTAAAATTATACAATTTTCTATTTGTCCTTGCAGTTCTATCAATTTTTAGATTTTATTTCTATTTATGTTGCCAATCTCATACTACCTTTTTTCTTTTGCTTAAGCAGTTATCTTTTATAGAGATATAAATAATAAGAAAATAAAGTCTTCCTCAATTACTTACAAGGTAACTGTTTCCAGTGCTCTTCAGTCCTTTGTATATACCCCTAGTTTCATCTGTTGTCATGTTACTTCTTTCTGAAGGATATCTTTAAATATTTTTCTAAGTGGAGATTTGCAGGAAATTATTTCTTTCAGCTTTTTCTATATCTTAAAATGTCTTTATTTCAGTTTTATTTTTGAAGATATTTTCACTGGGTATTATACATTGAAGATTTTCTCCCATAGGACTTCAAAGATGTTGCTCTACTATCTTATTGTTCTCATGCTTTCTGGGGGGGGGGGGCGGGAATCTGTCTTTCTTATCTTTGTTCTTCTATATATATGTTTTCTCTGTAACTGATTTTAAGATTTTTCTCTTTATTCTCATTTAAGTAATATGATTATTATGTGTCTTGATTTTGTCTTCTTCATGTTTCTTGTGTTTGGAATTTATTGATGTGTGAATTATTAAGAGTATAGTTTTCATCCAAGTTAGAAATTGTTTTATCAATAGTTTTTCTGCTCTATTCTTAATATTTATCAGATTGTTTGATGTTTCCCTGCATCTCACTGATGCCTTCTGTCATTTAAAATTTTTTCTTCTTTTAATTTCTCCTTTTAGAAATACCCTTTTTCCCCTTGTTTGTCTTTTGATACTTTTATTGTTATATTTTCAAGTTTACTAATCACTTCTTCTACTTTGCTCTTAATTCTATTTAAATATTGTTCATCATTGACATAGCAGTTTTATCTCTGGATAATCAGTTTGAGTCTTTGTCTTATACAATACTGTTGCTACTTAAGTTTTGGATATATGTAATATAGTTATAATAACTCTATGTCTTTCACTGCTAATTCTATTGTCTATACTAATTCTATGTTGGTTTCAGTTGATAACTTTCCTCCCTATTACAGATCATATTTCCTTGCTTTTTTGAAATCATTTTTTCATTTTTTAACAGTTTTTTGGGGTATAATGCTTGTACAGTAAACATATTTAAACTGTCAGTTTTATAAACTTGGCATATATATATATATATATATATATATATATATATATATATATATGCATGCCGAAACAGCACCGGCTGGTATTAAGGGTTTCAGGCCCAATATTATGCATCAAATAACACCGTAATTAGAGAACAAAATCAGGGGGGTCTCCTGATTGGCATATATATATATATATATATATATATATATATTTAAGAAACCCTCATCATCATCAAGATATTGAGGATATCTATTATCCAAAAAGTTCCTTTTGCAATGGAAAAATCCCTCTGCTGTGTCCCATGTACCCCACCACCCCACATCCTAACAATTACTGATAAGCTTCATTGACATAATTTACATTGTGAATTTTGCCTTGTTGAATGATAGATATATCTGTATTCCTATAAAATTCTTCAACCTTTTTCTAAAGTACACTTGCATGACTTAAGAGAGATTGATCCTATTTGGTCCTGATTTTATGATTAATTAGGCCAGCCCAAAGCAACTCTCAGTCTAGGGTTAATTTTCAATAATAAAGCAAGTCATTTTTCAGTATTCTACCTAATTCTTTGTGAATTTCTCCAGTCTGAATTGTAGCAACAGGCTCTATTTCTGGCCCTGTTTAAGTGCCTGACACTGTTCTCTAATATTTTCAACTGTTTTTCCCCTGTCCTTTAGTAGTTTCCTCATACATATTCATGGATTATTACTCTCTTCACCTGTGCATGTTTCCTGGCTTCTCTTTCTGTTTATCTCTTTCATCTTCAGTACGCTTCCCATGAACTCTGCCCATCTTGATGCCTCTGGACTCTTAGCTCCCTTTTCTTACTTGAGAATGCCCATCAGGCTATATCTGGGCTTCTTCACCCTGTGCTGTAGCCTGAAAACACTCTAAAGGCAATAAGATGGGAAAGTTTCAGCATTTTGCTGACTTTGTTCTGCAATTTTCAAGGATCACTATTCATTATTGTCTGATGTTAAGTATCTTTAAAACTATTGTTTAGGGGCACCTCAGTGGCTCAATTGGTTAAGAGTCCACTTGTTTCAGCGCAGGTCATGGTCTCAGGGTCATGGAATGGAGCCCTGCCTCAGACTTCACACTGAGCTTAGAGTTTGCTTGTCCCTCTCCCTCTGCTCCTTCACCTGCTCTCTTTTTTTCTATCAAACAAATGAATAAGTAAAATTCTTAAAAATTTATTGTTTATATATCTTGGCTTTTTTTTAGTTATTTCGGGTATATTTAAGTCCTGGTTTTGTTATTGTATCTTCGGAAAAAGCAGAATTTTCATCTAAATGGTATTAATTCTAAAAAAATACAAGGATATGGCACAAAAAAATCAGTCATTCACATTCTCACTGTGAATTAAGTGAAATTTTAACTATATTATAAAATTTGCCCAGTATGGTGTGTGTGTGTGTGTATAAAATTTGGATGTGTGTGTGTGTGTGTGTGTGTGTGTGTGTGTTACATATATCCAAATTTAACCTGTATATTTCTTCTGTCATCTAGGAATATAAACAAAGATTTAGATACAGAAGCAAAAAATCAAAACTCAGGGCACCTGGGTGGCTCAGCGGGTTATGCCTTCAGCTCAGGTCATGATCTCAAGGTCCTGGGATCTAGCCCAGCATCAGGCTCTCTGCTCAGCGGGGAGCCTGCTTCCCCCTCTCTCTCTGCCTGCCTCTATGCCTATTTGTGATCTCTCTCTCTCTGGCAAATAAATAAATAAAACCTATTAAAAAAAAGAATCATATAACATTATCTACATTTTTAGTGAATGTGTCAAAACAACCATTTATTTGTCACAGTGTTCTGCTAAGTGTTGAGCACACAATCTATGTTTTTATTTGGGAAGGTGAAGATTATTACAGTGAGGAGTTTTAATTCTATCGTAAGATAATATTAAAATTAGTCTTTTTTCTCAATTTGTATTAAATTTAGTTGTATATATCATACAACCTTACTTAAAGTGATTTAAAGTAGAAATTACTATTTTTTTTTACATATAGCAAGAAGTTTTTAAATACACAGTTTCAGTAGATTTAATGTTCACTGGCTTGGTGTCTCTGTGATTCTATTATCCTTTCTATTTTTATCAGTAAAATTATGCTACAACTCTGAAAAATAAGTCTTTAACACAGGAAGAATGGAGATAAGCGTATGGAGAGAGGAAAGGAATTATATTAGCCATTTCTGATCCTTCTCATCAGAGATTTTCCAGAGCTCCTTGCTTTTCTTTTTGCATCTGTATTCATCAGACATATTGGTCTGTAACCTTTCCTCACATTATCTTCACCTGGCTTTAGTATCAGAGAAATGATGGTCTGATAAAATGAGTTTGAGAGTGCTCCTTCCACTTCTATTTTTTTAAAAGTTTGAGAATTGGTGTTAATTCTTCTTTAAAATATTGTAGAATTCCCCATATCCTTACCAGCATTTGTCAACACTTGTTTCTTGTCTTTTTTATAAAAGCCATCCGAAAAAGTATAAGGTGATATCTCATCGTTTCCAGATGCATGTCCCAGATAATTAGTGATCTTGAGCATGTGTAATGTCCTCATGACCTTCTGTGTGTGTTCTTTGGGAAAAAAGTCTAATTCCTCTGCCTATTTTTTTTAAAAGATCTTATTTATTTATTTGAGAGAGGGAGAGTGGGAGAGAACATGAAAGGGGAGAAGGTCAGAGGAAGAAGCAGACTCCACGTCGAGCCCAGAGCCGGACATGGGACTCGATCCCGAGACTCCAGGATCATGACCCTAGCCAAAGGCAGTCGCCCAACCGAGTCGTCCTCCTCTGCCTATTTTTAAATGATTATTTATCTTTTTTGTTTGTTTGTTGTTATATGAGTTATTCATAAATTATGGATGTTAATCCCTTTTTAGATATATAATTTCCAGATATTTTCTTTAATTCAGTATGTTGCCTTTTATTTATTTATTTATTTATTTATTTATTTATTTGTTTGTTTGTTTGTTTATTTATTTAGAGTTTGCTTTGCTTTGTAGAAGCTTCTTAGTTTGATGTAGTCCCACTGGTTATTTTTGTTTTAATATCTCTGCTTTGGTGTCAGATCTAAAGAAAATCACTGCTAAGACCAGTGTCAAGGACCTTACTGGCTATGGTTTCTTCTAGGAGTTTTATAGTTTCAGGTGTTATATTCAAGTTCTTAATCCATTTTGAGTTCATTTTTCTGTATGGTATAAGATAGTGGTCAAGTTTCATTCTTTTGCTTATGGCTGTTCAGTTTTCACAGCACCATTTATTGAAGAGACTGTCTTTTCCACATTGTATGTTCTTGGCCCCTTTGTTGTAAATTAATTAACCATATATGCATGTGTTTATTTCTGCTATTTTATTAATCTTTCTGTTTTTATGTCAATACCATACTATTTTTATTACTATAGCTTTATAATATAGCTTAAAATCAGTTATTTTGATACCTCAAATTTATTCTTTCTCAGGATAGCTTTGGCATTGGGTTACTTTGTGGTTCCAAACAAATTTTAGGATAGTTCTTGTTCTTCTATTTCTGTAAAGAATGCCATTGAAATTTTAATCAGGATTGCATTAAACCTGTAGAAAATTTTGAGTAGTATGGGCAGAGTCACAATATTAATTCTTTCAATCTAAGAGCATGGAATATCTTTCTTTATTTGGTTCTTCTTCAATTTCTTTTATTCATTTCTTTTATATTTTATTTATTTATTTTTAATTAATTAATTTATTTATTTTTTACTTTTTTAAGAGAGGGAGTGGGGAGGGCAGGAGGGATAGCAGAGAATCTTAAACAGACTCCAAGCCCAGTATGGAGCTTGACATGGGGTTTGATCTCACAACACTGAGATCATGACCTGAGCCAAAATAGTTAGATGCTTAACTGACTCAGCCACCCAGGAGTCCCTCTTTCATTAATGTCATAGATTTCAATATACAAGTTCTTTACTTCTTTGGCTAAATTTATTGCTAGGTATTCTGTTCTTTTTGATGCAGTTGTAAATGGGATTGTTTTAAAATTTTGCTTTCTGATAGTTTGTTATTAGTATAAAGAAAAGCAACATATTTTTCCATTTTTTTTGTATCCCGAAATTTTATTGAATGTATTAGTTCTAATAGTTTTTAGAGACATCTTTAAGGTTTTCAAATCATGAAAAAAAAAACATGTCATCTGTAAACAGATAATTTTACCTCTTCCTTTGAAGTATAGGTGTTTTTGTTTGTTTGTTTGTTTTAATTTAATTTTCTTCCTAACTGAAGAAATGGTGAGATTGGAAAAACTTGGCTTGCTTTTGATCTTAAAGGAAAGGATTTTAACTTTTTATCATTAAGTATGATGTTAGCTGTGAGCTTGTTGTATATGGCCTTTATTATGCTAAGGAGAATTCTTCCTGCTTGCATTTTGTTGAGTGTTTTATCATGAAAGATATTGCATTTTGTCAAACACTTTTTATGCAGTTACTTAGATGGTCATATGATTTTTATATTTTATATTAATGAAGTATATCACATATGTTGATTTGCATATAATTATTCCTGCACACCAGAGATAATTCCTACTTGGTTATATTAAACGACACGTTTAGTGTGTGATTGAATTCAGTTTGGTTATTGTTGAGAATTTTTCCATCTATATTCATCAAGGATTTTGGTTTGCAACTTCATTTTCTTACATTACCTTTGGCTTTTATATCAGGGTAATAATGGTTTTCTAAAATGAGTTTGAGAATATCCCCTCCACTTCAATTTTTTTGGAAAAGTTTGACAATTGCTGTTAATTTGAGCACTGGCTATTATATGTAAGTGTTAATTCTTTAAAGTTTGTAGAATTCACCAGTGAAACCAACTGGTCCCATGCTTTTCTGTGTTGTGAGATTTTTGATTACTGATCTAATCTCCTTGCTTATTATTAATTTAGAAATTTTTTAATAATTCAATCTTGGTAGGTTTTTTGTTTCTAGAACTTTATCTATTTATTCTAGATTACCCAGTTTGATGACATATAATCGTTCATAGTAATCTCTCATGGTTCTTTGTATTTTAGTGGTCTCAACTGTAATGTTTTCTCTTTCGATTCTGAACTTATTTGGATCTTTGCTCTCCTTTTTTTAGTTAATCTGACCTGACCAAATGTTTGTCAATTCTGTTTATCTTTTCAAAGAGTCAGCTCTCAGTGTCTTTGATTTTTTTCTATTGATTGTTTTTATCTCTCTTTCACTTATTTCTACTGTGATCTTTCTTATTTCCTTCCTTCTAACACTGAGCTTAGTTTGTTCTTAAGGTATATGTTGAGTTTGTTTCAGATCTTTCTTATTTCTTAACATATGCATTCATCAACATAAACTTCTCTCTAAAAATTGGTTTTGCAACATCCCCTAAGTTTTGATATGTTATGCTTCCATTTTTGTTTGTTCTAAGATATTTCTTGAATTTTTTCTTTAAATTATTGATTGTTCAGGTTCATATTGTTTAAACTGCACATATTATTGGATTTTTTGTTTGTTTTCTTCATGAATTTGATTTCTAGGGGCACCTGAATGGCTCAGTCAGTTAAGTATCCAATTCTTGATTTTGGCTCAGGTCATGATCTCAGGATTTTGAGATCGAGCCATCCATGGGCCTCCATGCTCAGCAGGGAATCTGAGATTCTCTCTCTCCCTCTCTATCTGCCCCTCCTCGCCGAACGTGCTTTCTTTCTCTTTCTAACATAAATAAATCTTTTTTTTAAAGAAATTGATTTCTAGTCTCATGTCATTATGATCAGAAGAGACTTGGTATCATTTCAATCTTCTTAAATTTATTGATTTGTTTTGTGACTTAACATGATCTATTCTGGAAAATGTTCCACATGTTTTTGTGAAGAACTTGGGTTCTGCTGCTGTTGGATGGAGTAATCTCTATATACCTGCAAGGTCCATTTGGTCTAAAGTGTCATTCAAATCCCTTATTTCCTTATTGATTTTTCTGTCTGGATAATCTATCCATTGTTAAAAGAGGGTTATTGGTATCCCCTACTATTACTGTGTTGTTGTCTATTTCTCTCTTAATATCTGTTAATAATTAAGATATATGTTCTTAAATCAGTTTGCATATTTTATAATTGTTATATCCTCTTCATGAATTTATCCTTTTATCATTACATAATGACTATCTCTTCTTACATTTTTCACTTAGTCTAATTTGTCTGATATAAATAGAAATACCCTGTTTTCTTTTGGTTTCCATTTGTCTGAAATATTTTTTTCCCATCCTTTTACTTTCAGCCTGTGAGTGTAGTTGACATTTAAGTGTGCACAGTCTCAGAATAATGGGGCAGAGACAGTCTGGGGCCAGGGACTTAGGGTTGTGAGTTGTAGTTCCAACAGTGATGGATGAGAGCTTCAACCTATGATGAGGGTAGAACTCAGGGTGATGACAATACCCCCAGCAAGAGTGTAGCAAGGCAGGTACCTTTCTCAGTAATGTCAGCTGATAGTCTTGAATTGGGATAGGGGCTGGGGCTCAAAGTAGCAACAGTGCCCCTGACAATGATTTCTCAGAGCTGTGACCTAGAACCCGGTAAGTGGGGATTAGAGCAGCAACAGCACAACCCTGATAATGGTTCATGATAATGGTGGTCTGAGTGGAAATTAAGGTGGCTATGGTAGCCCTTGCAATAAATATTCAGCACTGCAACCTGAAATGCAGTGGATGAGGTTGAATAGATTGATATCTCTGTGGATTATCCCTTATATTTTATCAGAATTCTGCTACAACTTTGAGATATAATGATATAGTTCAACATAGGTAAAATGGAGATAAGTGTGTGCGTGGGAGGAGAGGAGTGATATAAACCACTTCTGATCCTTCACATTAGAGTTTTCTGGGACCCTTTGCCATTGCCCACCCCACAAAACTCTTGTATATATTATTGTCTAGAATGGCAACAAATGTTTATTTCCAGCTGGAGTAATGCTGAATATAACAGCGTTTACATTTCTTGGGCCCTCTGTTTAATGTCAAGTAAAGAAAAAGTTGGTCAGGACATGTTTTCTGATGAAACAAATTGGAGTTATGTACTGTAGCTATTATTTAAATATGCATTTGTGGGAGTGCCTGGGTGGCTCAGTCAGTTAAGTGTCTGCATTTGTCTCAGGTTATGATTCCAGGGTCCTGGGATTGAGCCCCATGTAGGATTCCCTGCTCAGCAGGGAGTCTGCTTTTCCCTCTCCTCTCTGCTTGTGCTCTCTCTTGCTATCTCTGTTTTTTTCTCTCAAATAAATAAACAAATAAATAAAATCTTTTAAAAAATTAAAAAATATATATGTATATGTGTTAGTTTCTGTTCCAGACACCATTTAATCTGCTGGAGGCAATGCAATGTTACAATTATTACACGGGTTTCACAAACACACACAGGGGCTTAAAGAATTTCAGTTTCTTGTGCAAAGTGTCACAAAGTATGATAGGTATGGATGAAGAGGCACTGAATTCCATTGCTAAAATACTATTTCAAAATTTGGCTTTGAAGTTTCAAACTTAAATCACACTGGAATAAAGAGAACTCCTATTTACAGGAATTTTTATATGTACATACCAGCTAAAACTTAGTGAAGTATTGAACTATATTTTTCTCAATGTATTGTGCTAATTCAAGTGAGCTACTCATATCAAAACAAAAAAATTAACATTATTTGTTAATAATAATTAACAATATTGTTAACAATAATTAACATTATTATTGACGTTATTAACAGAAAAAACATCAGACCCTCTTGATAGGGTGCTGAGAACTTCGTCTCTGACATTTAGCCATAGCAATACATACAGTCTTCAGGGTTTTTCACTCTCCATCATATCTGATCATAGTCAGATTTCGTAGCCATTCTATCTCTTATTGCAAGCCTTTCATGGGCCTATTTGTCTTCTGTACTAGTTTTCCTGCATACTCCATTATGCTTACATTCTCAAGATTGCACTTCTAACACTAAGGATCCATTTAAACAGGTATGAAGTGATATATCATTATTATTTTGATTTGCATTTCACTGATGATAGGTGTTGGTAAGCAGTTTTTTCATGTGCTTGTTTGCCATTTGGATGTCATTCTTGAAAAGATATCTCTTTACTTCTTCCCCTTTTTAAATTATAATTTATGTTTTTATTGTTACTGAGTATATGAGTTATTTATTATTTTGGAAATTAACTCCTTATCCAGTACATGGCTTGCAAAAAACTCTATAGACTCTGGAGGATTTCTTTCTTTCTTTCTTTCTTTCTTTCTTTCTTTCTTTCTTTCTTTCTTTCTTTCTTCTTTCTTTGTCATCTTTATGGAAGCATTTAGGTTTGTTGAATTTCCATTTATTGATTTTTTTTTCTGTTGTGCATTTGGAGTCATATCCAAAAATCATTACTGAGACCCACAACAAGGAGCTTCTTCTACATATTTTCTTCAAGGAGTTTTAGAGTAGTAAGTTTTATGTTTACATCTTTTGGTACACTGCAAGTTATTTTTTGTGAGTGGCATAAGATGGGCATCTAACTTCATGGTTCTTCATGTATTTATCCAGTTCTCAGCACCATATATTGAAGAGATTATCTTTTACCCATTGGGGGTTCTTAGGTCACTTGTCAACTATTAGTTAAAGCTATGTAAAGGGATTTAATTCTGGGGTATTTATTTTGTTGCATCGGTTTATGGTTTGTGACAGTACCATACTGTTTTTTCTATGATACTCTAAAGTTAGGAAGTGTGATATTTATATCTTTATTTTTCTTGGGGCTCCTTTGGGTATTTTAGGTCTTTGGTGATTCCAAGCAAATTTTAGGATTATTTCTTTTATTACTGTGAAGAATGTCTTCAGTATTTTAATATCAATACTGATAACAATATTAATATTTCCAATCCAATCCATGTACTCAAGCCATCTAATTGTGTCTTCTTAAGTTTCTTTCAACAACTTTTTTAGTTTTCTTTGTACTGATCTTTCACCTCCCTGGTTAAGTTTATTCCTACGTATTTTATTGTAACTGTCCCTCAAAACAATGTACTGCTTAAAATATAACCCATGAGAAATTGTACTAGTCTGGCAAGCATGCTTAGATATAGCCTTAAGAAAAACATATACTGGCAATAGGCCTCTTGGGAGAGGAGGAGATACGTCCTTGAAGCCAAGCAACTGGAATGCCTGGCCCGCTCAGCTCAGGGTGGAACACCACCTGCTTCATTTTTCAGTTATCTCCCTTTCTTCAAAGACCACCTGTGGCTAATTAGGTGATCTCCTTGAATGTGCTTGCTCAATTATAAACTTTATACTGCTTGACCAGATATGTTTTGCCTTTCTTCGTATCTACAAGCCTCATGGTCAATGTATAATCTGATCAGGCTTCTTTGTTGGTTGTTACCTACTTTCCAATAAATATGAGACTGAGGAGTTGTTCAGGGCCACAGTCTTCTCTACTGCCGAACCCTGCTTCCTTTCTCTTGCAGCTGACTGTTTGTGCCTCATTCTTTTCCCGTGCACTGTCTGGAAGCGACATTTTATTTTTTCTAAGCCTTTGTGAATAGGATAGTTTTATTTCTTCTTCAGATTATTCATTATTATTTATGAAAATGGAACTGATTTCTGTATGTTGATTTTACATCTTGAAACTACTTAATTTGTTGATTAGTTCTCAGAGTTTTTGTGGCATCTTTAAGGTTTTCTATATACAACATGTCATCTGCAAGTAGTGAGAATTTTACTTCTTTCTGATTTGGATGAATTTTATTTCTTTGCCTTGCACAATTGCTATAATTAGAACTTTCCATACTATACTGAATAGCAGGGGTATATGTAGGCAACCTTATCTTGTTCCTGATCTTACAGGGAAAGCCTTCATTTTTTTTCTCCATTGAATGTAATAGGAAGTATGGTTTTATCATATATGGCCTTTGTTATGTTGAGGTGTATTTCTTCTATATCCAGTCTGTCAAAGATTTTTTTTTTCATGAAAGGATGTTGTATTTTGTCAAATAACTTTTTGTATTTTTGAAGTTATCATGTAATTTTATTATGTTACATCTTTTATTTAAGTCATCTTTAAACATTTGGTAAAATTTGCTAGTGAAACTGTTTAATCCGGGTTTTCTATGTTTGGAGGTTTTGATTACTGATTCAATCTTTTATTTGTTATTGGTCTGTTCAATTTTTTTATTCCTTCCAGATTCAGTATAGGTAGGTTGTGTCTTTCTAGAAGTCGACACATTTTTTTCCCTAGGTTATCTAATTTGTTTCCATATAATTATTCAAAGTAGTCTTTTATGTATTTCTGATGTATTTCTGTAGTATTTCTGAAGTATCAATTTTAATGTTTCCACTTTATTTCTTATTTTGAGTCTTGTCTTTTTTTGTGTCTATGAATCTATAGATATTTGTCTTTTTTTTCTTTTTTTATGTTTTCAAAGAAAGGTTCTTATTTTTATTGATCCTTTCTGTAGTTTTTCTCATGTCTTTTTCATTTGTTTTTTCTCTAACATATATCATGTTTCCTTCTGCTAATTTTGGCCATAATGTGTTTCTTTCTAGTTCCTTGTATAAAATTAGGTTGAGATCTAATTTCTTAATACATGCATTTATTGCTATATACTTTGCTCTAAGAACAGTTTTTGCTGCATTCCATGTTCTGATATATTGTATTTTTATTTTGATTTGTTTTGAGATAATTTTGCATTTCCTTTTTGAGTTCTACTTGAGTCATGATTGTTGGTAAGTGTTGTTTTGATTCCACATATTTGTATATTTTCTTACTTTTCTTTCACTGATTTCTAGTTTCATACCATTGTGGTCAGAAAAGAGAGTTGGTATGACTTCATTTCTTAAATTTGCTGAGACTTGTTTGATATTCTCTGATATGATCTATCCTGGAAAAAAAATTCATCTGCACTTGAGTAGAATGTGTATTTCGCTGTTGTTAGATGGAATTTATATCTGTGTGTGTTTATACACACACACACACGCACGCGTGCACGCGCATATATATATGCATCGCTTCTACTCTGTCATATATATATATACATATATAGTCAGTTAAATCCACCTGGTCTAAAGTATGATTCAGTTCCTACATTTCCTTGCTGATTTTCTGCCTGGATGATATATCCATTGTTGACAGTGTGGTATTGAAATCTCTTATTATTATTGTCTGTTTCTCTCTTTGTATCTGTTGGTATTTGGTTAATATATTTTGGTGCTCAAGTGTTGGGAGCTTAAATATTTATGATTAGTTTATCCTTTCAATGTATTTTCCCTTTATCATTATATAATGACCTTCTTTGTCTCTTACCATTTTTAGCTTCATGTCTATTTTATCTGATATAGAAGTATTATTACTTCTGCTTCATTTTGGTTTCCACTTGCCTGAACTATCTTACTTCCTTTTTCTTTGTGCCTTTGTGTGTCTTTAAAGCTGAAATGAATCTCTTTTACATAGTTTACAGTTGTGTTTTAGTTTTTCATCCTTCTAGTCCCTCTATATCTTTTGATTAGTAAGTTCAGTATATCACATTTAGCCTAATTATTGATATGTAAGAACTGAATACAGCTGTCTTATCTTTTGAGTTCTGGTTATTTTGTACCTCTACTGTATTTTTTTTTTCCTTCTGTTTCTGTCTACCTTTGTAAAATAATGGTTTTCTATGATGAGTTCCTCAGTCACTACTGCTTTTATATATAGTGCTTCTGCTCCAGATTTTTCCTTTCTGGTTACCTTGAGTGAAGTTTACATAAAACACCTGGTAGATAAAGTAGTCTTTTTTTATGTTAATAGAAGCTTATTTTCATTTGCCTACAAAGGTTCTACATTTTTCACCTTTCTTTTATATTTTGATGTTACAAATTATCACTTTTAATGCTGTGGATTCACTAACAAATTGTGGCTACATTTTATAATGTTCTTTACTTTAAACTTTATGATATAATTAAATGTTTAACACACTATTCTAAAATAGTTAGTTTTCTAATCCTTACTATTTGTTACCTTTATCCTTACTATTTGTTACCTTTACCAGACTAATGTGTTCTCTCATTTACTGTGTGTCCCTCATTTACTGTGTGGAAAAAAAAGTCCCTAGTAGGAGACTTTTTCATTTCAGCTTAGAGAACTACTTTCAGCATTTCTAGTAAGTCAAGTCTAGTGGTGGTGACCTCCATTGGCTCTTGTTTATCTGGAAAAGCCTTTATTTCTTTTTCATTTCTGTTTGCTTCCTTCTTCTCCTTTTTTTTTTTTTTTTTTGGTTAAGATTTTATTTATTTATTTGACAGAGTGGAAGAGATCACAAGTAGGCAGAGAGGCAGGCAAAGAGAGGAGGAAACAGGCTCCCTGCCGAGCAGAGAGCCCAATGTGGGGCTCAATCCCAGGACCCTGAGATCACTACCTAAGCTGAAGACAGAGGCTTAACCCACTGAGCCAACCAGGCACCCTCTTCTTCATTTCTGAATGATAACTTTTGTCAAGTACAGCTGTAGTCTTGGCTGACGATTTTTATCTTTCAGTACTTTGAATATGTCATTTCATTATCTCCTCACATGTAGTTTTTACTGAGCAATCTGATGGCCAATGTGTTTTCCTTTATAGGTTACTTTTTTTTTTCCTCTATAATTTTAAAATTCTTTATCATTGATTTTTGATAAGTTTCATTATATCTTGGAGAAGGTCTTTTTGCACTGAGTTAATATGCTTATTAGCTTCATGATTTGTATGGACTAATGGAGGTTCTTTGTTTAAGAAAATTTTCTTCTTACTTTTAAAATCTTCTCTTTGTCTTTGCTGAGATAGTTTTTTTATGTCATAAACATAAACATATAAAAAATTGCCTATAAAATCAGTATTTTCAACCCAAAGTGTTCTTTCCAATCTGTTTTTCTTCAAGCACATTACAGAATGCAGAGGAGTTGTTGCATCCTGTCCTGTGTCCCCTCTTGCTCAGGAACCCTAGATAGCACTGGTGCTTGCCATTTTGTATTGGAAATTTGTGGTGACCTATTAGCTTAATGTGTTTGGATGCCCAAGTTTCTCTAGATTTGTGAACTTCTCAGTCATTATTTCCTTTAAGTTTTCTACTCCATTCTCCCTCTCTTTTCCTTCTGGGACTCCAATGATGTGTATATGATTTCTCTTAATGTTGTCCCCTGTAAGCTTTTTCTTTTGGCTCTTCTGAGTGGATAATTTCAATTGATCTGTCCTCTAACTCACTTATCCTCTCTTCTACTCTGTCAAGCCTGCTATTGAGGCTCTTTGTTGAATTCTTTAGTTCACTCATTGTAATCTTCAGCTCTAAAATTTCTGTTTGGGTCTTTTTAATCTTTCTATCTCTTTGTTAAACTTTCCATTTTGCTCATGTGCTTTTTTATTTGATTTCATTAAATTATTTACCTGCATTCTTTTGCACCTCTCTGAGCATCTTTATATCAATTATTTGCATTCTTTTTGGGCAACCACTTCTTTGGTTCTACTTATTGAAGGTTTACAAAGGGGTCAGGTTAGATTCTTATGTTCCCCATTGCCTTGCATAGGTATCCACACACTTGAATAAGTCACCTCTTCCAGACTTTGTTAACTGACTTTGGTAAGGGAAGATTTTCACCTGCAGATGGAAGCATGCTAGGACCCTGGTTGAGTGGTACAGTACTCCAAGATTGAGGACTTGTGGTAGCATTAGGACCAGTGCTTTGTGATTTTTTTTTCAACTAAAGTCTCTATAGTTTATAGCATCAACAACTATGTGTTCCTTGGCAAGGACTGCTGGGCGTCTTCTGTAGTACTTCCTGACTCAGCAACTAAGGACAGGGCATGCAGTGGTGGTGGCTGAAGCCAGTAATGTGGACATACTTGTATGGGAGCAGTTAATGGTGTTAATTTTGTGGTGGGAACAAGGCATGCAGCCAGAACTGAGGTTAACCATTGGCTAACTACAGCTATAAGGGGCCTGGCTTTTCAGCATGCTCTCTTGTAGCTAGAGTTTTTATTCCTAGACTTGCTTACTATGGAGAAGGTTAGTGATAGACATGTCAGCAGCATGCAAGTACACAGGTAGCAGGGCTTGTCCCAAATGCATGCCTGGAATGGAGATCACAATGCAGTTCTAGGCTGGCATCTTACACTCATAGCCACAGAGGCCTGGGTTGTACAAATACGTGTGGGGTGAAAGCTGGTAAAATCTGATGAGTGGCTGAGCTGGCCATTAGTTTTTTTTTTTTTTTTTTTTTCAATAGTATTGATGAAGTTTTAGAATATAAGTGAGGTCTGGATCCGATGACCAGGAAAGAATTCTTAAGACATCTCTGGTGCAAAAAGGTGATTTTATTAAAGCATGGGGACAGGACCCATGGGTAGAAAGAATTGCTGCCTCAGGGTTGTGAGGGGTGGCTGATTATATACTATGGGATAGGGGGAGGTAAGGAAAAGGAAGGGTTTGTAAGAACTTTCATATATTAAAGAAGACACACAGGATACTGGAGGCTTTGCTATTTTTCAAGTTAAGGTTGTTTTTTTTTTTTCTTTTCATAAGGCCTTAACACTAAGATAGTTGAGAGCTCCCTGGAGGAATGTCACACTCCTCCTATCACACATCCTTGTCAATGAGCTTTAGGTTTAGAAGAAACTCAACTTTATTTACATTTCCCTCTGTCTCAGCCTCCCTCAATTTTATAGAGGGGAGGGTGATGTTAGGGCTTCAGGACCTAAGTTATGGGTCTCTGGAAGTTAGGCTGTTGTTAAGAAAGCTTCTTCCTTGTAAATCACTAGGACTATTATAAACTGGGGGAGATTCAGGTCTTGCAGGATTGTGAGCTCTATAAGTTAACTATTTGTTTTTCCTTTAGGGCAGCCAGGAATGCCTAAGGAATGTCACATATATCCCTTGGTGGGTGGGTTGTGGGGTGTCAGTTTCTCCTTTACCCACAGCTTGCCTTCTGTTTCATTATCAGTATAATCTGCTGGGATGTCTGCCAAGCAGGTCACTTTGTTTCACTATCACTCCTGGGACATGGCTGTTCTTGGTATCCATTGTCATTCTTCTTTGTTCCTAGTTAACTCTACATTTCTTAGTTGTTTTTGGTGAAGTGAAATTAGACCAAGACCTTCATAACGTGTTTCAAAAGGCCTTGGAAACTAATGGAAACTAATGGAAAACTAATTGTTTACCCCACTCTTCTTTTCCTAGTGCAGGGAACTCTTTCTAGATAGGACATTTCTTTTTGGTGGTGAGCCATGCTGGCTGGGGGGAGGGGATGATGCAAACAAAATGAAGCCCTCTTCCTTCTCTTTTTGTGTGGTTATCTTCAAGGTTTTCTCTTTTTTTAAGATTTTATTTATTTATTTATTTATTTATTTGACGGAAGGAGACAGATCACAAGTAGGCAGAGAGGCAGGCAGAGAGAGAGAGGGAAGCAGGCTCCCCGCTGAGCAGAGAGCCCAATGTGGGGCTGGATCCCAGAACCCTGAGATCATGACCTGAGCCGAAGGCAGAGGCTTTAACCCACTGAACCACTCAGGCGCCCCAAGTTATCTTCAAGGTTTTTATTCCATTGTGTTGCTTAATTTTCTTAAGTGGACTATAGAGTTCTGCCAAGAGGTGTTTCTTTGAGGATCACTATTTTATTTTATGTTTATTTTTTATTTAGATTCAATTATCTCACATCATTAATTTCAGATGTAGTGTCCAACAATTTATCAGTTGTATATAACACCCAGCGCTCATCATATCATGCACCCTCCTTAATGCCCATAAACCAATTACCCCATTCCCCACCCATCTTCCCTGAAGCAATCCTCAGATTCTTTCCTATAATAATGAGTCTCTCATGTATTTTCTCTCTCTCTGATGACTTCCCATCCAGTTTTCCCTCCTTTCCCCTATGATCCTCTGCACTGCTTCCTATATTCCACATATGAGTGAAACCATATAATTATCTTTGATTGACTTATTTTTGCTCACTAACTGTCAGTTCCATCCATGTTGATGTAAATGATAAATATTCATTTTTTTCATTGGCTGAGTAATATTCTATTGCACATATAATCTATATCTATATCTATATCATCTATATATATGGATATATATATCCATCTTTTTTAGAGGATGGTTATTTTAATTGTTGATCTTTGTTGTGAGGACAGAGGCTAGATTCTACTATGTGTCCATTTTGGCCTTTAGTCCTGAAATTTATTTTTGAGGAAGATGGAAATAAAAACATTGTTTATCAATCTAAAGGACTAGCATGAGAATAGAATAAAAATATGAAATTCCCTGATATTTTGTGGAGGTATAAATATTACAGATCCTGATAATTAACATCATATGCAAATCTTTGTATATTTGGATAACTCAGTGAAGTTTGTGGTATATTTTCAACAATGAAAACCTTTTCTGTGCAAAGAATTATATACTTATTTGAAATAGATTTACAAAATACATTTTTATACTTTTAGTTTTAGAAGACTTTATTTACTTATTCGAGAAAGGGAGTGGGGAAAGGGACAGAGAGAAATGATCTCAAGCAGCCTCTATACTGAGCATGGAGCCTGATGTGGCACTTGATCTCATGAACTGAGATCATGATCTGAGCTGAAACCAAGAATCGGATGCTTAACTGGCTGAGCAGCCCAGGTGCTGCAACTTTTTATATTTTTTAACATTTTTTGCGTAGGTGAAAGTTTTATAGGTTAGATATTGGATATTTGCTTTCTTTTTAAGAAATCTTTTATTTAATATTAATGTCAATACTTAATATTGACCTCATTTTGAGAACACTGTTGGACACAGATATTTTTAAATTTATTTTTAGATTTATTTATTTATTTATTTATTTATTTATTTATTTGACAGAGAAAGAGAGAGAGAGAGATCACAAGTAGGCGGAGAGGCAGGCAGAGAGAGAGGGTGGGGGAAGTAGGCTTACTGCTGAGCAGAGATCCTTATGCAGAGCTCAATCCTAGGACCCTGAGATTATAACCTGAGCCAAAGGCAGAGACTTTAACCCACTGAGCCACCAAGGCGCCCTAAGACACAGATATTTTTTATCCCTTTTTGAGTTTTTGCATTTATCTGTACCAATCACTATGCTTGAAGCATTATTCTCCAGTTCCACTGGCCTTCTTTTTATTCCTCTAACACACAAGTCCAATCCTGTTTTGGGTCTGTTGCCCTTGCTGTTTCTACGGCTTGAATGTATAACCACAGAATTTTGCACATCCTGCATTTCTAAGCTTATTATCTATTTCAGATCACTGCCTCACTATCCAATCATATGCAACTCTGAAGTCTTCTGGGTATATCTTATCACTTATTGGATTATCTTCATAGTATATCACTGAAGTTTGTTAACTTTTTTTTCATATGTAAGTTTACATGTTTTTTATTCTCTGGACTAGAACACTGGGGTCATAAGAGTGGGAAATATGGTTTCCTCATATGCTGTTGTGACTCCGGGGATCGAATTAGGCCTTGACTCTGATGGAGCTCTCTTTCCAACCCAACTTAACTTCCAACTCCAAATTACCTTCCTTTCTGAGCAAAATTGCTTTTTGGGGTGCCTGCCAGCTAGGTATAAGTGACACCTTGGCTCTGCAAGAGACCCTGCAGGGAGATCTTGTGTCAGGTTTTTACCATAATGTTTGGTGTCCATTACAGAACAATATAGAACTCTAGGGCATAAGAAATAAAGTCTACATAGAAATGACCTTCATTGATCTGGGAACCTGGCAAGTGAAAGTCTGTATCAATTTTTCATAAAGTATCTTATGTCCCTGGTCCCATATGGATGAAGGAACTTACACTGTAGCCTGAGTCCTACTTTCTCTGAGGCTGAGAGGCTATTTAAAAGATGCTACTGTTAGGAGGGCTCTTTCAGATTCCTTAGCAAGGGCTGCCTTCTCTACCCAGTAGTTTGCTGGGTGAACGACCACATTGTCTTCTGCCAAAAACAGTGTCTTTTAATAACCATCTCAGACTTTAAGTTGGCTTTGTAGGCAAACAAAAGCACAGTAGAACCATTAAAGTTTCTTCATCAACCAGAGAGAGAAAAGTCAATCAGAATAAAGTTAAGCACAATTCTAAAGGACCAGAACTAATGGAGGGGATACCTACATAAAGATAATAGAGTAATTAGAAGAAATAGATATCTCAGACAAAGCTTTCTAAAGATAAAAAAAAGAAAAAAATGCAATAGATGAATTGAAGGAGCTAAGTATTTTATAAACTTGTACGTACAGAATGAAAGACCAAAGATAGAAAATATTTCAATGCAGTACAGAAAAATATAAATATTTGGAAATTGTAAGGAAGAGGATAAAACAAAATTGGAGGATCACTCCAGAGGATCTAATGCTTAGTAGGAGCTGCAAGGGAAAATTAAACAAATAAAATAGATGTAAAAAAGTAAAAAAGTAACAAAAGAATCTATTCTTGAGATGAAAAAAGTCCCAAATCTATATATTCAAATGCCATTAAAGGGCAAGTAGATAGATAGATGATAGAAAGATCGATAGATGATAGATAATAGATAGATAGATAGAAAATAGAGATAAATATAAAGAAAAAAGGGTAAAAGAGAGCTTGTTTATTAAAAATATAATTTAATTGGAAGTATTAGGGTGCCTGGGTGGCTCAGATGGTTAAGCATCTGCCTTCGGTTCAGGTCATAATCTCAGGGTCTTGAGATTTTGCCCCACACAGTCTTCCTGCTCAGCGGGGATCCTGCTTCTCCCTCTCTCTCTGTCTGCCTCTCTGCTTACTTGTGATCTCTCTCTGTCAAATAAAAAGTAAAATCTTTAAAAAATAAATAATAATTGGAAATATTACGTAAGAAATTGTCTCACAGAAATGGACAAAATCTGTAGACAATAAAGTAATGACAAAGACCTAAATAATAATATTAATAAACTCAAAGGATATTATTTATATGTATATTTGTGTACAAAGATAGAGAACATTAAAATTAGAGACATCACGAACAATTTTCTCAACTCATATTCAAATAAAATTAGAAATGCATAATAAAAAATCAGCCCTATAAAAATCTAACCTACTTAGAAATTAAGAAATATACAATGAGTTAAAACTTGTGTTGAAATAGAAATTACAGAACAACATGCATGAAACTGGATTTTTGATGATAGGAGATAATCCCCTGTCAGATCAAGTGACCTCTTTTTAACAAACAGTTGTTTCACTTATCCATATCAGTTATAAAACTTGCTATTGAAAGTTGTGCTTTAAAAAATTACATTTTTATATGTCATGAGTCTTTGCAATTGCTAACAGAGTCAACATCAACTGATAAATCCTCAATGCCTAAGACCTTGTAGATGTCACTATATTTGCACTTCAATATGTGAATGAAGAGAGGGCCTGATTATGGCCTGTGGTACTCCTAATTCCATCACCATTCCTCACCTCTGATTTCTGATTGTGCCTCTTAGTGGCCTTTTCATAGGAGAAAAATCATCAGTCACCGGCATTCATTCCCAAGCATTCTGCTCATTTGTTGTTGGTTAGGTTGTGCTAATACATAAATAGATTATATGTTAATTTCATGTTAGTATGCTTGCATTTTAATAAAAATCTTACTCAAAGTAATAGGAATAAAATAAAAAAAATTCAAACAACACTGGCCAAAGAGAAGCTCTATTGCTTATAAGGGAATTTTTAGAAAACTTCAAATTAGTGGACAAAGGCTCAATCTATTCCCAGAGCATTAGAAGAGCTAAGATGGTAAAATGTTGAAGGAGCTGAAAGATCATCAGATGAATGTGGTTATAAATATGCAATCTTTCTGCGATGTAAATTAGAAAATGAGGAAAATATTAAGTAGTTGTTAAAATTAGTGCTGAGTCTTGGTTCTGATTTTTACTAAGTGTTTTAGTGAGGTCCTCAAATGCTTTCTTGATAATAGTCTCATGCCTTGGTTACTCTATATTGTCTCAGAGGCAAAGAATGGAAAATAGCGGAACAAAAGAGAAAATGAGTCACTGAGGAAGCTGACACCTCATTAGCTTTAAAAAATTCTGTCTGCTTTTTCATGAATACCATTAAAGCCCTGAGAAGACTAAAAGGTCCTATCAAATTATAGGCGGTGGAAGCAAATGAAATAGCCCAACTAGTTAAAAAATGCATGCCCTACCAAAGCTGAATCAAAATTAATTTAACAACCTCCCATAAAGAATATAAGCCCACCTGATTTTTTTAAAAGAGAATTTTAAAAATATATTTCAGTGTTTTAACCTCCTTAATTCATGAAAATGTTCCAAGTAAAACTGCCTAGACATAAAATTAATGAGTAGCACTTTCATCAGATGTTACTCCAGCAAGCCTCTACTGGGTACCTACTCTATGCAGAACAATGTAAGAAGTAAACCAGGAAATACACACATATATACAAAGAGAAATTGTCCCTATTCACAAGATACTTAATTTTGATTAAAAAATAAATTCTATGTACATGATACAGCCAGAGAATATAAGCAAGTATAAGACAGTAGAAAACATTGTACACAAATGTCATTTGAAACCAGGATATAAAAACAATAAAAACAATTATTATATTAGTAAAAGAATAGATCTTGAATTTAACAAACAACATTTAATTTAATTATCTTCTATTTACTTAGAGAATGACTTTGGTCAAACCAAGCATCTTTCAATCCCAGTCATTCACAAACTAAGAACAGGTAATAAAATCTACCTCATAGGTTTGATGTAGCGATTTTATTTTTTTTATTTTTTTAGATCTTATTTATTTATTTGACAGATAGGGGAGAGTTTACAAATAGGCAGAGAGGCAGGCAGAGAGAGAGGGGGGTGAAGCAGGCTCCCCGCTGAGCAGAGACCCTGACACAGGGCTCGATTCCAGGACCCTGAGATCATGACCTAAGCCAAAGGCAGAGGCTTTAACCCACCAAGCCACCCAGACACCCCTGATGTAGGGATTTAATGAGGCACTGAATATGAATGTACTTAAGCAATTGTAAGTTATGAATAAAAAGAGAAGTTTTGTCAGTAAGAATATTTTACTCAGGGGTGGATATTGCTGCTCTGCTCACATACATAGTTCCAGAACATAACTAGACAGTCTTTTTACATCATCTTCTTTCTATTGTACAGATAATTACATGACTTGCAAAAGTTGAAATAAATTTCATGCTACATTAAAAAAAAAAAAGACTCTGGTGCTTGCGAGGTTACTTTCCCTCTCCCATAATACCTTGCACTCTTTTCTTTCCAACCAGGGCTGGCAGAATGGCTCCCATGAAGAAGGGTGGCAAGAAGAAGGGCTTTTCTATTGTCAACAAGTAGTGACCAGAGAATATATCATCAACTTTACAAGAACATTCATGCAGTGGGTTTCAAGAAGCGTGTCACCAGGCACTCAATGAGATCTGGAAATTTGCCAATAAGGAGATGAGAACTCCACAAATGTGTGCACTTATACCAGGCTCAACACAGCTGCCAGAGTCAAAAGAATAAGGAATGTTCCATACTGTATCCATGTGCGGTTGTCCAGAAAACTTAAGGAGGGGGAAGATTCACCAAACTCTATGCATTTTTTACCTATGTATCTGTCACAACTTTCAAAAATCTGCAGACAGTTAATGTGAATGAGAACTAATTGTTGATTATCAAATAGGGGTATAAAAATGCAAAAAAAATAATTCTCCTGGTACATAGTAAGATATAAAAAACCTGGAGCTGTTATTATTTCTCTAATTTACTTAGCCAGATTTTTTTAATATCATCATTTCATTGTCTGTGACATTAAATATTTAGGGTTCTACTCCTTAAGAAACTCAAATTCTAGAGGAAAGATAACTATTAATATATACCCCCTCAAATGTATATAATAACAAGTATTCTGTAATGTTTGTAGTGGTAGAAATATGATATGAAAGGTCACCTAATTGATAAATATATGCCACCATATTTTTTAAACATACTCTAAGTTTAGATACAGATTTTAGTTTTTTTCAGTTACATAAAAAACTTTCCTTTTACATATAAGCTAGAAATTTCTTTTGCCACTAAAATCATATAGCCTACTATTTTGTTTTTAACTGCTTACTGATGTATGGAAATCACTTAAAGTAAATGTGGAAATGATCATAATTTTGTTCTAATTTGGCAATATTTGCTTGAAAGAATATACCTGCCCATTATTATTAATAATAATCAGGTTCTAATGGTTATAGATTGCTTATAATTACAGAATTTGGAAGTTTTGCAAAGACTACTTGAAAAGGTTTTCATATTTAGCTAATTGTTTAAGTTTTACCTTAGCTAAAGTTCACAAATTCTATCAATTCTATCTAAAAAGCAAGCACTTTTTGAGACCATATATGGATTGCTACTTTTTTTCTTATTAAACACAGAATATTTTGATATATAAAAAAGTTCTGAAAGTCAGCTTTGATAGGTTTTATGTTTTAGTAATACTAGACTCAAAATCCTTTGTATTTCTGCAGGATCAGTTGTAATATCTCCTTTTTCACTTACAAGTTTATTTGAATCTCCTCACTTCTTGGTAAATCTAGTAAAATGTTTGTTCTTTATTTACAAAGAAACTTTAGTTCTTACTTTCATTGATCTTTTCTATTGCCTTTTTAATCTTGAGTTCTTCTCTGATCTTTGTTATAATTCTGGTTCTTCATTTATTCTTGTTTTTCTAACTTCTGATGTATAATGCGAGGTTATTTATATGAAATTTTTCTTGTTTATTTACATAAGCACTTATCACTAAACTGCTTTTGCTGCATTTAATAAAATTTGCCTGGCTGTGTTTCCATTTTTGGTTGTTTTAATGTATTCTTTTATTTCTCCTTTGACCTTTTTTGTGACTCAATAGTTTTTCAGGAGCAAATTGTTTAATCTCCACAAATTTGTAATTTTTTTCTGTTTTCTTTATGAAATTAAAATCTAGTGTCATACCATTATGGTTGGAAAATATACTTGGTATGACTTCAATCTTTCTCAATTTATTAAGTAAGCATTGCTTTGTGGTTTAACATGATCTAGCCTAGAGTATCTTTCATGTGTTTTTGAGAAGAATGTGTACTCTGCTGCTGTTGGAATATTCTGTGTATTAGGCACAGCTGGTCTAAAATGTAGTGTAAATATAATGTTACCTTGTTGGTTTTCTGTCTGGATGATCTACTCATTGTGAAATTGTAGTGTTGAAATCTGCTCCTTTTATTGTATTGCTATTTCTCCCCTTAGATCTATTAATATTTGCATATGTCACACCCATTAGATGAATTAATTTCTTTATCACTGATAATGGCATACTTCTTTTTATATTCTTTGGCATAAAGTCTATTTTGTCTAATATAAGTATTGAAACCCCTTCTTTCTTTTGGTTTCCAGATGCATGAATTATCTTTTTTTAAATCTCTATAATTTCAGTCTACAAGTGTCCTTAGATTTCAACTAAGTCCCTTTGATCCATTTAGCCACTCTGTTTTCTGACTGAGAATTTAGTCTATTTGCATTTAAAGTAGTTAATGATGGATAGGTACTAATTATTGCCATTTTGTTCATTTTTTTCCTATTGTTTTTGTAGTTGCATTGTTCCTTATTTTCTGTCTTGCTTTCTTCCTTTGTGATTTGATGATTTTCTCTAGTGGTATGCTTTGATTCATTTCTTTTTATCTTTTGTGAATCTGCTGTAGGTTCTTGCTTTATAGTTACCATTGGGCATACATAAAACATATTATAGATATAACAGTCTATTTTAAGCTGTTTACAACTTTACTTTGAACACATACTAAAACCATACATATTCTCCTGATCGTAGGTTTCTGATGTCACAATATATCCTATTTTATATGTAATTTCTATTAACAAATGATTGAAATTATAGTTAATACTTTTGTCTTCTAAGTTTCATAAAAGATTTATAAGGGATTCACTTCTTTATCAGTGAGTTTTATACTTTTATACATTTCATATTACTAATGAGAGCCTTTTTGTGTTCTTTTTTTATTTAAATTAAATTAGCCAATATACAGTACATCATTAATTTCAGATGTAGTGTTCAATGATTCGTCAATTGCATATAACACCCAATGCTCATTATGTCACATGGCCTCCTTAATGCCCATCACCCAATCACCACATCTTTCCTCCAGCAACCCTCAGTTTGTTTCCTATAGTTGAGAGTCTCTCATGGTTTTTCTCCATCTCTGATGACTTCGCATTCAGTTTCCCTCCCTTCCCTTATGATCCTCTGCACTGTTTCTTATATTCCACATACGAGTGAAACCACATAATTGTCTTTCTCTGGTTAGCTTATTTTATTCAGCATAATACCCTCCAATTTCATCCACATCAATATAAATGGTAAGTATCCTTTCTGATGGCTGAGTAATATTCCATTGTAGATACATATGTATATATGTATATATACCACATGTATCTATCTATATCTATCCTTACATCTATACCTCTCTCTATATATATATGTGTCATCTCTCTCTCCCTCTCTCTCTCTCTCTCTGCCACTTCTTCTTTATCCTTTCATCTGAACTGATCAAACTCAATACCCACAAAACAAATAATCCTGATAAGAAATGGGGAGAAGACATGAACAGAAATTTCTCCAAAGAGGGCATACAAATGGTCAACAGACACATGAAAAATGTTCCACATCACTTGGCATCAGGGAAATACAAAGCAAAAACCCAATAAGATACTACATCACACCAGTCAGAATGGCAAAAATTAACAAGACAGGAAACAACAAATGTTGGCAGGGATGCAGAGAAAGGGGAACTCTCTTACACTGTTGGTGAGAATGCAAGCTGGTACAGCCACTCTGATCTACCATTTTACCACTGGAAAATGGTAGAGAGGTTCCTCAAGAAGTTTTTGGTTTTCATTTGAAGAAGTTACCTTAACATTTCTTACCAGACTGGTTTCATGGTGATAATGTCCTATAGCTTTTATTTATCTGGAAGACTGCTCTTTTCTCAAATCCTTAAGGACAATATTGTTGGGTAGAATTCCTTTTTGGCAATTTCAGCATGTTGAATAAATCATCCCACTCTCTTCTGGTCTGCAAGCTTTCTGCTGAGAAATCTATGGATAGACTTATTAAGATTGACTTGAATATGATGATAATTGTTTCTCTTGCTGCCTTCAAGAGTCTCTCTTTAGCTTTTAACAATCCAATTATAGTGTACCTTGTTTTATATCTCTTTAGATTCATCTTTCCTAGAACTCTTTTTGTTTCCTGGGTCTAGATGTCTGTTTTTTTTGTTTTGTTTTGTTTTGTTTTGTTTTATTTTGTTTTTTGTTTTTTCCCCAGGTTAGGGAAATTTTCAGCCATTATTTCTTGGAATAAGTTTTCTGGCCCTTTCTTTTTTCTTTCTGGGACCCTTTTAATAAGTATATTGGATCAGTTGATGGTGTCCCATAAGACCCATATTCTATCTTCACTCTTTTTAAATTCTTTTTCTTTTTGATTTTATGATTTAATGAATTTCGGTGCCCTGTCATCAAGTTCATAGATCCTTTCTTTCTTTTGATCTAGTCTGCTGTTGAATCCAACTATTACAGTTTTTAGTCCAATTGCCATTATTCTTCTGTTCTGTGATTTCTGTTTGGTATTTTTAAATATTTTCTCTCTATTGATATTCTTAATTTGTTCATGCATGGCTCTCCTGGCCTTCATTGATCATTAATTTGAAATCTCTCTCAAGTGAATCACTTATCTGTTTCTTTAAAATATGCTTTGAGAGTTTTCTCTTGTTCTTTGTTTAGAAATTGTTCTTCTATTTCTTCATTTTCCTTAAGTATCTGGTTTGGTTTCTGTGTACTAGATAACACATCCATTTCTCTCAATCTTGATAGAATGGTCTTGTGTTGGAGATGAACCATGTCAGTTTGCCTAGCTTGAGCTCCTACTCATTACTCAAACTTTTGTGATTAAGCTGCCTCCTTTGTTCTTAGAGGCTCCTAGTAGATAAGGGTGCTTTGAAAGCCATTAGTATCCACTAGGTGATAATTACACTCAGCATGGTGATACAAGCTGATTAGAAGCAGGACCCTCATACAGCTGCTAGGAAGGTATATAACTAAGACCCTTCCAAGAAGAAATTAGGAGATGAAAAATTTTGCCTGCTCAGATATAAAGCCACAGAAGTGATACTCCTGCACCTATTAAAACTGCTTCTTAGGTTTCTACAGTGCTGTGGGACTTGTTAATGTAGATCTTCTTGGCTTTCAAAGCCAGTGATCAGAGGTCTTTCTCTCAGATGGCAGTGACAAAAGTTTTTTTGCCAGACATATGTATAAGCTCCTTCCACAGATGCTGGATGGAGAAAAAAGGTGGGAAATATGTCATCCAGACTTTGGAAAAGACTATAGTCAGCTTCTCAGCAGCTTTTAAAATATGCAGATAAAGCACTTTCAGGGAAATAGTGAGAGATGGATGGTTTTGTCTGCTCTTTCTGCACCAAACCCTAGGAAGACAGCCAAATAAAAACTGCCTTATTGTTTGCCACAGTTATGTTGTGTAATATTGATTTGTAGCTATGTGAATTGTATATCTATCTATTTATTTATTTAGCCTTAAGGATTAAAAAAAAAGTTAGAACTCATAAACTAGTGGTACCTGGGTGGCTCAGTCATTAAGCATCTGCCTATGGCTCAGTCATGATCTCCAGATCCTGGGATAGAGCCCTGCATTGGGCTTCCTGCTTCTCCCTCTCCCACTCCCCATGCCCCCTGCTTGTGTTCCCTCTCTCCCTCTATCAATTAAATAAAGTTAAAAAAAAACTCATAAATTAATCAGTAAAGTTATCAATGAACTATCAGAAAGAAAATTTGAAGAAGTTACAAATAAGTAGAAAAGTAACCTTTGCTCATAGATTATTGAATTAATGTTGGTAAAGTGTCTGCAGTAACTCATGCAATCCCTATCAAAATTCCAATAGCATTTTTCACAGAAAAATGAATCCAAAATAACAGAAAAATAATCCAAAAATTTGTATGGAACTACAAAAGACACTGAATAGCCAAAACAATCATGAGAGAGATTAGTGAATTTAGAAGCACTTCACTTCTTAATTTTAAACTTAATTACAACATTATAGTAATCAGAACACTATGGTATTGGCAAAATAGACAGTCACTTGCAAGATAATGAAAAAGAACCACTATCTTATACCGTACTTGAAAAACCAAAAAAGGATGAAAGAATTGCTAGACCTAAAACTATATTAAATCCTAGAAGAGGGGCGCCTGGGTGGTTCAGTGGGTTAAAGCCTCTGCTTCAGCTCAGGTCATGATCTCAGGGTCCTGGAATCAAGCCTGGCATCAGGCTCTTTGCTCAGTGGGGAGCCTGCTTCCGCCCTTTCTCTGTGTACTTGTGATCTCTCTCCCTTTCTGTCAAATAAATAAATAAATAAAATCTTAAAAATAAAATAAAATAAAGTATACTGCAAGTAAGGATTTGAGAGCCAGTTTTTGTTGTTGTTGTTGTTTTGATAAATAAGGAAAAAGATAAGGACACAGGAGAAGGAAATAATATTTGGGCATTTTTGTCTAAGGAGATATTTCTCCTGTGAGTTGTTATCTTTCACTCTACACCATTGTTTACAAAGCATTTGCATGTATGCTATCCTCAGTCCTGGGGTTATATGAGGTTACAGTAATAACACATGAATATAGTATTTGCTATATATGTTTTAATAGTGTTTATAGTAATATTTGCCAGAAAACCCTCAATATAGTAAAAAGCAAAGTATGGAATGGGGAAAAGTATTTCCAAATCATATATCTGATAAGACATTACTATCCAAACTATATAATTAACTTATGAAAATAGCAAAATGAAACAATTATGTAAAAAATGGGCAGAGGATCTAAATAGACATTTTTCAAATAAGTGGCATAGATGGCCTATGTGTACATGAAGAAAATGTTAGACATCATTAATCATCAGGGACCTGCAAATCAAAAGCATAATGGACTATCACCTCAAAGCTGTTAGTTGGCTATTATACAGAAGATAAGAAACAATAAATTTTGCTAAGGATGTGGAGGAAAAGGAACACTTGTGCACTGCTGGTGGGAAACTAAATTGGTGCAACCACAGTAGAAAAAAACTATGGAGGAACCTCAAAAAATTTAAAATAGGAATACCATATTATCCAATAATTACACTATTGGGTATTTACCCAGGGAAAATAAAAATACTAATTCCAAAATATAATGCACCCTTATGTTTACTGACGCATTATTTATAATAGCCAAGACATGGAAGCAACTTAAGTGTCCATCAATGGATGAATATATATGTATGTATAAATGTCTATATATGCATTTGCATATATATATATATACACATATATATATGTGTATATATATATACACACATACACAGATATACATATAATAGAATATTACACGGCCATAAAAAAAGATAAGGCTTGTGTCATTTGAGAAAACATGGATGGACGTAGAGGTATTATGCTAAGTGAAATAAGTCAGACTAAGACAAATACCATATGATCCTACTCATAAATGGAATCTAAAAAATGAGCAAGCATACAAAAAACATAATCAGAACTATAAATACAGAGAGCACACTGATGGTTACCAGAAAGGAGATGGTAAGGGATTGGGCAAAACGAATGAGGGGAAAGAAAGATACAGACCTCCAGTTATAGAATGAGTAAATCATGAGAGTAAAAAGCAGAGCATAAAGAATATAGTTGACAATATTGTAATAGTAATGTAATGGGACAGATGGTAGCTATACTTGTGAATGTAGCATAATGTGTAAATTTGTCAAATCACTAAGTTGTACATGTGAAACTAATGTGACATTGTGTGTCAACAATACTCAAATAAAAAATAAAAATAAATAAATACATAAATAAATAAAATACAATTAAAAAGACAAGGGATTACAAGTGTAGAAAGGGGACCTCTTTTGCACTGTTGGTGAGAAAATGAAGTGGTGCAACTTCTGTGGAAATGGTATTGAAGTTCTTCAAAAATTTCCAGAATAGAACTACATATGAACTAGCAGTTACACCTCTGGTTATTGACTAAAAGGAAACAAACTCAGTATCTCAAAAAAATATCTGCACTCCCATGTTATTCCCAGTATAATTCTCCATAGCCAAGAAATGGAAACAGCAGTAAGTGTCTATCAGTGGATGAATGGGTAAAGAAGACGTGGTATATATATTTATATATAATGGATATTATTTGGCTGTGAAAAAGGAAATGCTACCATTTGCAGCACCATGGGTAGAACTTGAAGGCATTATGCTTACTAAAATGAATCAGAGAAAATAAATACAGTATGATTTCACTTCTATGTAGAGACTTAAAAAAAAAAACTCATGGATACAAAAAATATATTGGTGGTTTCCAGAGAAGAGGATGAGGGGAGCAAAATGGGTGAAAGTAGTTAAAAAGTACAAACTTTCAGCATAAAATAAATAAGTCTCAGGGATGTAATGTACAGCATGATGAGTATAGTTAATATCATACTTTTGAACATTGCTAAGAGTGTAGAACTTAAAAGTTCTCATTGTGAGGAGAAATATGTGTGGTTATAGATATTAACTTACTATGTTAATCATTTTGCAATATTGACTCTTGTACAAAGTGAAGGGGTTGAGGAGCTGACCCTGAATGCAGTCAAAAATGCATGTATAACTTTTCACTCCCCAAAAATACAACTACTAATAGCCTATTGTTAATCAGAAGTCTTTCCAATAAGTCAATTAATACATATTTTTATGTCATATGTCTTATATACTATATTACAATAAAGTAAGCTAGGGAAAAAGTTATGAAAATCATAAGGCATGTGAAAATACATTTATAGTACAGTATTGTATTTATCAAAAATATATGTATATAGGTGGACCTATGCATTTCAAACCCCTGTTGTTCAATGATCAACTCTACATATATCAAACTGTGTTGTACACTTAAACCTAATGCAGTATTATATGCTGATTAAAAACAGACTGAAAGGCATTAAGATATATATACATATATACTATGTGTGCATATGTAGATGCATATATGTGTACATATAAATGTAACTCTATAAATATAACTACCAAATATAGCACTTTGATGGCTCATTCACTTAAGCATCTCCCTTCAGCTCAGGTCATGATCCTGGGGTCCTGGGATTGAGCCTTACCTCAGGCTTTATGATCAGTATAGATCCTACTTCTCCCTCTCCCTCTGCCCCTCCCACCCTCCCATTCATGCTCTCTCAAGTAAATAAAATCTTTAAAAAAATAAATATATTTATCACATATACACATATATATTAAACATTTAAAGAAATTAGCTTCATAGTAAAAGAAAAAATTCTTGAAAAAATAATATTCTAATTTGATATCCAGAGCTGAGCCTTGCTTAAAACCATAGAACTAATTTATCTGACAGAGTTATGACTTAACCAAGGTTTTATATCACAGTGCAAGAGCAGCATTTCCCAACCTGTGATCTAGCAGTGGATTCGGAAGCTACTAAAAGGAATTCCATACATTAAAAAAAAAGGAGGGATATATACAAAGACAAAGAATTTGAAGAGTTGAGAATTAAATATAACCGAGTTACACGAAGAATGTCTTCCCAAAATCTTTAAAAATGACTTAAGTGCATTATGAAAATAATTGTAAATAAAATTTTGTCAAGTTTTTGTAAATTTTTCCCAGAGAACTTGACATTTATTAACATTGTAGGAAATCTAGTTTCTATTAAACTGCTTTAGAAATTCAGTTTTAGTGGAAAAATTTTATGTCTCCTAAATTTGAATATTTCTATTCACATTGTATTCGCAAAGAAAACATCCAACACCCAAAGTCATTTTCCTAGTGCATATTGTGTGCCATTTTTTTTCCTTTAAAAATAAGCAACTTATGTTTAAGAGCACAAACACAATTGAACGTTACTAATGTGAAAATACTGCTTCAAAAGAGGAATAATAGCTGTAGAACAGGAGAACTGTCCCCCCATCCATAGCCTACATTTTTGTAGGCTGATGATTAAAGAACATCCTGAGACCTATCGTAGTCATACATGTCACACAGAGTAGGTGGGTTAATTTTCTATATACCATGTACAACTTGAACCTGTGTCTGGGCTCTCAACGTTTTGTTCATGATATCTAGTTGAATGAACCAGAATATAGGAAAAAGGAATTTTGAGGATACCTGGGTGGCTCAGTTGGTTAAATGTCTGTCTTCAGTTCATTTCATGACCTCAGAGTCCAGGGATCAAATCCTGCTTTGGGCTCTCCACTCAGCAGGGAGTGTGTTTCTTCCCCTGACCCTGCCCCCTCTCATGCTCTCTTTCTCTCTACCTTTCTCTCTCTTTCTCTCAAATAAATAAATTAAATCTTAAAAAAAGAAATTTGATAAAAGGATTCATTTTATACTCTGAGTTATGGGAAAATACTTATTTAATTCATTCAACAAGCATTAATTCCATTATTTATTCTAGTTATTCTACTAAGAAGAGCTTAAGGATTATCATGTTTTGTCTTTCCCAGTAGTGAGGAAATGCGGTGAACTACCTCTCACATACATAAGCAACCATAGCATGGCATTTACATTACTTATTTATAAAAACAAAAGTTACCTTCTGGACTTTCATAATAATAGAATAGTAAAAATAATTTAGTGATATAAATATGAAAGCATTCTTCATGTGAAGCCACAAGGCTCAACTTCTCTATTCCTTATTGGTTTTCTCATTGGTGAAATGAAGCCCCGAAGCACTAAAGAGATGTTTTGGAAATTAAATATGACATATTTCAGGCAAAGCTTTAAGTGTTAAAACATTTTCAATGCTATTAAATATGCTTTTTACTTAAAATTTCTTTCATAATGTTACAATTGAAAAAAACTAACTTACCTCAAGTGAGGAAAATATACTTTACATATTCTGTATCTATTCCTATCCACTTGTGACATTAAAGTTCATAAAATGGAAAATAAATCTTGATTAGAATAAATCTTCTTGAAGTAGTTGTAAAACACTTTTTATAGATGTATTTTAGCATAAACATATTTTTTCTTTTGCTTTACTCTTTCATCTTCTTTAATTCCAGTCCAATATTATGTTTATCATTTTACGAATCTGATGGCAAAGTTTTGTCTTTCTTGCCTGTGCAACTACCCATCTGGAAAAAAAATTTATTTTTAAATCACTGCTTAATCCTGAATCATTCAACAGTGCGTTCCGAATTATAGACATCTCACGTGGAGTAAGTTATTTTCTAGGTATTGGAATTTTCTTTCAAAGTACAATTTTCATGATAGATTCAAAATCCAATCTAGTGAAAAAATAGCTATTGCCAACAAACAAAATAAGACATTTCAGTAAAACCGCGTGTTATTTTTAAACTAAATTTGAAGTTAAATAACTTCCAGGCAATATTTCTTTAACACCATCCATGTGTAATATGTATGTAAAAATGTATCAGATTTTCCCAATAGGTAGTTGTGTGTGTGTGTGACCACAAAAATTGTACTATAGAATCATGACTATATTAATTTTAATACCTAATAGAAACAAATTTGCAACTAAGTTTAATTAGTAATATTTGTGTAGAATTAATGAAACATGATGTAATGACAAAAAAGGCAATTTTAAATAAATGTATAGAAAGTGACACACATAACTTTAATTTCATAATCCAATCATACAGTTGGTGGGCAACCATACAGTATTACTAGTTAAAAATAAGATTACATTTACCATTATTAGTTGTTTCTGAGTTTTCTTTCAATAAAATCATCTACTTAGATTTTTAGACAATTTTAAATGCATATTGTGAACTTATTGTGAACTTTTAATGCATTATATTGTGAACTTAACTGTAGAAATACAAGTAAGAAAACTGATCTTATAACTCTTATAACCAAAAGCAATCACTGTCACATTTACACACTCTTAAACACATTTAAACAAATTTAACATCATATCAAATTAACCACTTTATCTTGCATTTGATTTTGTTTTACTACAATTAAATTTTATAGAAAGTTTGCCAGAATGTCTATAGTCATATGAATATGTATTTTTAATTATTAATTTATTATGACATTTAGTATATTTTAATTTTCCCTTTCATAGTTAGCACTGGTATGTGTACTCAAGGTGAAATATCTTCTTATCCTTTGTGAAATGGATTTACACTTGCATATGGAGTTTATCTTTTCTGATAAATATTTTTTCTGTAATGCATATGCAGATAGGGACTATACATGTATATATAAAATATATATACTATATTATATATACAATATACATATATATTATAGATATAAACAAAAGTTGAAAACAATTCTGAAATATGTGAACTGGAAATGCCTTCAAAGCTTTGAGAGGGTATGAATTTCCTTTACTGTCTCACCTCAAACTAAAAGTTTCCCAGTCTGGTGGAATGAAATAAAGTCATTCTAACCACCTGCAAAGCAGGGATTGTAAAGGATTTTGGCAAAAATGTAGCTTTTACAATGTATTTTCCAATTGAATTACCTCTCTTAGAAGAATGAACAGAGGAGAATAAAACCTGAAGACCATTAGGTAGGAAGCATGACATTTAGAGACTTAGGAAAGAAAGTGAGCCTCCATTTAATCTCCTCTCTGGCTCTTGTGTGTCTTAAAAACAAAAAAAAAATTGCCAAGGTAATTTCATTTAACCAGCTGATTTTAAATTGTGCCCTGAGGCTAATTTTGTAAAATTTCTTTGATATTTTATGGTTGTACAGTTTTATGAGCACCATAAATGCCACAAACCTCAGAAATGGCATATCGTTTCAACAGGAACATCTTTTCTTAGAATCAAGATGAAGCTAAGTTACTGACTCCTGAACTCCTTTAACAGTCTCGCTTTGGTTTAAATTTCACCAGACTATCTTACGTAACTACTAGTTCGTGTGATATTATCATAATTACTTTTATTATAGATCTTTCTTATTTAAATGTTTATTTTTTCTGAACAAATAATCTATGACCTATATGTGGTACAACACTTTCAGGTATCTCTCTACTAAATTAAAAACTTGACAATTAATCTCTAAGAATAGTGAAGTTACCCTTCAGAAAGCACTAATCACACAGGCATTGAGGATTGATGAGGATTGTTCTCTCCAGGGAGAGAACATTATTTTTATACCAGGACACTAAGCAATTAAAAAAAAAAATCTAAAATCTTACCATTGTATGAGAAAGGCCTATAACTGGACAATGGACATCAGATAACACAGGCAGGACAGAATGAACAGTAGTGTCACTGTCTGGTGTATTATAGTGCATTTAATATGTCATATACCTAAAAACATGCAGAATTTTGTATTAAAAAAGGCCTAATTTTCATTTTGATCTTTGAGAAAATAACAGGGATGCTGTTGTTTACCAGGTTTTAGAAAATTTCCTCTGGAATGGAAACTTTTCCACATCCTATATTTTTAAAGAAATTGTAGCAAAGCATGTGATATCCACAATGGATGCAATTTCCTTTATTATAAGTAAAATCACTCCTGCTGAGATCTTACGGACACTTTAGTACATTTGCTTTCCACGAGAGAGCAATAATTGCTCATCTTAAACCTTATCACTGCCATTGAAGACAAGAAGACAGTCTCTAGATACAACCCACAATGCTTTCACCAAGTTGAGCTTTTCAAAAGATGATATGAATTTCACAAATATGTTATTGTGGTTTGTGTCGAGAAGAAAAAATCTCACACAAAAGACTGAAAAGGGAAACATTTTAACCTCAAGTAGGAAACTATTATTATCCCTATCCAGGATTCCAATTAAAGAATATCCAAGAGAAAACAGGAATGGTAGAGAGAGTAATAAAAATTTCAATTAATTTTGTATATTGTGCTGCATGTTGAGCGAGTAAAAATAATGAACCTGACCCACATTCTATAAATTCTATAAAGGTTATTTTCAACATTTGTCAATATAAGTAAAATGTAGCTATGAGAATTGCATGACCTTAAGCTGATGATACCACATTATTTTGTCATTAAGTATATGGGAAACATGTATAGCTTTACATTTTACATTAGTGAAACAGATGATGAGGAATAAAAGACAAAACAGTGGATATTCCCTAACCTTTATCTGCTTGCCTAGAAACATATGACTGAAGTGACATTCCTAATCAATTATCCAAAGTAGGAATATAAAATAAGGTGAAAAGTCTATATAGGTGGGTAATAACAATATCATCAATCATAATTATATACAACCATAACAATGATGCTTCTTTATTAAGAGGCATACCTTTGTTATATATTATTTATCTCATTTAATCCTCTCAGTAACCAGCAAGAATATATAACTAACTATATTTCACACACAAAATTATTAGTTGTAATTATTATTATTAGTTGTAATATTAGTTGTAATATTGTTGTAATATTAGTTGTAATTATTAGTTGTAATGTGTGTATATTGAGGTAACTAGTAAGTTATTAAAGTCAAGATAGACGCTGGGCCAGTTTTTACTCTAATTTTTTTATCCAATTACATCAAGCTGATTTTTCAGAAGAAAAAAAATAACATTTGTATAAAAGCACACAATGTATTTTCTTAATTAAATTGATGATTACACAACCTTGTGAGGTAAGCAATAATCATTATTCTTATTTAGAAATAATACAAAGGAGAATTGAAGAGGTTAAGCTTGTTTGCAAAGCCACAATACTGGCAATAGCTGAGAAAGGATTTATACCTCAGGCTTTCCAATTTCAATATAATGTTGTTTCAAATATTCCACCATGGGGAATGCTTCAGAACAATGGTTCTCAACTTTTCTTTAATACAGCTATATTCTTTAAAAAATCTGGGGCCCACCATGGCAGAAATAAAAGATACAAGTTTTTCAAGAATAGATTTTATATATTTACTGACATTTTAATAATATATTTAGTACATAAGATAGGATTTTGCGATTTACAAATCACAATAATGTTGGAATGCAGTTGAATGTTACAACTTTAAAGTATAAGCAAATATATAGTTCAATATTTGCTTAGCTACTTAATAATACTATTGATTTTGCATTTTTAATTGTTAATATAAACAAAAATGGTAATAGATATCCTACTTTCATTTATTATAGTCATATAGTTCCCAATAATTGCATGTTACTATAGATTAGTCACTATCATACATACCTTCTGTACTTATTGTTGAATTTTAAAAATAACTTGGCATTCTAAGATATCAATATCCCCATTTTCACAAGAGGAAAGTTCTAATAAAAGAAAGTATCTTTGCTGCAGAATATTAAGTAAGTGGCTGAACCAAATTGTTCTTATCCATTATACAATATACTGTTTAGGCCAAAATAGGAATTATCTCTAATTGACAGCAATTCACTAGGACATATCTTAAAGTGTATTAGCTGAAACTAATATTGTAAATTTCAAAGGAAAAGTGGGTAGCTTTTTTACAAGAGTAGGAATTTTAGCCTTGCTGAACAGACATAAGCAGAAGCAGCAGTGGAGAATCATATAGTATGACAATCCATTCATAAAATGTACTGGTTGATAACTCAGTCTATGCTTGTCTACAGAACGTGATTCTGATCATGAGGTTCTCAAATCCAGCATGCTTAACTTTTCATTTATTCTCAGCTGATAATTGCCTTTTCTTCCTAGGATCATATGCTTCAGTGTTCCCCATCTTAAGGTAACTTTACTATTCTTGATATATTTTCTAGTACAATGTGTTTAGCTGCTATTTTTATAGCAAGTACCATTTCATCACATAGACATTTTGGACTAGAGAAATATTTTTCCAAGGACAGCATTCTTCCCATGATGATAACCAATGGTAAAATATGAATGAATTATTAGAAATTTTCTTTGCACCTCACATTGCTATAAAGTCACTATAAAAAATACTTGAAATTCTAATTTTCCAAATTTTCACACAAACAATTATTCAAGAAGATAATTTTCTTTTTTCCAACTTTGTAAAAATGAAGTCTCTAAAACTACCCAGTGCCATGCCATTGTCCTGTATTTTTTTTAAATGGGATTCTGATACCCAAAATATATTAACAAAATCAAATTATGTATTTGAAGTAATACATTGAAATTTCATACTTAACATTTTTTAAAAGGTACCTGTTCATTTTACTGAGTATTGTAAACTATAATATGTAGTATTTTACACTTAAAAGTTTGATTTTTCAAATTTCTCCATGTTTTGTTCCAAATCTTCTTTTTGCAGTTATTTCAACTACTGTACATCACTAACATAAATTCAATCAAACTATTTACCATAATTCATTCATTAAAGATGGCTAATTAGTATCATTATCATGAATTGGTCATGGATGCCCAGAATGCTATGTTGATAAGGACTATGAGGTTGGAGGTTGTATGCAGTTAAGATTGTTGTGATAGATTAATGATACTGTATAAGAGCACAGAATAAGATAGTGAATTTGTAACTTATTCTTGCAGATGAGTACTTGAGAAGTTTTGGCCTGCAAACTTTATTCCCATACCACTTTTTTGAGTGGTCAAAAATTAACCATCTAAAAAAGATCAATTTAAATTCAATGCCCATACTGAGGCATATTTTGATCTGGAATACCTAAAGCAAATGATAATTTGATTTCTTGCTATTATTTGCTATATTTTCTATTTTTTTAAGCAACTGTAATCATTCTTCCACATTTCGCCTATTCAAGGAACCCAAAGAGGTCAGTATAGATGAATAAAAGGTGAAAAAGAAGAAGGTCTATAATGTGATTGGGAGGTAGATAGGGACATGATTTAAAGTATCAGAAGCTAATATGAAACTCTGAGTGGATTTATGCTGATAAGTGCCATGATCTAATTTATATTTAAAAAAATAATAACTGCTAGATGCTTTGAAAAAAATAGAGTATATTGCCTCAAGCACAGATCAAGAGTTGATACCATTTTAGATCTTCTAATGAAAAATAATTCCGGATCCAGATATTTAAGGAAACTGTCAAAACACTAGTACATCACTAAACTATTGGAACACACACTTCGGTGGCTACATAGAAAAAATATACATTTCAAAAGCTATTAAGAAAAATCACAACACAAGCAACAGCCATCAAATGTTTTGTTTTCAACAACAAAAAAATTTTTGAGACATACAAAGAAAAAAGAAAACAAAAAAATACAATTTATATTAAAGAAAAAAAATTAGAAATTATCTGTGAGGCTATCTAGATGTTGGACTCAATAAAAGAGTGTTTTACATAGACTATCTTAAATATACTCTGATTGGTCAAGCAACCCACAGATAGATAACAGGGACAAGAAGAATAATGTATGACCAAACAGAGTATCAAAAAGGAGATATAAAAGAGAATGAAATAGAAATTCTGGAGTTGTGGGGCACCTGGGTGGCTGGGTGGGTTTGGGCCTCTGCTTTTGGCTCAGGTCGTGGTCTCGGGGTCCTGGGATTGAGCCCCCCATCGGGCTCTCCTCGCCGGGGAGCCTGCTTTCTCCTCTCTCTCTGCCTACCTCTCTGCCTGCTTGTGGTCTCTCTCTCTCTCTGTCAAATGGATAAATCGAATCTTTAAAAAAAAATAAATTCTGGAGTTGAAAATTACAAAGCTAAAAGGAAAAAACAATCACTAGAGATGTTGATCAGCAGTTTCAGAGGAGCAGGAGAAAGAATAATCCAACTTTAAGATAGGTCAAGTGAGAGTGAATATGAGGAATAGGAAAGATAAAGAATTAAGAAAAATCAACAGAATCCCAACATATACTTAATGGGAGTCCCAGAGGCAGAGAAGAAAAAGGGTTTAAATTTTTTTGTAGATACAATGTCTTAAAACTTCCCAAATATGATGTAATATATGATTCTACACCTCCAAGAATCTCAATAAACTACAAAAAAAAAAGTCAAGGAGATTCATATTTGGAAACCATGGAGAGAGAGAAAATCTTAAAAACAGCAAGAAATGAGTGATTTGTTACACAGAAATAAATCCCATTTATAATTGCACCCAAAACCATAAGATACCTAGGAATAAACCTAACCAAAGAGGCAAAGAACCTGTTCTCAGAAAACTAGAAAGTACTCATGAAAGAAATTGAGAAGACCTAAAAAAATGGAAAAACATTCTATGCTCATGGATTGGAAGAGCAAATATTGTGGAAAATGTCTATGCTACCTAAAGCAATCTACATATTTAACACAATCCCTATCAAACTACCATCAACTTTTTTGAAAGAAATGAAAAAAAAATAATCCTAAAATTTATAAGGAGCCAGAAAAGACCCTGAATAGGCAGAAGAATGTTGAAAAAGAAAACCAAAATTGGCAGCATCACAATTCCAGACTGCAAGCTATGTTACAAAGTGGTAATCATCAAGACAGTATGGTACTGGCCCAAAAACAGACACGTTGATCAATGGAACAGAACAGAGAGCCCAGAAATGGACCCTCAACTCTATGGTCAAGTAATCTTGGACAAAGCAGGAAAAAAAGACAGTCTCTTCAACAAATGATGTTGGGAATATTGCAAAGCCACATGCAAAAGAATTAAAGTGAACCATTTCCTTACACCACACACAAAAAATAGACTCAAGATGGATGAAAGACCTCAATGTGAGACAGGAATCCATCAAAATCCTTGAGGAGAACAGAGGCAACAACCACTTTGACCTCAGCCACAGTACCTTCTGAGAAGCACCACCAAAGGGACGGGAAACAAGGGCAAAAATGAACTATTAGGATTTAATTAAGATCAAAAGCTTTTGCACAGCAAAGGAAAGAGTCAACAAAACCAAAATACAACTGACATAATGGGAGAAGATATTCACAAATGACATATCAGATGAAAAGCTAGTATCCAAAATCTATAAAGAACTTATCAAACTTAGCACCCAAAGAACAAATAATCCAATCAAGAAATGAGCAGAAGACATGAACAGACATTTCTATAAAAAAGACATCCAAATGGCCAATAGAGACATGAAAAAGTGCTCAATATCACTTGGCATTAGGGAAATACAAATCAAAACCACAGTGAGATACCACCTAACACCAGACAGAATGACTAAAATTAACAAGTCAGGGAAAGACAGGCATTAGAGAGGTTGCAGAGAAAGGGAAACCTTCTTACATTGTTGGTGGGAATGAAAGCTCATGCAGCCACTCTGAAAAAAGTATGGAGGTTCCTCAAAAAGTTGAAAATAGAGTATCCTAAGACACAGCAATTGCACTACTGTGTATTTACCCTAAAGATACAAATGTAGTGATCCGAAGGGGCATGTGCACCTGAATGTTTATAGGAGCAATGTCCACAATAGCCAAACTATGGAAAGAGCTTAGATGTCCATCAATTGATGAATAGATCAATAAGATGTACATATATACAATGGAACATTATGCAGCCATCAAAAAATGAAATATTGCCATTTGCAAGGATGTGGATATAACTAGAGGCTATTATGTTAAGTGAAATCAGTCAGTCAGAGAAAGACAATTATCATATGACCTCACTGCTTTAAGGAATTTGAGAAACAAGACATATGATCATAGGGGAACTGATAAAAAATGAAACAAGATGAAACCAAAGAGGGAGACAAACTATAAGAGACTCTTAATCTCAGGAAACAAATGAGTCTTGCTAGAGAGGAGGGCGGGGGGAGTGATGGGGTTGCTAGGTGATGGACATTGGGGAGGGTATGTGCTATGTTGAGTATTGTGAATTGTGTAATATTGGTGAATCACAGACCTGTACCCCTGAAACAAATAATACATTGTATGTTAATTTAAAAAAATCCCAGATTTCCTAACTTCTGTATCAGCTTGGCAAATATTCTATATTATTGAATAATAATAAACTCAAATATATAACATTTCAAAAAGAAATAATTTTTATTTATATTAATAGCAAATTTCTCTTCAGACAATGTGGACAGTGTGAAAGCAGGGGTATATCTATATCTATATCATCTATATATTTAATGTGTTGAAATAAATAACAACTGATTAGCAATATGTCTATATATGACAGAATTCTTCAAATATCAAGGAAAAATTGAGGTATCATTAAGAAAAAAAGACGTAGGGGCGCCCGGGTGGCTCAGTTGGTTGAGCAACTGCCTTCAGCTCAGGTCATGATCCTTGAGTTCCAGGATCGAGTCCCACATCGGGCTCCCAGCTCCACAGGGAGTCTGCTTCTTCCTCTAACCTTCTCTCCTCTCATGCTCTCTCTCACTTTCTCTGTCTCTCAAATAAATAAATAAAATCTTAAAAAAAAAAACCCAAAAAAGAAAAAAGACCTATTACTAGTGGACCCACTCAACAAGAAAAGTTAAAGGGAGTGGTCTAAGCCAAAATAAAAGGATACTATGTTGGAAATAGAATACATATAAAGAAATAAAAAGCATGAAAATGTAGGTACACAGCTAAAAATAAAAACTGATTGTACAGCACTTTGATTTTGGAACTCCTTTGTTTTATCCATATACAATTTAAAAGATAAATATAAGCATACATGTTTAGAAGTATAAAAGGGACAAAAATTTTATAATAAAAAATAAAAGGAACAACACTAAAAAGAAGCTTATTTTTTGTACACTAATGCATTTAAGATTATATTAGTTCAAACTTGATAGCTAGAAAGTTAAGTTACTAATAGTAATCTCCAGAATAGGTATTAAAAATGAAAACAAACACAAATAAACAGAAAAAGCAATCAGGAGGGAATCAAAATAGTACATTAGAAAATAGCAACTAATCAAGAAGAGGGTAGCAATAGAGGAATTAAAGAAAAAAAATATAGAAAAAACAAAATGGCGTAGTAATTCCTTTCTTATCAATAATTGCTGAATATAAATAGAGTAAGCCTTTCAATCAAAAGGCAGAGATTGGAAGAATTGAGCTGAGTTGATCCAACTATATGCTGTCTAAAAGAGACTGACTTGATTATGACATAAAAAGTTTAAAAAGATAGAAAAATTATATCTCATGCAAATAAGACAAAATTAGAAGTAGGTGGCTATAACATTATCAAGAAACTAGGCTTTAAAAATTGTATTGAGGCTAAGATGAGCATTATAATTGTTAAAAGGGTCAGTCAAGCAGCTATATTATAAATGTATACACACAAAAAAGAACAGAGCTCCGAAAATATATGAAGAAATACCTGCCAGAATTGAAGGGATAAATAGTCCTACAATAACAGTTTGACACTTAAAAAATAATAGTAGTTTGACACTTCAATACAACACTATAGTAGTAGTTTGACATAATACCAATAGTATTATTATTAGTAGTTTGACACTTCAATACAATAAAATAATAGTAGTTTGACACTTCAATACAACACTTTTCAATAATGGATAAAACAGCTATTAAAACCAAAGTATTTTTTTCACTATGAAATCACATTTAAAACAATAATGGGAGAAAAACTGAAAAGTTAACAAATATGGGGAAATTAAACATCATTCAGTGTGCCAAAGAAGAAATTATAGTGGAATGATGTCAGCAAGTTTACTGACTAGGAGTTACCAGTCCTTATCCTCTCACAAAAATGGGCATAACCCTTAGAAAATACCACATTAAAATGAAGAAGCTTCAGCAACCCAGTGGTGCACAAAAACCAAGGATGGCTGCATTAAAAAAATAAAACAAACAAACAAACAAACAAAAAACAATATTTTACATATGTCATCCCATTCACTATCCCAGAACAGCTCAACTTTAGGAAGGATACCTTCAACTATCACTTTCTGCATGGGAAAAAGTAGAGAAGGAGAACCCTTGCCATTTTTGTCCACACTGACCAAAGCAGACAGAACTGCCTGGAGTCTATAGTGCTAAATCGTTTCAAAAGAGGAACTTTATTGTTCACCCCTCTCCCCTCTAAGACCCTAAGGCTGATAAGAATTCCTCAGGCATGGTGTTACCAAAGAGGAGAAAATGAGAAGAGAAGGACCCTGACATCCATCAGCACTAAAGAGCCCAGAAATGCTGCCACCACTAGATACCCACAGCCTTAATAAATAAGAACCCCTGAAATATTTACTGACACTGACCTCAGTAAAAAAGCTGTCCAGAACCCATGCAACTGTAGCTTCCTAGAAATGGAGCTGCTGCACACCACACAACCAGTATCCTTGCACCAACCCAAAGTCAGTCCATGCATTCTGTAAGAAGCAGTTACTTATTCATATAAGCAAAAATCAATTCAAAGATAAAAGAAACATGAAAAATAAGTAATTATGATATGACCAAAGAAGCACAATAGACTTCTAGTAACTGATACCAAACAAATGGAAATCTATAAATTATCTAAAAAATATTTTAAAATAATGATTTTAAAGAAGCTAAACAAGCTAGATGGACAATTCAATGAAATAGAAAGGTAAACCATAAACAAAAAGAGAAATTCAACAAACAAAAACAGAAATTATGGAGATGAGTTATACAATGAATGAAATGAAAAGTGTTATGTAGAGCTTCAACAGCATACATGGTCAACCAGAAGAAACAATTTGAACCCAGAAAGATCATGTGAAATTTTCCACTTAGAGATGAAAGCAGAAAAAAAATGAAAAAGTGAAGAAAGTTTAGATCAATATTGGAGAAGTCTCAGGTGAAACAATATTCACATCATAGGAACCCCAGAAAAAAGTAGAACGCTTCCCTTGCCCACCTTGTCTCCTGCTGCCCCACCATGACATCCCCTATATGGAGTATTCTAGGATAATCCATCTTGCATCAATTTAAGCTTCTTACCAGGGTGCCTTCTGCACGTGGAACCCTGAAAACCCATGGCTTGCACTCATTTTAGCTCCAGCTTTTCTGACAGGGCATGCTCTGCATGAAGAGTCACAAAACCATCCCAGCCATATCCACTTCACCTCTGGCCGTCCTAGCAGGTCAGCTCTAAGAGAGTGCTTCATGACCCCTCACCCACAACAGCTACAGCTCAAGATAAACAGTCAAAACCCTAAGCACACATAGTCAACTAGGGGGTAAACTATATCCAAAATCATTACTTCTAATTTAGAAGAAGTATCTATTTCATTTAATTCATAGATAGAAACACAAAGTGAATCAAAATGAGGAGACAGAGGAATATGCTCCAAACAAAAGAATAAACCCTGGTTTCTGGGTGGCTCAGTCCTATAAGTGTCTCCTTTGGGCTCAGGTCATGATCCCAGAGTCCTGGGAGTGAACCCCTCATTGGGCTTCCTGCTCAACAGGACCCTGCTTCTCCCTCGCATCCCTGCTTGTGCTCTCTCTTGCTATATCTGTCACTCTCAAATAAGTAAATAAAACCTTAAAAAATAATAAACCAAAATTTCAGAAAAGGGAATAAAAGAAATGGATGTAAACAATATGCCTGATAAAGATTTCCAAAAAAAATGATCATAAAATTGCTCACCAGGTTGAAGAGTGGAGGAACTCAGTGAGGACTTAAAGAGTGAAAAAATATAAAAAAGAACCAATCAGAGTTGAATAATACAATAACTAAAATGAGAAATACAGTAGGTAGAATCTTCAGTAGATTAAAAGATACAAAAGAATGTATGGATGACTTGATGGGCACGGTAATGGCAAACACCTAAGCTGAGGTACTTGGGTGGCTAAATTGGTTACACATCTGCCTTGGGTTCAGGTCATGATCCCAGCGTCCTGGTATTGAGCCCTGAATCAGGCTCTCTGCTTAGGGGAGAGACTGCTTCTCCCTTTCCTCCTCCTCCTCACTTGAGCTCCCTCCTTCTCTCTAACTCTCAAATAAATAAATAAAAATCATTAGTTTTTTGAAATTTTTCTTTTTCTATTGTGGTAAAATACATGTAACATAAAATTTACCATCTAAACTATTTTCTTTCTTTTTTTTTACTTATATCTTTTTTATTTTTATTTTTTTTATTAACATGAAATGTATTATTTGTTTCAGGGGTACAGGTCTGTGATTCATCAGTCTTACTCAACAGCCACCACTCACCACAACCCATACCCTCCCCAATGTCCATCTTCCAGCCACTCCATCCCCCAATCCACTTCTCCTACAGCACCCCTCAGTCTAAGATTATGAGTTCCTTATGGTTTGTCTCCTCCTCTGGATTTGTCTTGTCTCATTTTTTTCATTTTTTCCCATATGATCCTCTGCTTTGTTTCTTAAATTCCTCATATCAGTGAGATCATATGACAATTGTGTTTCTCTGATTGACTTATTTTGCTTAGTGTAATATCCTCCAGTTCCATCCATGTCATCACAAATGGCAGGGTTTCATTTTTTGATGACTGCATAATATGCCATTCATCTGTCAATGGACAACTGGGCTTTTTCCATAGTTTGGCTATCATGGACATTGGTGCTATAAACATTGGAGTGTAGTTGCCACTTTGGCTCACTACATTTGTATCTTTGGGGTAAATACCCAATACAATTGCTGGGTCATAGGGTAGCTCTATTTTCAACTTTTTGAGGAACCTCCATACTGTTTTCCAGAGTGGCTGCACCAGCTTGCATTCCTACCAACAATGTAAGAGGGATCCCCTTTTCTCCACATCCTCACCTACATCTGCTATTTCCTGATTTGTTCAGGTTTTCTATTTCTTCCTGGTTCAGTTTTGGTAGTTGAGACATCTCTAGGAATGCATCCATTTCCTCTAGATTGCCTAATTTGTTGGCAGATAGTTGTTTATAATATGTTTTTATAATTGTTTGTATTTTTCAGTGTTGGTTGTGATCTCTCATCTTTCATTCATGATTATATTTATTTGAGTCCTTTCTCTTTTCTTTTGATAGGTCTGTCCAGGGCAGCTCCTTTAGGTGTAAGGTTAGGTTGGGTATTTGAGACCTTTCTTGTTTCTTTTTTTTTTTTTTTTTTTTAAGATTTTATTTATCTATTTGACAGAGAGGAGAGAGATCACAAGTAGGCAGAGAGGCAGGCAGAGAGAAAGGGGGAAGCAGGCTCCCTGCCAAGCAGAGAGCCAGACACGGGTCTTGATCCCAGGACCCTGAGATCATGACCTGAGCCAAAAGCAGAGGCTTTAGCCCACTGAGCCACCCAGGACCCCCTAGACCTTTCTTGTTTCTTGAAAAAGGCTATATACTTCCTTCTTAGGACCACCTTTGCTGCATGCATCCCAAAGGTTTGAACAGTAGTGTTTTCATTTTCATTTGTTTCCATGAATTTTAAAAACATTCTTCTTTAATTTCCTAGTTGACCTATTCATTCTTCAATAGGATGCTCTTTAGCTTTTCCTCTTGTGATTGAATTCTAGTTTCATGGCATTGTGGTCTAAAAATATGCAGGGAACGGTCCCAATTTTGGTACCAGTTGAGACCTGATCTGTGACCCAGGACGTGATCTGTTCTGGAGAGTGTTCCATGTGCCCTTGAGAAGAATGTGTATTCTGTCACTTTGGGATGGAATGTTCTGAATATATCTGTGAAGTCCATCTGGTCCAGTGTATCATTCAAAGCCCTTATTTCCTTGTCAATTTTTTGCTTAGATGGTCTATCTGTTGCAGTGGGGGTGGTGGTGAAAGTCCCTTGCTATTATTGTATTACGGTCAATGTGTTTCTTCGATTTTGTTATTAACTGGTTTATATAATTGGCTGCTCTTATGTTAGGGGCATAAATATTAATAATTGTTAGATCTTGTTTGATGGACCTTTTAATTACAATATAGTATCCTTCCTCATCTTTTATTATAGGCTTTGGTTTAAAGTCTACTTTGTTTGATATAAGGATTGCCACCCAGCTTTCTTTTGGTGTCTATTAGCATGGTACATGCTCCCTTTAAATCTGGAATCTTTGGATCTAAAACTAATGTCTTGAAGACAACATATGAATGGGCCTTGCTTTCAATCTGATATCCTGTGTCTTTTGATTGGGGCATTTAGCCCATTTACATTCAGGGTAACTATTGACAGATATGAATTTAGTGCCATTGTATTGCCTGTAAGGTGACTGTTACAGTATGTTGTTTCTGTTCCTTTCTGGTTTATGCTACCTTTGGGCTCTTTTTTTTAGAAGACTCTTTTCAATATTTCTTGTAAGGCTAGTTTGTTGATTGCAAATTCTTTTAATTTCTGTTTGTCCTGGAAGCTTTTTATCACTCCTTCTATTTTGAATGATATCCTAGCTGGATAAAGTATGCTTGGCTACATATTTTTCTCATTTAATACCATGAATATATCATGCCAGTCCTTTCTGGCCTGCCAGATTTCTGTGGATAGGTCTGCTCCCAGTCTAGTGTTTCTACCCTTGTAGGTTATAGACTGCTGGTCCCTAGCTGTTTTCAGGATTTTCTCTTCATCTCTGAGATTTATAAGTTTCACTATTAGATGTTGGGGTGTTGACCTATTTTATTGATTTTTTGGGGGCTTCTCTGTGCCTTCTGGATTTTGATGCTTGTTTCCTTCTCCACTTTAGGAAAGGTTTCTGTTATAATTTGTTCTAATATACCCTCTGCCCCTCTCTTTCTTTCTTCTTCTTCTGGATCCCAATTTTTCTAATATTGTTTCATTTCATAGTATCACTTATCTCATGAATGCTCCCCTTGTAATCCAGTAGTTGTTTATCTCTCTTTTTCTCATCTTCTTTAGTCTTCATTGTTTTTTCTTCTATATTACTAGTTCTCCCTTCTGCCTCATTTATCCCAGAAGTTAGATTTTCCATTTTTTATTTCATCTCATTAATAGTCTTTTTGATTTCAACTTGGTTAAATTTTAGTTATTTTATTTCTCCAGAAAGGGATTCTCTAGTGTCTTCTATGCTTTTATCAAACCCAGAAAGTATCTTTATAATCATTATTCTGAGCTCTAGTTCTGGCATCTCACTAATGTCTATAGTGATTAGGTTTCTGTCATTCAGTACTGCCTCTTGTTGTAAAAACAATAACAACAACAAACCCAAGCTGAACAGCAATAAGAAAAAATAATTTTAAAAATCAAGATATATTAAGGGATTTCATGGACCACATCAAGATAACATTCACATTATAGGGGGCCTAGAAGAATAGGGATAAAAAGGAAGCAGAAAACTTATTTGAAGAAATATTACCTGAAACCTCTCTGAGGAAGTTAACCTTGGGGAGAAGACATCCAAACTTAAGAAGTACGGAGTGATCCAAACAAGATGAACACAAAGAGTTCTGCATTATGTCATATACTTATTTAAATACCATGAATTAAAGATAAAAAGATAATTGGAAAAACATCAAGAGAGAAGGAAATAGTTACATACAAGTGAAAGTACATTAGGCTATCAGCTGATTTTTCAGCCAAAACTTCTACAGGCCAGAAGGGAGTGTGATGATATATTAAAAGTGTTGAAAGGGAAAAAAATCTATGACCAAGAATAACTTACTTGTCAAGGCTATTTTCAGAATAGAGAGAAGATAAAGAGTACCTAAACAATCAGAAGTTAAATAAATTCATCACTACTAACCCAGTCTTAAAAGAAATGTTAAAGAGAATTCATTAAGTGGAAAGAAGATGCCACAATTAAAATAAAAATATTAATAAAATTGGCAAAATATAACAATATTTACATAAAATGTGAAGAAGGGAGTAAAAAGGAATACTTTTAGATTATGTTCAAACTTAAATGTCCCTCAATTTAATAGAAATTTCTGTATAATAAGGATACTATAAACAAATATCATAGTAATCATCATTCAAAAAAACTGTAATAGATACACAAAAAATAAAAACAAAGTATTCTAAGTATAGCACTAAAGAAATCCATCAAAAAGAGAAAGAGTAAGAGAAATAGAAAAGAATAGATTACCACAAAATCAACCAGAGAATTTTAAAAAAAAGACAATTAGCATACACCTATTATTTATAGGTATAAATAATTACTTAAAATGAAAATGGTAAATGCCCCAATCAAAAGATATAAGATGACAGAATGGATACAAATAAAGATCCATCTATATGCTGCTTACACAGAATCACTTCAGACCTATATACATATTCAGACTGAAAGGGAAAGGATAAAAAAAAATACCATGAAATGGTATTCATAAATATAAAAAAAAAAAACAAAAACAACCAGACCTACCTCAAGAAGCAAGAAAAATCTCAAATACACAGCTTAATTTTACAGTTAATGGAGCTAGAAAAGAAACGGAAAATAAAGCCTAAAACCAGCAGAGTAAGAATAATAAAAAACAGAGCAGAAGTAAATCATATAGAAATGAAACAAATAAAAAAAAAATGGAACAGATCAATGACACTAAGAGTTAGTTCTCTGAAAGAATTAATAAAATAAATATTCCCCTGACCAGACTTATCAAAAAGAAAAGCCAAAGGACCCAAACTAAAAAAAAATATAAATGAAAGAGGAGAGATCACAACAAACACCACAGAAATACAAGCAGTTATAAGATAATATTATGAAAAATGATATGCTGACAAATTGGGCAATCTGGAAGAAATGGATAAATTCCTAGAAATCTAAAAACTGCCAAAACTGAAACAGAAGGAAATAAATTTTTTTGCAGATTTATAACTAGTAAATAGATTGAATCAGTAATCAAAAATCTCCCAATAAACAAAAGTTTAGAGCCAGATGACCTTCTGGGGGAATTCTACCAGATATTTAAAAAAGAGATGGGTGTCTGGGTGGCTCAGTTGGTTGAGTGGCTGCCTTCGGCTAGGGTCATGATCCCGGAGTCCCGGGACCAAGTCCCATATCAGACTCCCGGCTCTGCGGGAAGTCTGCTTCTCCCTCTGACCTTCTCCCCTCTCATTCTCACTCTCTCTCTAATAAATAAATAAAAAATCTTTAAAAAAATAAAAAAGAGTTAATACTATTCTTCCCAAACTGCTCCAGAAAATAAAAATGGAAGGAAAACTTCCAAACTCATACTATGAGGGCAAAATTACTTTGATTCAAAAACCATATGAAGACCCCAATAAAAAGGAAAATTACAGGCTAATATTCCTGATTAATAGTGATGCAAAAATTCTCAACAAAATACTAGCAAGTCAAATCCAACAGTATATTAAAGAAAATTCACCATTATCAAGTGGGATTTAATTTTGGACTGCAAGAATGTTTCAATATTCATAAACCATTCAACATGATACAACACATTAATACAAGAAAGAATAATAACCATATGATCTTCTCAATAGATTCAGAAAAAGCATTTGGCAAAATACAGCATCCATTCTTGATAAAAGCCCTCCACAAAGTAGAGATAGAGGGAACATACCTTCTCATCATAAAGGACATATATGAAAGACTCACAGTGAATATCAGCCTCAATGGGCAAAACTTGAGCTTTTCCTCTGCAGTCAGGAAGAAGATAGAGATGTCCACTCTCACCATTGTTATTTGTCATAGTACTAGAAGTCATAGCCTCAGCAATCAGACAACAAAAAGAAATAAAATTCTTCCATATCAACAAGGAAGAAGTCAAACTTACACTCTTCACAGACAACATGATACTCTATGTAAAAAACCTGAACGACTCCACTCCAAAATTGCTAGAACTGTTAGACGAATTCAGCAAAGTTGCACAATACAAAATCAATGCACAGAAATTGGTTGAATTTATATTCATCAATAATAAAGAAACAGAAAAAGAAATTAAGGAATTGATCCCATTTACCTTTGCACCAAATACCATAAGACATGTAGGAAAAAACCTAACCAAAGAAATAAAAGACCTATACTCTGAAAACTGTAGAACACTTATGAAAGAAATTGAAGATGACACAAAGAAATGGAAAAACATTCCATGCTCATAGATTGGAAGAAAAAATAATGTCAAAATGTCTGTACTATGCAAAGCAATCTACACATTTAATACAATTCCTATCAAGATATCACCAGCATTTTTCATAGGACTAGAATAAACCATCTTAAAATGTGTATGAAACCACAAAATGCCCTGAATAGCCAAAGCAATCTTGAAAAAGAAAAACAAAACTGGAGATATTACAATTCTGTATTTCAAGATACATTACAAATTATAATCAATACAGCATAGTATTGGGAAAAAAACCATAATCAATTGAATAGAATAGAAAACCCAGAAATGGACCCACAACTATTTCATCAACTAATCTTTGTCAAAGCAAGAAAGAATATCCAGTGGAAAAAAGACAGTATCTTCAACAAATGGCATTCAAAAATTGGATAGCAACATGCATAAAAATGAAACTGAGCTACTTTCTTATATCATACACAAGGCTAAATTCAAAATGGATAAAAGACCTAAATGCGAGACAAAAAAAAAAAAATCAAAATCTTAAAGGAGAACACAGACAGCAACCTCTTTAGCTCAGCCACAGCAACTTCTAACTAGACACATCTCCTAGGTAAGGGAAATAAAAGCAAAAATGAACTATTGGGGCATCATAAAGATAAAAAGCAAATAAAGCAATCAAAGTAAAAAAGCAGCCTACAAAATGGGACAAGATATTTGCAAATGACCCATCTGATAAATGTTTAGAGTTCCAAATTTATAAATAACTTACCAAACTCAATACCCCAAAACCAAATAATCCAGTTAAGAGATGGGCAGAAGAGTTTAATAGACATTTTTTTCCAAAGAAGACATCCAGATGACCAAGAAACACATGAAAAGATGCACAACATCACTCAGTATCAGAGAAATACAAATCAAAACCATGATGAGATATCACCTCACACCTGTCAGAATGGCTAAAATTAACAACATGAGAAACAACAGATGTTGAGAACATGGAAAAAGGGAAACCCTCTTACACTATTGGTGGTAATGCAAAGTGGTGTAGCCACTCTGGAAAACATTATAAAGGTTCTTTATTTTTTATTTTTTAAATTTTTTTTTAAGATTTTATTTACTTATTTGACAGAGAGCGAGAAATCACAAGTAGGCAGAGAGGCAGGCAGAGAGGGGGAAGCAGGCTCCCCGCTGATCAGAGAGCCCAATGCGAGGCTTGATCCCAGGACCCTGAGATCATGACCGGAGCCAAAGGCAGAGGCTTTAACCCACTGAGCCAACTAGGCACCCCTGAAGGTGCTTTAAAATGTTAAAAAAAAAAAAAAAACTACCCTAAAGAATTGAACTACTGGGTATTCACCCAAAGGATACAAAAATACAGATTTGAAGGGGTACATGCATCCTGATACTTACAGCATTATCAACAGTAGCCGAATTATGGAAAGAACCAAAATGTCCATTCATTGATGAATGGATAAAGAAGATATGGCATATGTGTGTGTATAATAGAATATATTCAGCTATCAAAAATGAAATTTTACCATTTACAAGCTATATACAGAAGAATGAAATTGGTCTAATTTCTTAACTATATGCAAAAATAAACTCAAACTGGATTAAGACCTCAGTGTGATACCTGAAACTGTAAAACCTCTAAAAGAAAACTTATACAGTAATTCTTTTGACTTAAGATTTAATATTTCTCTAATAATGTCTCCTTGAGCTAAAGAAGCAAAAGCAATAATAAATCATTAGGACTATATCCAAATAAAAAGGTTTTGTTCCCTAAAGAAAACCATCAACAAAATAAAATGGCCATCTACTGAGTGGGAGAGGATACCCAATAAAGGTTTAATAGCCAAAATATATATACAACTCAGCACCAACAAAAAAATTCAATTAAAATAGGAAGAGGGACTGAATAGACATTTCTCAAAAGACAACATAGAGATGGCCAACAGACATAAATATGCTCAATATCATTAATCATCAGGGAAATGCAAATGAAAATCACAATAAGATATCACCACAGAACTGTCAAAATGCCTAGAAGAAAAAAAAAAAAGAAAGAAAATAACAAGTGTTGGCAAGGATGTGTTAAATAAAAAAAAAAAAACAAAAAAAACATCATGGTGCACTGATAGCTAGAATGTAAACTGGTGCAGTTACTGTGGAAAACAGAATGAAGAGTCCTTAAAAAATTAAAAAAAGAAATAACATATGATCTAGCCATTCCAATACAGGGTTTATTTAAATAAAATATAATATAAAATATAATTCAAAAATATATATGTATATGGAACAAGAAAAATCCCCAAATAAGCAGAAAAATGTTGAAAAAGTAAACCAAAATTGGCAGTATCACATTTCTGGACTTCAGGCTCTATTACATAGCTGTAATCATGAAGACAGTATGGTATGGGCATGCAAAAGGACACATAGATCAATGGAACAGAACAGAGAACCCAGAAACAGACCATCAACTCTATGGTCAACTAATCTTTGACAAAGCAGGAAATATATTCAATGAAAAAAGGACAGTCTCTTCAACAAATGGTGTTGGGAAAATTGGACAGCTACATGTAGAAGAATGAAACTGGATCATTTTCTTACACCATAAACAAAGATAAACTCAAAATGGATGAAAGACATAAATGTGAAATAAGAATCCATCAAAATCTTGGAGGAGAACGCAGCAGCAATCCTTTTGACCTCAGCTGTAGCAATTTCTTGTTAGACTGATCTCCAAAGACAAGGGGGACAAAAGCAAAAATGGACATCATCAAGATAAGAAGCTTCTTCACAGAAAAGGAAACAGTCAACAAAACTAAAAGGAAAACTACAGAATGGGAGAAGATATTTGCAAATGACATATCAGATAAAGGGTTAGTATCCAAGATCTTTAAAGAACTTATCAAACTCAACACCCAAGAAACTAATAATCCAGTCACAATAAGGGCAGAAGACACAAATGGATATTTCTCCAAAGAAGACACACAAATGGCCAACAGACACATGAAAAAATGTTCCACATCATTTGGCATCAGAGAGATACAAATCAAAACCACAATAGAATATCACCTCATACCAGTCAGAGTGGCTAAAATTAACAAGTCAGGAAACAACAAATGTTGATGAGGATGCAGAAAAAGGGGAACCCTCTTATACTGTTGGTGGGAATGTAAACTGGTGCAGCCACTCTGGAAAACAGTATGGAGGTTTCCCAAAAAGTTAAAAATAGTTATTCTACAACCCAGCAATTGGACTACTAGTTATTTACACCAAGGATAGCAATGTAGTGATCTGCACCTGCACCCCAATGTTCATAGCATTAATGTCCACAAAAGCCCAACTGGAAAGAATCAAGATGTCCATCAACATATGAATGGATAAAGATGTGGTATATATACACACTGGAATATTACTCAGCCATCAGAAAGGATGAATACTTACCATTTACAATGATATGGATGGAAATGGAGGGTATTTTGCTGAGCAAAATAAGTTAACCAGAGAAAGACAATTATCATATGGTTTCACTCATATGAAGAATATAAGAAACAGAACAGAAGATTAAAAGGGAAGGGAGGGAAAACTGAATAGGAAGTCATCAGAGAAGGAGAAAAACCATGAGAGATTTTTAACTATAGGAAACAAACTGAGGGTTGCTGTGGGGAGATCAGCAGGGGGATGGGGTAATTGGGTGATGGCCTTAAGGAGGGCATGTGATATTATACACAACTGATGAATTATTGAATTCTACATTTGAAACTAATGATGTACTATATGTGAGATCATTGAATTTAAAATAAAAAAGGTATATGTATCCCTATGCTGCAACATTATTTACAATAACCAAATATGGAAGCAAGCCAAGTGTCCACTGATAGATGAATGCATAAAGATATGATGTGCATACACATATAAACATACTCACATAATTGTATATTACTCCCACCTTAAAAAAGAGAATGATATATTGCCATTTGTGACATGAATAAACCTAGATGATATTATGCTAAGTGAAATAATTGAGATGAAGAAAGACAAATACCATATTATTTCACTTATATGTGGAATATTAATAACAAAAGAAATGAACAATCAACAACAGCAGAAACAGATCCATAAATATAGAGAACAACTTGTGGTTGCCAAAGTAGAGGGAAGTAGGGGATGGGAAAGATAATTATAGTGGAGTGGGAAGTATAGGCTTCCAGTTATGGAATGAATAAGACATGGGGATGAAATTTATAGCTTAGGGAATATAACCAATTATTTAATTTAATAGCATTACATGTACTTGGCATGAGCATAATATAATGCATAGAGTTGTGGAAACACTATGTTATACACCTGAAACTAAAGTAACATTGTGTGTCAACTATACTCAATATAGAAATTAAATGTATCTTTAAGAAATTGTTTACAATATTATCATTTTCTATTACTTCTGAAGTAAGAAGTGTTTTCTCTATATTCTCTTCAAAACCTAATGTATGATTATTCTCACTGAGAATTAAAATAAAACAGAAATAGTGGAAGGCCCTCCCCACCACTATATCTGCCTTGCAAGAAATTATTTCAGCTTGAAAAAATACTGATCAGTGACATATAAACATATGAAAGTACGCTATGCTCTGGTAAAGGTAAAGTAGTAGAAAACTGTTAACATTATGTTAGAATGGTGTGTTAACCACTTAACTATAGTATAAAAGTTAAAAGAATAGTTTATTGAAACAAAAAGTTATTGAAAATAACTATAGCAATTACAATTTGTTAATGATAATATGGCATAAAAAGAGGTAAATTACATCAAAAATATAAAATGGGGTGAGCAAAAGGATTAGCCATTATAGACAGGAAATAAGTAAATGCCTTGGGGGAAAAATGGACTGTTTCTCTGTGAGATGTTTTATGTAAGAATCATGGTAACCACAAAGTAAAAATTTAGAGTAAAATTATTACATAAAAATAAAGAGGAGACAGAACATACCACTATGGAAACCCACAATTTAAAACTCAAAAATAAATCCTCGAAAATATTAGCAAATTGAAGCCAGCAGTGTATCAAAAGAATCACAAAGTACAATCAAGTGTGATTTATTCCACGGATGCAAGAATTGCTCAACAAAGTGAGCCATCAGCATGATACAGCACATTAATAAAATGAAAGATAGAAATCATATGATCATTTAAATAGATGTATAGAAACCATGTGACAAAATTTAACATCCATTTATGACAAAAATAGCAACAAAGAAGGTACAGAGGAAATGCACATCAACACAGTAAATGTCATATATGAAAATCCTACAGCTAACATTATACTCAATGGTGAAAAGCTAAATTCTTTTTCTTTAAGGATAAGAATAAGACAAGGATCCCCATTTTTGCTACCTTTATTCAACACTGTATTGGAAATCCTAGCCACAGCAAGGATAAGAAAAAGAAAGAAAAGGCATCCAAATCAGAAAGGAGAAACTAAAACTGTGACTATTTTCAGATGACATACTATATATAGAAAGCCTAAAAATCTACCAAAAAACAGTTAGAATAAATGAATTCAATAAAGTTGTGAGATAAAAGTCAATATAAAGAAATTTGTTTTTTCATACACTAATTTCTATACACCAATACACACTATCCACTAATATAGCATCAGAAAAATCAAGAAGAGAAATTAGGAAAACCATCCCAATTATAGTTGCACCAAAAATAACAAAATTAATTAAAAAAATAACAAGGTAACTAGAAGTAAATTTAACTGAGGAGATGAAAGACCTACAGTAAAGACTTTAAGACACTAATGAAGCAAACTGAAGAAGACACAAATAAATGAAAATATAATCCATGCTCTTGGATTGCAAGAATTAATACTGTTAAAATGTCTATAACCTAAACCAAGCTAAAAATTCAATACGATACTGGCCAAATTCTGATATTATAGTTCACAGAATCACAAAAATAACTTTAAAATCTATGGAACCACAAAAGATCCACAAGAGGCTAAGTAATCTTGAAAAAAAAGAACAAAGCAGGATGTATTATACTCCCTGATTTCCAACTATACTATAAAGCTATAGTAACCAAAGCTGTATGGTATTAGTACAAAAACAGACACACAGATCAATGAAACAGAATTGAGAGCACAGAAATAAACCTACATGTATATGGAAAATTAATCTACAACAAAGAAACCAAATACAATGGAGAAAAGGTTGTCTCTTCAATAAGTGATGTTGATAAATTAGACAGCCACATAGAAAGAAAGAAAGAAAGAAAGAAAGAAAGAAAGAAAGAAAGAAAGAAAGAAAGAAAGAAAAAGAACAAGAACCAGAACAAGAACAAGAACAAGAACACTAGACCAGGATCCAGGATCTTACATCACACATAAAAAACAACACAAAATGCATTAAAGAGTTGATGTAAGACCTGAAACCATAACATTTCTAGAAAAACATAGGCAGTAAGCTCCTTGACATCAATCTCAGTGATGTCTTTGTGGATCTGACTCCAAAGGCAAGGAAAATTGAAGGAAAAAAAATAAAAGTACAACCAAACTGAAAAGTTCTTCACAGCACTGGAAATAATTTAACAGAATGAGAAGTCATATATGGTCTCTATCAGAGTGAAGTGGTCCTCTTCTACTGCTCATTGAGCCTTTTTCATAAAAGAGTTTGGAAATCAAATTGTTTTGTATGTCTGTTGACATGATTGCCAGGTTTTTAACATTCTTTCCTTGTAAATGGTATATTACTTAATTTATTAATTAAACTATAGATTTCTGAGGTTAATAGCACTTGGTTGTGAATCATTATACATTTATGTGTTAGTATATTTAATTTGATAATATTTTATCGAGTATTTTTACATCTACATTCCAAAAGGAAACTGGTCTGAAACAATAACAAAAAAGGCAACCTATGTAAAGGGAGAAAATATTTGCAAATTATACTTCTGATAAGGGTTTAGTATCCTAAATATATAAAAAATTAACACAACTCAATAACAAAAACAATTGTCAGTCTGATTAAAAATTGGACAGAAAATCTAAATAGACATTTTTTTCAAAAAAATCCTCCAAATGGACAACAGGTACATGAAAAGATACTCCATATCACTAATTACCAGGGAACTGTAAATCAAAACCACAATGCAATCTCACTTCCCCCCTATTGGAGTGGCTATCATCAAGAATCCAAGAAATAAAAAGTGTTGATAAAGATATGATGTAAAAGTCATCCCTGTACAGTGTTGGTGGAGATGTAAATTGCTGAAGCTATAATGGAAAACAGTATGGAGTTTACTCAAAAAAAAAATAAATACAGAACTACCATATATGATCCAGTAATTCCACTTCTGGATATATATCTAAAGGGATTTGAAACAAGATGTTAGAGATAAATGCACTACCATGCCTATTGCAGCATTATTCAGAATAGCCAAGATATGGAAATAACTAAGCTCCCATCAACAGATGAATTGATAAAGAAAATGTGATGTGTGTGTGTGTGTGTGTGTGTGTGTGTGTATCTGTGTGTGTATGTATGTATATGTGTGTTGCATATATACACAGATAATTCAACCATAAGAAAGAAGGAGATTCTGTAATTTGCAATAACATAGATTGACCTTGAAGATATATACTAAGATATAAATCAGAGAAAGACAAATACTTTATGAAGTATTTATAAATGATGATGCTTTATGATGCTACTTGTATTTGAAATCTTAAAAAGCCAAACTCATAAAAACAAATAGAATGGTGGTTACCAAGGGCTGGGGGAACAGGTGGATTAGGGAGATACTGTTTAAGGGCACAATCTTGCAACTAATAGATGAATAAATTCTAGAGATTTAATGCACTGCATAATTATTATATTCAATTGTATTATAAATTTCAAAAGATGTTAAGAGACTAGATCTTAATTGTTATCACCACAAAAATGAAATTATAATTATGTGATATCATAGATATGTTAGATAATGCTATGCTGGTAATCCCATTGCAATATATAAATGTATCTATTCAACATGTGTACACCTTAAAATGACAGTGTTGTACACCAATTACATCTCAATTTTAAAAAGTTCAAAAAAAATACGAGGGAAAAAAGAAGTAATGAAAACACAACATAATTAGAAGAAAAATTATAAATAGCAGAAATAAGTCTTTACATTTCAATAATCACTCCAAAAGTAAAGAATCAAGTGATTGGATGGATAAAGAAAAAATAAGATCCTACTATATGCTGCCTAAAGTAGTCTCAGTTAGCTTTAAAATAGGACAGAAATTGAAATATTATGCAAGTAGAAACTAAAAGAAAGTATGGAGAGCCATACTTCTATTAAAAAAAAATAAAGTTTTAGCCAAAAATGGTAACAAGGGGAAAGGTCATTATATACATTATACATGCCAGTACAAGCATAGGCAACAAAAGGAAAAAAAAAACAAACAGTATTGCATCAAACAAAAAACTGCACAAGAAAGGAAACAATGAACAGAATGAAAAGGCGACCTATGGGATGGAGTATATTTGCAAACCTCAAGAAACTCTTAAAATTCAAAATCAAGAAACAAATAACCTGATTTAAAAATGGTAAAAGGAATATCTCCCAAAATGGAGCTCACACCATTGTCCAGCACCCCAATTTTTGTAGTAGCCATGAGGAGACACCTCTATCTGTCCTGGCTTTTGTGACCAGTAAGGCTTATGTTTTTGGGTTCCTCTGAATTCTAATTAACAAAAAAGGAGTTTTTAAGCAGTCATCAATCCCAGGGCACATCAAGAGGCAACAGACTTAGGAGCTCAGTCTTTCTGTGAAAGAGGCCTATTATCTAATCATAGATGCAGCTTGAGTAACAGGTTTCTAATTAAACACACAGCTAAAGGCAGACTGTAATCCTTTCCAGAGATCTCAAAAAGCGGTAATTGCCAATGTGCTTTCCCTCTGCCATGTTCTCCCAAAGGGGAGCTATTATACATATCTGGTATCCTGGTTTTTATGCTGGTTGCCCTGGTTGCTACTCAGGAGATGTTCATGGGTCCTGGTGTGTTCAGGGGGCCTTGTGTTCCTGGATCCTCCAGGATTCTAACAATCAGACAGACAGTTCTTCATAGTCTATAAACCCCAAGGGACTGCACTAACAACAAACTAAAACACACCCGTAGTCCTTCTGTGAATGAGGCCTATTTGTCCTGAAGCCTCAGCCTGATGAACAGGCTTCAGGCTTGACACAAATTTTGGGCCTATGAAGCAGCTTTCAAAAAACATTAGCTGGTGGATACAATCTTTGTGTTTCCCTCTGCCTCACTATAGTTTTCTGGTATCTACCAGAAAATAGCTTATATAATTGTATGGTGCCCCACTTTTTACAAGTACGTCCCAGAGGACACCTCCGGATTGCCTGGGTCTGCGACCAGTAGGGATTATGTCTATCACCTCACATGACTGTGTACTTTAAGATCTGCTGAATGGGGGTCTAGGTTCCAATTAACATGAGTGTAAGTGCTGTGATCCCCCTTTTTGTAATACTTACAGGTCTTGGCACACCCTCAGAAACTGGGAGCTATTAAAAAGCAATAGGTTGTTTGGGCAATCAGAAAGTTTTAAAGGACAAAAAAGAGTCAGAATAGCACTGAATGACAAGGTTCATCTACTATAAGAGACCACTACTTTGAGGCTGGAAGAAGTGATTGTTTCATCTAATGCATAGAAATCAACAGTGAGTCAGAAAAATGAACAAATGAATATTATCCAAGCAAAAGAAGATAAAACTCTGAAAAAAAAAACTTGATTAAATGGAGATAAGTAATTTATCTATAAAAAGTCCAAGTAATGATTACGAAGATGATAATTGAACTTGGGAGAAGAATAGATAAAATGTATTAAGAACTTCAATAAAGAGAAAGAGAATATTTATTTTTTTTGCATATATACATATATGAAATTTTTTTATATATTAAAACATATTCTGTTTTCATATTATTTTATGAAATATTTTGAATTACCATAAAATATCTTTTTTTCCCAAATATGTTTATTTTTTCAGTGTTACAAGATTGATTGTTCATGCACCACACGCAGTGCTCCATGCAATATGTGCCCTTCTCAATATCCACTACCAGGCTCGCCCACCCCCCTCCCCTCTAAAACCCTCAGTTTGTTGCTCAGAGTCCACAGTCTCTCATGGTTCATTGTCCCCTCCAGTTTCCCCCCATTAACCCTTCCTTTTCTTCTCACAATGCCCTCCATGATTTTCCTTATGCTCCACATGTAAGTGAGACCATAAGATAATTGACTCTCTCTGCTTGACTTATTTCACTCCGCATAATCACTTCTAGTCCTATCCATGTTGATACAAAAGTTGGATATTCATCCTTTCTGATGGAGGCATA
>CM052813.1:31184982-31240113 GCA_028533885.1 Nasua narica | reverse complement strand
ATTGCGGCTATGAACATTGGGGTACATGTGGCCCTTCTTTGTACTGCATCTGCTTCTTTGGGGTAAATACCAAGTAATGCAATTGCAGAGTCACAGAGTAGCCCTATTTTTAATTTCTTGAGGAATCTTCACACTGTTTTCCAAAGTGGCTGCACCAACTTGCATTCCCACCAATGGTGGAGGAGGGTTCCCCAAGAAAGAGAATATTTAAAAACAAATCAAAACATCATAAAGTCAAACAGTAGAAAAATGCAATAAATGAACTAAAAAAAATCACTAGAAGGATTCAACAACAGACTAAGTGAATTAGAAGAAAGAATTAGTGAACTCAAAGACAAAGCAGTGAATTCACCCAATGAGAGCAGTAAATAGAAAAACAAATGGAAAAAGTTGAAGATAGCTTAAGGGACATATGAGACAACATCAAACAAACTAGTATTCACGTTATAGAGGTCCCAGAGGAAGAGAGAGACAAAGAGGCAAAAAACTTCCTTGAAGGAGGAATAATGGCTGAAAACTTTCCTAACATGGTGAAGAAAACAGATATCTAGATCCAGAAAGTCCAGAGAATTATAATATTAGCTAAACCAAAAGAGACTCACATGAAGACAGATTATCATTGAAATGTCAAAAGTTAAAAATGAGAAGAGAACATTAAAAGCACCACAGGGAGGTGCCTGGGCGGCTTAGTGGGTTAAAGTCTCTGCCTTTGGCTCAGGTCATGATCTCAGGGTCCTAGGATCAAGCCCCACATTGGGCTCTCTGCTTAGTAGGGAGATTGCTTCCTCCTCTCTCTTTGCCTGTCACTCTGCCTACTTGTGATCTCTCTCTCTGTCAAATAAATAAATAAACAAATATTTAAAATAAATAAATAAATAAAAGAACCATAGGGAATACAGTCAATGGTATTGTAATAGCACTGTATGGTGACAGATGGTAGTTACCACAGCATATCATAACATATAGAATTGTCAAATCACTATGTTGTATACCCAAAAACTAATGAAACACCATGTCAACTATATTTCAATTAAAAAGTAGCAAGAGAAAAACGACTTGTTACATGCAAAGGAACCCCCATAGGACTATCAGTAGATTTTTCAGCAGAAACTTTGCAGGCCAGAATAAATTGGCACAATATATTCAAAGTGCTAAAGGAAACAAACAAACAAAAAAAACCTTCCAACTAAGAATACTCTATGCTACAAAGTTGTCATTCAAAATTGAAGGAGAGGTAGACTTTTCTAGACAAGGAAAAGCTAAAGGAGCTCATCATCACCAAGCCAATCTTGTGAGAAATGTTAAGGTGATTTATTTAAGCTGAAAAGAAAAGGTGCTAATTAGTAACAACAACAACAACAACAATGACAACAACAGTACATATAAAAGAACGAATCTTACTAGAAGGATAAAGATACAGTAAAAGTCATGTATTAATCACATAAAGCAAGTATGAAGGTTAAAAGACAAAAGTAGTAAAAATAAGTATAATTACAATTAGTTAAGGGATTCGGAAGATAAAAACATGCGTAATGTAGGCACTTCTGTGTGGTTTAGTTGATTAAGACTCTCACTCTTGGTTTTGACTCAGGTCATGATTTCAGGATCCTGAGATCTAGCCTTATGTCACGCTCTATGCTCAGTGTGGAGTCTGCTTGGGGTTCTTTCCCTCTTCCTCTCTCTCCCCCTCTCCTTTTCCCCTGGCACAAGCTCTCTTTCTCTCTTGCCAAAATTAATTAATTAATTGTTTTTTAAAAAATGTGATATCAAAAAATTAAAACATGGGCACCTGGGTGGCTCCGTCAGTTATGTGTTTACCTTTGGCTCAGATCATGATCCCAGGGTCCTGGGATTGAATCTCACATTGGGATCTCTGCTTAGTGGGGAGCCTGCTCATCCCTCTGCCTCTGCACCTCCCACGGCTTTTGGTCTTCTTCATTCACCCTCTCTAATTAAAAAAATCCTTAAAACATGGCATTTGTTAAAAAAAAAAAACATGGGATTTGTTATAATGTAGAGCTTTAGAATCCAACCAAACTTGTTATCAACTTAAAACAAACTATTATAAAATATTATATGTAAGGTTCATGGTAATCAAAAGGCGAAACCCTAAAGTAGATACACAAAGATAAAAAGAAAGGAATCTAATTATACCACTAAAGAAAGTCATCATACTACAAAGTGAGAGAATAAGAAAGAAGAGAAAAGAATCAACAAAACAGCCAGGAAACAATCAGCATATGACTTCACTGAAGGAAATAAAAGAAGACACAAACAAATGAAAATCCACCCTATGTTCATGGAATGGAAGAATTTAATATTGTTAAAATGTTCATACTAACCAAAGCCAGCTGTAGATTTAATGAACTCTTTATCAATATTCTAATGGCATCCCTCAAAGAAGGAACAACAAAAATAAAAACAAAAAACAAAAACTGTCCTGAGATTTGTATGGAACCACTGAAGACCTGAGTAGCCAAAGCAATCTTGAGAAAGGAAAACAAAACTGGAGGCATCATGCTCCCTGATTTCAAACTATATTACAAACCTATTGACATTAAAACAGGATGGTAATGGCATAAAAACAGACACCAAGATCAACAGAACAAGATAGTGAGCCCAGAAATAAACTTATGCAAAAATGGCCAATTAATTTACAACAAAGGAGTTGAGGATATATAATGGGGAAAGGATTGGCACTTTCATAGATGGAGCTGGGAAACTAGAACACTATATGACATTATACTCCTCAAAATTAAGTCAAACTAGATTAAACCCTTGAACATGTCTTTTTTTAAAGATTTTATTTATTTATTTGACAGAGAGAGAGAGATCACAAGTAGGTAGAGAGGCAGGCAGAGAGTGGGGGGGAAGCAGGCTCCCTGCCAAGCAGAGAGCCCGATGCAGGGCTCGATCCCAGGACCCTGAGATCATGACCTGAGCTGAAGGCAGAGACTTTAACCCACTGAGCCACTCAGGTGCCCCTGAACATAAGTTTTGAAGCCATAAAACTCTCAGAAGTAAATATAGACAGTAAACTTTCTGACATAGGTCATGGTGATGACTTATTGAATCCAACACCCAAAACAAAAGCAAAAAAGCTACATCAAACTAAATATATTCTGCAAAGCAAAATCATCAATAAAATGAAATAGTAGCTTAGTAAACAGGAAAGAAATATTTGTGACTCATATATCTGATAAGGGGATGATGTCAAAATATATAAAGTACTCATAAACTCAACAGCAAGCAATCAGATTAAAAAATAAGCAGAAAATCACAATAGACATTTTTCTAAAGAACACATGCTGATAGGCATATAAGCAAATGTTCAACATCACTAATCATCAGGAAAATGCAAATCAAAACCACAAGGAAATATCACTTCACACCTATCAGAATGTACAGTATCAAAAAAAAAAGGCAAAACAAAATAAAAACAAGACATAAGAGTTGGTGAGGATGTGGAAAAATTGTGGAATGTGGAAAAAAAGATTTGGTGAGGGCTGTGGGGACCCTTTGTGCACTGTAAGTGGAAATATAAATTGGTGAATCCATTATGGAAAACAGTATGGTATTTCTTCAAAAAACTAAAAATAGAACTACCATGTGATCTAACAATTTCACTTCAGGATATTTGTTCAAAAAAACAAAAACAAAATACTAACTTGAAAGTAATATGTACCCTATGTTTGTTGCAACATTATTTAAAACAGTCAATATATAAGAAAAACCTAAGTATTTATTTATTTATTTATCTATTTATCTATGTTTTTATTTTAAAAATTTTTTATTATTTATTTGACAGAGAGGAGAGAGATCACAAGTAGGCAGAGAGGTGGGGGGGGAGCAGGCTCCCTGCTGAGCAGAGAGCCCAATGCAGGGCTCAATCCCAGGATCCTTAGATCATGACCTGAACCGAAAGCAGAGGTTTTAACCCACTGAGCCACCCAGGCACCCCCTAAGTATTTATTGATGAATGAATGAATAAATAAATAATGGTATACAAATAAAATGGAATATTATTCTGCGAAAAATTTGATTGAAATCTTATCATTTCTGACAACAAATAGAAATAGCCAACAAGTATAAAAACATGCTCAACATCACTATTCAACAAGAAAATGCAAAAAATGCTGGGAAAACTGGATAACTATATGTAAAAGAATAAAAAAATCTCAGGGAACCTGGGTGGCTCAGTCAGTGAAGTGCCTGAATTCAGCTCGGGTCATGATCTCAGAGTCCTGAGATCAAGACCTGGAACAGGCTTCTTGCTCAGTGAGGAATCTCCTTGCCCTCTCTCTCTCTGCCCCACACCCATTCATACTCTTTCTCTAAAATAAATACAATCATAAAAAAATGAACCACCTCACTTCACATTTAAAAATTAGCTAAAATAGAATCAAAGGTGTAAATGTAAGAGAGCCAGATGTATAACATTTCTAGAAGAAAATAGGGGTATTTCTGCATGATCTTGGATTTTGAAGTGATTTCTTAGGTATGTCATGAACAGCAGAAGCAACATTAGGAAGAGATCAGTTGGGATGCCTAGGATGCTAAGTGTCCAATTCTTGGTTTCATCTCAGGTCATGATCTCAAGGTTCTAGGATTGAGTCTCATATCAGGCTGCACACTCAGCATGGAGTCTGCTTGAGATTCTCTTTTTCTCTTTCTCTAAAATAAACTCTTTAAAAATAGATCGATTACTATTAAAGAGAATGAAAGACATCTTACAGAACAAGAGAATATTTGCAAATCATGTGTCTGATAATGGTCTACTGCTCAGATTTTATAAAGAACTCTTCCATTCAACAACAAAATGAAAATCCAAACAAAAAAAAAATGGAGAAATGTGTTAAGTAGAGATTTCTTCAGAGAAGATATAAAAATGGCCAACAATCACATTAAAAATAAGCTAATCATGGTTTGTCATTAAAGAGATGCAAATTCAAATCACAATCAGATATAAGTTAACACTCACTAGAATAACCATAACAAAACAAACAAACAAAGAAACAGAAAATAACAAGTCTTGGCAGGGAGAAATTGGAACCCTCATACATTGTTAGTGGGAATATAAAATGGTGGATAAATTGGAACCCTCATACATTGCTAGTGGGAATATAAAATGATAATCCTGCTATGGAAATCATTTTTGTGACTTTCTAATAATTAAACAAGAAAATTGCCATCAGATCCAACAGTTCCAGTCTTAAATATCCAAAATATTTATTTATTTATTAAAAGTTATTTATTAAAAATTTATTTGTTTATTTGAGAGAGAAAGAGCATAGTCAGGGACAGTGGCAGAGAGAATGGAAGAAGTAGGCTCCCTACTGATCAGGGATGCAGACATGGAGCTCGATCCCAGGATTCTGGGATCATGACCTGAACGAAAGGCAAAGCCCTACTCACTGAGCTACCTGGATGCCCCTAAATTATTTTTTAAACATATTTAAACAAAACCTTCTGTGTAAATGTTTATAGCAACATTAATCTCAATAGAAAAATATGGAAAACACACAAATATCCATTAACTGACAAATGGAAAAATGTCATATAGGTTTATAATGGAAGATCAGTTAGCCACTAAAAAATGAAATATGGACATATACTACAATGTGAGTGAATCTTGAAAGCTTTGTGCTAAATAGAAGAAGCCAGATACAAAAAGTCACATATTTTATAATACCATTTATATGAAATATGCAGAATAAGTAAATTCATAGATACTTGAAAGCAGATTAGTGGTTTGAAGGACTGGGTGAAAAGAATTGTCAGTGACTGCTTGATGGGTAAGGAGTTTCATCAAAGGTTGTGAGAATATCTTGGAACTAGATAGAAGTGATCACTGTACAACATGGCGAATGCAGCAAATGCCATTGAATTCTACATTTTAAAATGGTTGAGGGGTGGCTGGCTGGCTCAGTGGGTTAAAGCCTCTGCCCTCAGCTCAGGTCATGATCTCAGGGTCCTGGGATCAAGCCCCACATCAGGATCTCTGTCAGCGGGGAGCCTGCTTCTCCTTCTCTCTCTGCCTGCTTCTTGCCTACTTGTGATTTCTCTCTCTCTGTCAAATGAATAAATAAAATCTTTAAAAAATTATATATATATATATATATATATATATATATATATATGGTTGATTTTATTTTATGTAAATTTCACCTTAATAAAAAAAGAAAGATAATAGTTTTACAGATATGGTCAGGTACAAAATTCAGCATCCATTCCTGATTAAAACTCTTAAAAGTATAGGGCAGGAAGAAACATTCCTCAACTTCATAAAATCTATCTATGAAAAGGTCACAGCAAATGTCATTCTCAATGGGGAGAAGCTGACAGCCTTCCTTTTGACATCAGGAACATGGCAAAGATGCACACTCTTGCTACCCTTGCTCGACATAGTACTAGAAGTCCTAGCGACAGCAATCAGACAACAAAAAGAAATAAAAAGTATTCAAATTGGCAATGAAGAAGTCAAACTCTCTCTCTTCACAGATGACATGATACTTTATATGGAAAACCCAAAAGACTCCACCCCCAAACTACTAGGACTCATACGTGGCAGGATACAAAATCAATGCACAGAAATCAGTCGCTTTCTTATACACTAACAATGAAAATATGGGAAGGGAAATTAGAGAATTGATTCCATTTACTATAGCACCAAGAACCATAAGATAACCTGGGAATAAGCCTAACCAAAGAAGTAAAGGACCTGTACTTAAAGAACTACAGAACACTCATGAAAGAAATTGAAGAAGACACAAAAAGGTTGTAAAGCATTCCATGCCCATGGATTGGAAGAATAAACATTGTTAAAATGTCTATACTGCCCAGAGCAATCTATAATTTCAATGCCATCCCGATCAAAATTCCACCAGCATTTTTCAAAGGGCTGGAACAAACAATCCTAAAAATTGTATGGGACCAAAAAAGACCCCGAATTGCTAAGGACATATAGAAAAAGAAAAACAAAACTGAGGGCATTACATTGCCTGATTTCAAGCTTAATTACAAAGCTGTGATCACCAAGACACCATAATACTGGCACAAAAACAGACACATAGACCAGTGGAACACAGAGCCCAGATATGGACCTGCAACTCTATGGTCAAATAATCTTTGACAAAGCAGGAAAAAATATCCAGTGGAAAAAAAGACAGTCTCTTCAATAAATGGTGCTGGGAAAATTGGACAGCTACATATAGAAGAATGAAATTCTCTTACATCATACACGAAGATAAACTTGAAATGGATAAAAGACCTCAACATGAGGCAGGGATCTATCAAAATCTTAGAGGAGAACATAGGCAGTAACCTCTTCATCAGCCACAGCAACTTCTTTCAGGACATGTCTCCAAAGGCAAAGGAAACAAAAGCCAAAATGAACTTTTGGCACTTCCTCAAAATAAAAAGCTTTTGCACAGCAAAGGAAATAGTTAATAAAACAAATAGGAAAACCACGGAATGGGAGTGGATATTCACAAATGACACTACAGACAAAGGTCTGATATCTAAGATCTATAAAGAACTCTGCAAACTTAACACTCAAAAATCAGATAATCCCATCAAAAAATGGGCAAAAGACATGAACAGATACTTCTCCAAAGAAGACATACAAATGGCTAACAGACACATGAAAAAAATGTTCATCATCATTAGCCATCAGGGAGATTCAAATCAAAACCACATTGAGATGCCACCTTATACCAGTTAGAATGGCCCAAATCAACAAGACAGAAAGCAACAAATATTGGAGAGAATGTGGAGGAAGGGAAACCCTCTTACACTGTTGGTGGGAATACAAGTTGGGGCAGCCACTTTGGGAAACAGTGTGGAGATTCCTGAAGAAATTAAAAATAGAGCTCCCATGTGACCCTGCAAATGCACTACTGGGTATTTACCCCAAAGATGCAGATGCACTACTGTAACGGTCCCTCAAAACAATGTATTACTTAAAATATAACCTATGAGAAATTGTACTAGTCTGACATGCATGCTTAAATGTTACCTTAAGAAAAACGTGCATTAGCAACAGGTCTCTGGGGAGAGGATGATTTACGTCTTAGAAGCCGAGCAGCTGGGAATGCCTGGCCCGCTCAGGGGGGCCAACGCCACCTGCTTCATTTTTGATGTTATTTCCCCTGCCTCAGAGACAGCCTATTGTTAATTAAGAGTATCCTCTTAATTGTGCTTGCTCAACAATAAATTATATACTGCTTGTCTATATATAATCTACTTTCCTTACTTATCTCTGAGATTTGTAATCAATGTATAACTCCTATTCCTTCTTGTTTATCTACAAGGCATATGGTTAATGTATAGCCATTTTCTGCTCCTTTGTTAGTTGTTACCTTGTATCCAATAAATACAGGGCTGAGGAGTTGTTCAGGGTGACAGTCTTCAATGCTGTCATCCCCCGCTCCCTTTCTCTTGCAGCTGACTTGTTTGTGCCTCATTCCTCTCGCATGTGCCATCAGGAGGTGGCACAGTACGAAGAAGGGCCGCATGTACCTCAATGTTCATGGCAGCAATGTCCACAATTGCCAAACTGTGGAAGAGCCAAGATGCCCTTCAAAAGATGAATGGATAAAGAAGATGTGGTCCATATATACAGTGGAATATTATGCCTCTGTCAGAAAGGATGAATAACCAACTTTTGTATCAACATGGATGGGACTGAAAGAGGTTATGCTGAGTGAAATAAGTCAAGCAGAGAGAGTCAGTTATCATATGGTTTCACTTACATGTGGAGCACAAGGAAAAACATGGAGGACATTGTGAGAAAGAAAGGAAGGGTGAATTGGGAGAAATCAGAAGGTTAGATGAGCCATGAGAGACTGTGGACTCCAAGCAACAAACTGAGGGTTTTGGAGGGGAGGCGAGTGGGCGTTGGGTGAGTATGGTGGTGGGTATTGAGGAGGGTACATATTACATGGAGCACTGGGTGTGGTACATGAACAATGAATCTTGGAATGTTGAAAAAATAAAATTAAATTAATTGGGAAAAACAAAAACAAATACAAAAGCCCAAATATGGTCAGGTAGTGAAGACACTTAAAATTTTCATTTCATTTATATGAATGATTGTGTGCACACACAAATCCACATAACTTAATCCAATTAACATTTGTGTATTTTTGAGGGAATTTTATACTAACAAAACCACAGACCAGAGTCCTCTTACTATTCTTACTACTACTCTGAGCTTATATTTATTATATACTCGGTTCTTATATTATACAATGCTTAAAACAAAAGAGAAAGGTAGGTATTGCATTCCCTTTATCTTAAATGAACAAATAAAAGAGAGTGAAATAATTTTTCTTTGTTATACTAATTGTCAAAGCTACTAATTGTCAAACTAATTGTCAAAATCACAATTTAAATGCATTTACACTATAGCTTATACTGTCTTCATATTGGCGGTCTGCCTCTTGTCACCTATTCACTAACAAATTATTTAGACTATTCTACTCTCTCTCCCAATATAAAATAATATTTTATTTGATGGCTAAATTCAACAGAATTCTGAACTCAGTCATTCTTCCTGGCTTTAAAACATTTGTGGTGGCAGTTGAGGCTGGGGATTAACAGTACTGAATAATGTATCATTAGCTTGAAAATGATGATTACTTTATAAGGGTGCCAAGATTTGTGCTGCACTGTAGCCAAGGAAGAAGAAGAATAACTATTTACTCTAAATGTCAGAGAAAGAATAGACTAGTAAACATACAACTCTACTGGAAGCAATAAATACAATTTTCTGTGAAATGTTATGATGTGGATGACAGTCAGCAATTTAAAAGTCTGGTGTTAAAATATTTTACCTTCTAACATTTAGCTCAGATGTTAGGAAAAAGTTCATTCAAGCTATTATGAGTCTTACAATATGTAAAATTATAAACAGAGTAATGCTTATTTATATGGCACCTATTTACCCAATAGAGGAGATATATACTGTACTAGTATTTCAGAAATTATCCTTGAGAAACTCTCAAATTTTAAATATTTTTCTTATTTACAGTTTAAGAAGTAGCATATGAGTTGGTATTATGTACCTACTACCCTCATTTCTGAGTGAATATTACAATATATTTTATGACAATATAATTTTAACAATTAAAATTCATATAACTAAATTTAAACATGTGAAAGCTAAATCATATCTTGAAAAATTAATAGAATTTTAACTACCATTAAAAATAGAGTTTATTAATGTGTATCACCTCCAGGGGAGGTGTTCCCAAACTGACAAAGTCCCTGTATCAAACAGTATCTCCATTTACACTGTTTTAAATATAAATTTACATGTTAAATCTAAAATAAAACATGTTATTATAGAAGAAAATATTTTATTTGGAGCACAACATGATCAGGATTCCAAACAGAGAAATTATTTGCCTGTTTCTTGTGATTCCATGTGTCTTTTCACTATTACTCTTTGTGGTATTGGGTGAGATTGATGATCTTATGTTCTGACTTAACTTCACACATTGTTTAAAGATGGCTACCTATGAAACTGTTTAGCTTTCATATTGTTTTCCTCCTAGAAGAACACTATCTATCTTGAATAAATCAAAATAAATAGGAATTATAGGAAAATAATGTTTGTGTGGTCTCTTTTAATCATTGCTTTAAAGTATTAAAATATTTATTGCAGTGAAATTCATCTATGTATAACATATTTTTTCCTCATGTCTACTTCAACTTTTCTCGATGTCACAATTTTGGTATTTCTATGTTCCACTTGTTTTACTTTTCATGGATTTATTTTTTACTTATCAAATGATACATTCTGTATATGTGTTTGTGTGTGTGTGTGTGTGTGTGTGTATCTATACACACACACATAAATAGAGAGGAACATGCATACATATAGGAATAAAAAAATAGTTTAAAATGATGTATTCCAGTATGACATAGTCCTACTCTAAGAGATAAGCACTATATCTTTTAATTTATACTATTCAGACAACTTTAGCTATGTGTATAGCTATACATATAAATATTAACATAATTTAGATATTATTCTACATTTTAGATATTATTCTATATAATATTCTACATTTTACATATATTCATTTAATACAATATTATGGGTATGACTCAATATCAATGGTTAAGGAACTTATGGTTTTATTTTTATGTCACTTTATGAATAAATTATAATTTATAAATGCATTAATAATTATTACACTTATTTTAGTCTTTTACTACCACAGATGCTGCTTCCACAAACACTCAGGTTGTTTCACCCACATAAAATGAGAACATATTCAAAATTAAATTTTGTAGTTAACACTTAAACAAATCCTACAGTTTGAAAGATTATGTCCAAATGTCTTCAAAGGGGTCTATTTATTTTTCTTTTTAGAATTATCTATTAAAATTTTAAATTAACTCTTGCAAATAGATATAAAAATTCATTAGAATAGAGTACTGAATCATACAGAATATTCTAATAAATTTTTATCCTGACCTTACTCTTTATGTTTAAATCCAAGGTTTGAAAGTTGGGGAGAACAGGTTACTTACATAAACCAGAAAACATGATGAAAAAGATAGATACATTTTATAGTTTTTGAATCCCAAAATGTCACAAACTAAGGACAAACTAGTAGTCAATATTGGTAATAAATATAAATTTATAAAAAATATAATTATAAAGTACTCTTAATATGTACTATTAGTAAGAAAAAAATCAAAACTGAGCAGATACATGTAACTGTAAACTCATGATCTCATGTCTCAGCTGGACCTTCAACGCTGTTATTACCATCTGGTAACATCAGCTTAATCTTCCACTTGTCACCTCAGCTCTGCTTCATGCTGAATTTTTCTGATGCCATTTTCTTATCTCCTCAATCCCCCTGGTTTACTTCATAATTCTTAGAAACAATAGAAGCCATTATATTGAAAAATCATTCATCTTCCAAACAACAAAATTAGAAACCTACTGCATTTGTATATCCTTTAATTTTTTTTTATTACTCCTTAAAATGGTTAAATGTTTTTCTGCCTGGGACGAGATCATAACTGAAATTCAGCCACACCTGGACCTGCTCCATCAAATGCTATTTTCTCTCATCTGCATCTTTAGGACCTCCTTCTCCATGGGATCTTAACATTCATGTGTATTTTACATTAACAAATCATACAAAAATAAATAACTCCATACAACTCTCTCAGCCAAATATTTGCAATAGTTGCTTACATATACTGTCATATATCTTCATATGATGAAATCCTCTGAAAACTTACAGTCCTGGTCTCACTTGACCAGTTACTTTTGTGGTTACTTTTTTAATAACTGTTTCCTTTGGAGTCTATAAAACTGCACTGTTCCTGTTTGTCTCTTACTTCCCTTGGCTCCTTATTCATTTTCTTTTCTCTTCTTTTCTTTTCTTTTTTTTTAAGATTTTGTTTGTTTGAGAGAGATTGCGTGTGAGAGAGAGAGAGCACCAGCAGGGGGGAGGGGTGCGGGAGAGGGAGAAGCAGACTCTCCACTGAGAAGGGAGCCCAATGTGGGGATCAATCCCAGGACTCTTGGATCATGTCATGAGCTGAAGGCAGAGTTTAACTGATTGAGCTACCCAGGTGGCCCTTTTTCATTTTTTTTAAATTCAGCTTTGTTGAATCCAAATTCTTCAAATTTACATAGTGAAAAAAAAATCTTTTTTTTTTTTTAAAGATTTTATTTATTTATTTATTAGGAAAGAGAGAGAGTATGAGAAGGAAGAAGGTCAGAGTGAGAAGTGGACTCCCCATGGAGCCGGGAGCCCGATGTGGGACTCTATCCCGGGACTCCGGGATCACAACCCGAGCCGAAAGCAGTCGCTTAACCAACTGAGCCACCCAGGCGCCCGAAAAAAAAATCTTAATATTATATGCCTACCTCAAGAATTTTCCAGTCCAATACAGCAGCCACTAGGCCAGCCACATGTGGCAACTGAATACATGAACTATGACCAGTTTGAACTGAGATGTGCTGAAGGGTTAAATATATATCAGATTTTGGAGATTGTGAAAAAAAATTAAAAAATCAAAATATATCCTTAATATTTTATATGTCTTGCGTATATAAATGATATTTTGAGCACAGTATTAAATCTTTTATTAAAATTATTTTCATCTGGAGCACCTGGATGGCTCAGTCAGTTAAGCATCTGCCTTTGGTTCAGGTCATGATCTCAGGCTCCCTGCTCAGTGGGGAATCTGCTTCTCACTCTCCCTCGGTCCCCCACTCATGCTTGTGCTCTTTCTCAAATAAATAAATAAATAAATAAAATCTTAAAAAAGATATATTCACCTTTTTATATTTATTACTGTGACTACTAGGAAATTTAAAATTATACATGTGGGTCACATTTCTGATCCACATCATATTTTTAATGGACTGCACTGTCCTAGACCATGAAATACAATGTAAATATGAGGTGTAGAGATTCCCATCATATGCAGAGAGAGATTCTCCACACATATGCAAATAATTCTGGATTAAGTTACTGGTTGTTCCGTTTGTAAAAGGTGTATATTTTCCAGTTTGGCATAAGCTTATTGGCCCTTACGGTATTTGTGATTGCTTTCTTTGATTTTGTAAATATATCAGCTTGTAATATTCTCTATTACGTAAAATCATATCATGGAGTTTATCCTTCAATCTAAAATATCCTCTCAATTATTTTGCTATAAAAGAGCTTATTCTTTCATTAAAAGAAATTCCTCTACTAGCTTCCAAAGTAAGTAGAACTTTACCTATATATTTAAAAATTTTCTTTTACCTATATATTTAAAAATTATTAAAGAGTATCTTTTAATTAGCTGATTGACTCACATTTGAGGATTAAATTTGTTCACTCTCTTAAGTGAACTGATACTTCACTGTTTAAACATAGAAAATATATAAAAACTTTGTAAAAGTGATTTAATCTTAATTATAAAATTCTATATATATTTAAGATGTATCATGCTATAATTATAATTATCCCCAAAGATGTTGAATGACTCAAACAAAAATCAAATATAAACATTATTTAACTAAGAGTCAAACATATATAATTCTTGTCAGCAGATGGTCCTCCTCTAAAAGGACCAAAGAACCTGGGTGCCTTCCTCGTTCTGGATCCATTAGCCATCATCATCTGCATCCAGCTGGAAGAAAGATAAAAGTGAATGTTGAGGAGATATAGTCAACTACTAAATGTTTTGGTCATTAAATGGCTTACATGGCATCCCAAATTTCCAAAAGGTACAACTCAAATACATGAAAACACTGAACTTCAAGGAAGAAATATAGTGAAGATGTATGCACAGGAAGAGGTACAAATTTTGTTGAGCATGTAGCAGTCTCTTCAATGAGTAGGATAGAATTATACATGAACTGTCTCATAATGGTGTATTGAAAGCAAAATCACTGGTAAAAGTCTACTAAATAAACTTAAGCAAGAAACATGAGTATAAAGAGCATGACCCAAAGAGTATATTAAATTAATTATATTCATTTAGACTTTAAAACAGTCACGTAAAATAACTTATTTTACAAAATAATACATTCTGACACATATCAAAGGGTTAAAATAAAGAAAAAAATCATTTCAAAAAAGAGAGAAAAATGTTTCATATATAATTAATTCCTTATTTTAAAACAAAAAGTCACATGTAAACTAGTAGTTATAATGAATTCTATTTCAAAAAACATTAAAAAAAAAAAAAAAAAACATTTTAAACCAGGGGCGCCTGGGTGGCTCAGAGGTTAAGCCTCTGCCTTCGGCTCAGGTCATGATTCCAGAGTCCTGGGATCGAGTCCCACATCGGGTTCTCTGCTCAGTGAGGAGCCTGCTTCCCCCTCTCTCTCTACCTGCCTCTCTGCCTGCTTGTGATCTCTCTCTCTCTGTCAAATAATTAAATAAATAAATAAATAAAATCTTGAAAAAAAAATTTAAACCAAACCCATCTTTTACCAACAATAGAAAAAAAAAAATCAGAAAAAGTATGCATATCAAAGGCTTAAAGGTGCTATAATGGCTGTGATTTTTACCCTTGTGAACAATGATCTGGTTATTTAATCTAATATACAAAGACATATAAATAAAAGGTCTACTTTTTCAAAAAGTGAAAGTGGAGTTATATAATGAGAAAATATGATGATCAACTTAGAAAATCTAAAAGATTCACTTGTAAAATCATTAAAACTAAGAAGAGTTTTAAGTAATATTTTAGGCTATGAAATATACCTACAAAAATAGTTGCCCCATTTAAAAATATGGACATTTAAAATTATGCGTACATATACATACATTCAATAATTAAAAACATTCTTACAAGAAACAAGATGTACGGATTTTATTTATGACAGAAATTTACTATAAGATATAAAAATGAATTTTTAAATATATTATGTCTCTTTTTATTATTTTTTTTCTTTTCTAAATTAATGTATAAACTTAATGTAATTTTCTTCTACTTTTATGTGAAACTGTGGGGAAGTGTTGGAGAGTAGAGAAGACATTTCAAAATTTTCAATTTTTTTCTTAAAAAAATAGCCATGAGAATAAGTCACCATAATCAAGTAGGATTTATTCCAGAGATGCAAGGGTAGTTAAATATTCAAGTTAACCAATATGATACATTATCATATTAACACAAGAAAGAACAAAAACCACATGATCATCTCAAGGGATCAAAAACAGCAGTTGACAAAATATAGCAACCATTCATGATAACAACTCTCAACAAAGTGGGTTCGAAGGGAATATACCTCAACACAATAAAGGCCATATATGAAAAACACACAGCTCACACCATACTCAATGGTGAAAAACTGAGAGTGTTCCCTCCAAGATCAGGAACAAGACAAAGATATCCACTCTCACAACTTTTATTCAGTATACTACTAGAAGTCCCTGTGGAGTTCTAGTCCTGGACAGCAATTAGATAAGAAATAAAAGGCATCCAGATTGGTAAGGAAGAAGTAAACTCTTTGCAGAATGACATGATTCTATATATAGAAAACCCTAAAGATAAAAAAAAACTATTTGAAGTATAAATGATTTCAGGAAACTTTCAAGATACAAAATTAATACACCGAAATCTATTGCATTTCTATACACTAATAACAAAGTAGTAGAAAGAGAAATTTACAAAACAATCCCACTTACCATTGCACCAAAAAGAACAAAAATACCTAGGAATAAACTAAACCAAGGAAGTGAAAGACCTATACTCTAAAAACTATATAACATTGATGAAGGAAATTGAAGAGGATACAAAGAAATGGAAAGATTTTCCATGCTCGTGGATTTAAAGAATTAATATTGTTAAAATATCCATACCAACCAAAGCTATCTACAGATTCAATGCAATCTCTATCAAAATACCAACACCATTTTTTACAGAACTAGAATAAATAGTACTTAAATTTCTATGGAACCACAAAAGATCTGGAATAGTCAAACCAATCTTCATAAAAAACAAAGCTACAGGTATCGCAATCACAGATTTCAAAACAAAGCTTTAACAACCCAAACAGTAGCTTACTGGTCCAAAAAAAAAGACACATAGATCAATAGAACAGAACAGACAGCCCAGAAATAAATTCATATGTCTATGTTCAATTGATGTGCAACAAAGGTGGCAAGTATATACAATGTAGAAAATACCATCTCTTCATTTATTTCATTTTTAAAATATTTTTATTTATTTATTTGAGAGAGAGAGAGAGAATGAGAGAATGAATGTGAGGAAGGGCAGAAGGAGAAGCAGACTCAGACTCCCTGCAGAGCAAGGACTCTGATGCAGGACTTGATCCCAGTACCCTGGGATTGTGATCTGAGCTGAAGGCAGATGCTTAACAGACTGAGCCACCCAGGCACCCAAAAGTTCATCTCTTCAATAAATAGTGCTGGAACACATACAAAAGAGTGAAACTGGAACACTTTCTTATATCACAGACAAAAGTAAACTCAAAATGGATTAAAAATGTAAATGTGGGACCTGAAATCATGAAGCTCCTAGAAGAAAATACAGGCAATAATCTCTCTGACATAAGATTTAGTAACATTTTTCTAGGTGTCTCCTCAGGCAAGGGAAACAAAAGCAAAAATAAAAAAAAATATTGGGATTATCTTTTCACACAGTAGAAAACAAAATCAACAAAATGAAAAGGCAACTTAACTGAATGGGATCAGATATTTGCAAATGATATAAGAATTTAATATACAAAATGTATAAAGAACGTACACAAATCAGCACCAACAATGAGGGCCCAGGTGGCTCAGTGGGTTAATTGTCCCACTCTTGATTTCAGATCAGGTCATGATCTCAGGGTCATGAGATCAAGCCCCAAATCAGGCTCCATGGCCTGCTTGAGATTTTCTATTTCCCTCTCCCTCTGTCCCTCCCCCCAACTCAGGTGAAGGCAGCCTCTCTTAAAAAAAAAAAAAAAATCAAATATAGGCAGAGAACCAAAGGAGCTTGGGATGGTGGAACAATAATAGCAGGACCCTGACCTCCCCTTGTCCCCCATTTTCAACTAGATAACCATCCACATCCAAGTCAATAAACCAGAGAGCAAACTATGACTGGCAGAACAAACTTCCCATATAAATATATGGAAGAGGTTGGATCTGAAATATTAGGCAGGTCAGAAAGACAGAGGGAGGCTGCAATCAGGAGAGAGCAAGCTGTGCACACAGGGAAGGTCCAAAAATTGGCCCTCACACCAGGGAGCTCACATGGTGAAGACTAATCACCATAACATTTGGCTTTAAAAACCAGAGGGGCTGAATTCCATCAGTATTGTATAACCAGTGGAACATGGAACCTGGAGCTTTAAGAGTCAGCTGACATATCTCTGGGCAAACCAGGAGAGTGAGTGATAGCTGGGTCCTGTCATTAAAAAGACAGCAGCCTGTGTGGAAAGGCAACATAAAAATGAGTTTACTCAACACCAAGGGAAAACAGGAGACTGATCTGTTCATACTGATTTTGGAGCATGTTAGGGGATTTCTATGAAAATAAGGGAGCTAAAAGGTGCCATTTTCCTCCTTCTACTACCCAGCATAAACACAAGGACACCTGCAGGAGGCAGGGCTGCACAGACACGTGCTACCTAACCTTCTAGCAGTACAGCAAGCTCATGAATTCTCTTGAAGACTCATCCTCCCGAAGCCTGCTAACCTTAGCTCTGGGATCAGGATAAATTTTATTAAAACTAGGTTGACAGCCTGACCAACCACTGGGTGCAATGATACCACTGCACACTCCACACATCTGCCACCTCATGCCCACCTGTGCAGCAGCGGTGGTGGAACGTTGTATGAAGCTGGATTTAAAATGGTCGGGGAAGAAATGCAGGCCACTCTTTATAAAATTTCTCTTTCTTTCTTTTCTTTCTTTCTTTCTTTCTTTCTTTCTTTCTTTCTTTCTTTCTTTCTTTCTTCTTTCTTTCTCTCTTTTCTTTCTTTCTCTCTTTCTCTTTCTTTATTTCTTTCTTCTCTCTTTCTTCTTTCTTTCTTTTCTTCCTTCCTTCCTTCCTTCCTTCCTTCCTTCCTTCCTTCCTTCCTTCCTTCCTTCCTTTCCTTCCTTCCTTTTCTTTTCTTTCTTCTTTCTTTCTTTCCTTCAATTTACTTATTTATTTATTTAACAGAGAGAGAGAGAGAGAGAACACAAGCAGAGAGAGAACACAGGCAGAGGGAGAAGAAGCAGACTCTCTGCTAAGCATGATACCTTCAAACTGTTGAGTGGAGAAAATCTGTAGCCCTGAAGAGTCTATTCAGCAAGCTATTATTCAGAATAGGAGAGATAAAGATAAAGATAAGCAAAAACTAAAAGACTTCATGACCACTAATCCAGCTTTGCAAGAAATATTGAAATGGACTTGTGGACTTGAGAGCAAAAGTGACAAAATAGAGGTAGGAAACACAAAAATAGCAAAAATGAATATTTATGTTTAAAAAATCAGCCAAGGAATTCACAAAAAAGTATATAAATATAATAACATATATTTAAAAATATGGGGAGGAAAGGAGAAAAGAATGGGTTTAAACTTAAGACCATCAACTTACTATAGACTGCTATAATCTGAAGAGGTTATATACAAACCCAGTGGTAACCATATACCAAAAAATCACTATAAATACACAGTGAATTAAGAGAAAGAAATTCAAATATATCACTAAAGAAAATTAACAAAACATGCAAGAGACAAAGAAAGGATCAGAGAAAATCTTCAGGAAAAACAATCACAGAGCAAGTAATAAAATAACAATAAAAACAATTTTATCAATAATTACTTTGAATGAAAATGGACTAAGTGCTCCAATCAAAATACAAAGGTTGACAGAATGAACAAAAAACAAAAACAAAATACAAGACCCATATATATGCTGCCTTCAACAGACATGTTTTATTTATTTTATTTTATTTTATGTATTTTACACTTTTTTATTTTATTTTACTTTACATTTTATTATTTTATTTTGTTTTATTTTATAAAGACCCATTTCAGACCCAACTCCTACAGATTGAAAGTGAGAGGATGGAGAAATGTTTGTCAGGCAAAGAAATGTCAAAAGAAAGCCATAGTAGGCAGACTTATATTAGATGAAATATACTTTAAAACAGCAGAAGACATGAACAGACATTTCTGCAAAGAAGGCATCCAGATGGCCAACAGACACATGAAAAAGTGCTCAACATCACTCAGGATCAGGGAAATACAAATCAAAACCATAGTGCTATACCACCTCACACCAGTCAGACTGGTAAAATTAACAAGTCAGGAAAGAACAAATGTTGGTGAGGATGCAGAGAAAGGGAAACCCTCCTACGCTGTTCGTGGGAATGCAAGCTGGTACAGCCACTCAGAAAAGAGTATGTAGATTCCTCAAAAAGTTGAAAATAGAGCTACCCTATGACCCAGCAATTGCACTACTGGGTATTTACCATAAAGATACAAATGTAGTGGGCGCCTGGGTGGCTCAGTTGGTTAGGCGGCTGCCTTCAGCTCGGGTCATGATCCCGGAGTCCCGGGATCGAGTCCCGCATGGGGCTCCCAGCTCCACGGGGAGCCTGCTTCTCCCTCTGACCTTCTCCCCTCTCATGTTCTCTCTCGCTTGCACTCTCTCTCTCTCTCTCTTTCTCTTTCTCTTCAATAAATAAATAAAATCTTAAAAAAAAAAAGATACAAATGTAGTAATCTGAAGGGGTACATGCACCTGAATGTTTATAGCAGCAATGTTCACAATAGCCAAACTATGGAAAGAACCTAGATGTCCACAGATGTCCATCAACAGATGAATGGATAAAGAAGATGTGGTATGTGTGTGTGTGTATATCTATATCATCTATATCTATATCATCTATATCTATATCTATATATGTAATGGAATACTATTCAGCCATCAAAAGAAATGAAATCTTGTCATTTGCAAAGATGTGGATGGAACTAGAGGGGATTATGCTGAGCAAAATAAGTCAATCAGAGAAAGACAGTTATCATATGATCTCTCTGATATGAGGAATTTGAGAGGCAGGGCAGGGGGTTGTCAGGGGTAGGGAAGGAAAAAAATGAAACAAGATGGGATCAGGAGAGAGACAAACCATAAGAGACTCTTAATCTCAAGAAACAAGTTTAGGGTTGCTGGGGGGAGAGGGTGTAGGGATAGGGTGGCTGGGCTATGGACACTGGAGAGGGCATGTGCTATGGTAAGTGCTGTGAAATGTGTAAGACTAATGATTCACAGACTTGTACCCCTGGGGCAAATAATACATTATATGATAAAAAAAGGAAAAGAAAAGAAAAGAAAAACAAAGATGTAAAGAGATGGAACACTGAAAAATTGCTGGTGGAAATGCAAAATGGTGCAGCCACTTTGGAAAACAGTTTGGCACTTCCTCAACTAATTAAACATAAGATGACTCAGCAATTCCATTTCTAGATATATATTTAAAATATTTGAAAGGGGTATTCAAAAAAAACTTATACCTGAGTGTTTATAGCAGCACTATTCACAGTAGTCAAAATGTTAAAACAAACCTAATGTCTATCAATGATGATTAGATAAATAAAATGTAATATATCCATATTATGGAATATTATTTGGCGATAAAAAAGAAAGGGGTATTGATATGTGCCTTTCATAATATGGATCAACCTTGAAAACATTATTTAAAGTGAAAGAAGCCAGTCACAAAAGCATATATATGATAGGATTCTATTTATATGAGACACCCAGACTAGGCAAATCTACAGAGACAGTAAGTAAAATAGTATTTACTTAGGGCTGCAGGATGGGTGGATAAGGGAATGAAACTAAAGAGTATAGGAACTCTCATTACAGTGATGAGCATATTCTAAAACTGACTGTGGCAATGATTGTACATATCTATGAATATTCTAAAACCATTAATTATATACTTTAAATGGGTGAACTAAATTGTATAGAATTATATGTCAACAAAGATTTTTTAAAAATTATGTATTTATGTAACAAATTTTAAAAGGAAATCCAATTTCTTCTTTTCCTCTGAATATGTGAAAGGTATTGTATCAAATATCTATAATTTTTAGCAAATCACTCCCAGCTTTAATTTCTGTTTGTTTTCTCACAATTTTGTGGTTTCATAATTTGGCCACTTCTCAAGCCATGTTGTCTCTTCTCTGCTCATTAGGGGATTAAGCAAAGCTCATGCATGATGTTGGCAAGTTCACTGTTTCACAATGTGGCTATTGTGTGATACTATATTGTCTGGGATACTTGAGTATGCTTCTCCAAGGCCTTGGCACATACTACCTTACACGACAGCTATGTTCCAGGAACCTATGTTCCAGGAGGAATAGAGACCTCAAAGCCTCTTGAGGTCTCTATTTTGAATTGACACAAAATTAGTTTTGCCATATTGTAATGGTCAAAAAATTTCACAAGAATAATCTAGATACAAGTTGTAAAAAATTATTTAACTTATTGATGAAAGAAAGAGAAGAGTCAGAGTGCAAAACCAAGAGCTGTTAAGTCACTACAAGCCAACTTCGTAACAATTGACTCCAGTAGAGGTTACAGGTTATAAAGAATTATAAAGCTCTGCTTTGGGGAGGTAAAAGGTGGGAGGTTAACAAATGGTGGAAAGAAAATGGAACCTTTCACTAAGATGCTTATCTGTATATACCATACCTGGAAATAGGAGAGTTATTTTTTTCATATTGACAATATTTATGCATATGAAACAGAATATGCTAACATATTAAGACAGCTGACAGAGCACTTAGCTCTGATCTCCTATGTTTTAGTCAACCTACTTCTCCATATTGAGGCTATTCCTACAGATTACTGCTTACAATCAGGAATAATGTCATTCATTTGAAAATAAATATGGTGCTTTGAGTTCTTGAATTGTATGTGATTACTACTTACTCATGATGCTAAAAAAATGAAAAAATAGGAAAATTAATGTAGAAAGAAAGAAAAGAAAAAAATCAGAGAATATGCTTATCAGATAAGAACATATAAAAAGCTTGTTAAAATAAAGCTCTATTAATATCTATTAATTTGAGATATGCAGTTTATGGTAAAAAACTAAGCAATCTCCAATATCAGCAATAATGTTTCTAATTATTCTTTTCCCTTTGAACCATCACTGTCAGAATAATGTGCTCAATTTTTATGAGGTGATTTGGGCAGGAAGCTAATATTTTCCAAAAAAGTGTTACAGATCAAATGAAGTAGAGAGGTAAATCAAACTAGCAGGATGATTTAAATAGACATAGAGTTACTGCATAAAAATAATTCATATATAGTAGTTACATATATACATCAATTTCATATATACATATATATTTACATAGTTTTACATATATGCCTATATTTTACTATATATTATAAATCTATTTTAAAATTCGTGGTTAAAAGTTATTGCTAACAAGAAAATATGATCTTTCAAAAACCAAAACCAAAATATATATAACTATATATCTGTAATCAAATTATATTATATATAAAATGAAATTACACATAGGTCAGACTGTTACTTAGGTATATTTTGTGTTGTCTAAAACTCATAATATGAGCATATATGTATATGCATTCAGAAATGTAACCTGGATATGCCTGAACATTTAATTTCTGTTAATATTTTTATGTCTCATTATTACATTAACATTATACTTAATTCCTTAAATTTCAGAATGTTTGCCTCTGAGGTCAGAGTGTAAGAAACCCAAAACTAAAGTGACAATCCTGCATCTCACAATTAGAACTGTGTAAAGAAAGGTCCCTGGCTAGCTCAATGGGCAGAACATGACACTTGATCTTGGGGTTGTGAGTGCAAGGCTCATGTTGGGTTGGGAGCAACTTTAAAAAAAATAAATAAAATGTTAAAAAAACAGAACTGTGTAAAGAAATTTCAGTGGATAACTTTGCAATATCTATAGTGGATGCCACCATTGGCACTTGACTTCAGACCACCACACTAAACACACTTTAGTGCATGGAAAAGTAAATGTGAATCATTTGGGACCTAAAATAAAATGAAATATAAGATTATAGTACTGCTCTGTCTCCACTTTATCTCTGCCTTTCTGGTATTCAGACAAAATGGACATTTTTAGTTCTATGAGAATCCTTTCAGTTTTCTCAGTAGTTTAATGAAAAACACAATCAAAGTACTTGAATAATTAATCTTAGTTTTCATAAAGCATCCCATTTATTTCATTTAATGTTTGAAAATCTAAAGCATATTTCTCCCTTACATCACTTTTGGAAAGAGTAGCCTAGTTAACTCCTTGGCATATATAATCCAGGGAACATGAAAAAGTCACAGCTTTTGTGAGGATCATGGGCCTTGTGAGAATCTGATTACAACTATGGCCACTAGACCATGAAAAATTCAAATACAATTTTTTTTTAATTTGACACAGAGAGAGAGAGATCACAAGTAGGCAGAGAGGCAGGCAGAGAGAGGGGGAAGCAGGCTCCCCACTAAGCAGAGAGCCCGATGTGGGGCTCCATCCCAGGACTTTGGGATCATGGCGCCAGCGGAAGACAGAGCCTTTAACCCACTGAGCCACCCAGGCACCCTTCAAATACAAATTTTATATATACCATACACCAACAGGTAGTTTGTGGATTTTATAAATCATCTTCATAGACCTTCTAGGGTTCATACATTTTTAGTGGATTTTTTTAAACACATTCTAATCATTGAGTATGTGTGTGTGTGTGTGCTTGTGTGTGTATTTGTGTGTGTATATATATATATATTGGCTAGTGACTTTTTTTGCGTGATTCTGAGGCCACTATAGGCTTGCCTTATAAGATTTACTGTGGGAAAATCCGGTGGCCAGGCCCCCTTCTTTATTGCTGGTGCTACCCACCTGTTCTGCTCCCTTGTCCCTGCTGCCTTTAGTCCTTGAAGGGGCCCCTGGCCTGAGGCTGGGCCTAGAGGGGTTGGGAGCTCTGCTGGGGCCCAGAAGCGCCAGGGTGAGTGGAGATCTTCTTCCTACTACTGTGTTTCTTGCTGCGAGGTTCGATTACTTTCTGGGAATGAATCTTAAGTGCCACAGGGCTCACCACGTCAGTGTGTGTGTGTGTAATGTATATATGCATTATAATAAATATAGTTTGAATACATAGATTACATTTGATATGAAATTGTTGTAATTTAATAGCTTGTGCCCATACTGGAAATAACTTTCTGAGAAAACAAAACAACCCTATTGGCAGTTATTAAAAAAAAATAAAAATCAACTAATTCCATCTTACATCAAATCTACCTACAACTGGAAATACAAATGTAGAAAATAATAAACACATACAATAGATAACAAATCCATACACACTTGTAACCAAATATATTTTAAGATATTAAATTTCATCTTTTACTTATTTTTATCTCATTTTAAGTAAAGCTTTTTGACTTTTTGCTTTAAGAAATATGGTAGACTTTGGGATGAATCCTAAGAAGAGAGCATGGTAAGAAAAAATAACCTGAAAGAGCAGAGTTTTGCAAAGACTTGAACTAAGTGAAGGGGATTTGTTAGTTGTTTTAAAAAGAGATTGCCTTTGAGAAGCAGGCAACTTGGAGAGATTTCCAAAGATTAGATGGATCACAGTTCTGTAGGTCTCAGAAATAGCTAGCCTCCAAGCCCTGCTTCAAGGCATGATACTGAGGAGGTATACTAGACCTCTTAGAGAAACACTGAACTTTGAATTTAGGAAGGTAGGATTAGGTAAAGTTTGCCCTACCCAAACCTGGCACAGAATTGTCAGAGTGTCCAAAGAACACTGCCGAGATGAACAAAGATGAGATAGAGGATGCATTAAGGTGGAAGCCATCCTTTGGTGTTGATAGTCACTTGATGGGAAGAGAACTTAATTTTATGTTATTCACTTAATATCCAAGAAAATAATAATCTGCTTTCAATAAAGTAATTCCAAAAAAAGTAACTCAAAATCTTTATTCATAACCATTCTCCACAAAGAAAAACACACATATATATTTTCACCAATGTGCACATACACACAAAGAACAGAATGAAAGTTATCATTCATTGATTCCACAATCTCTTGCTTTTAAAAATATAATCATAGTTATTAATCAAGCCAAGATAAAAATATACTTGTAATTACTAGACGAAGTTCAAACAATTTGAGAAAAGCTGGTGCAATGCCATAGGAAAGTCCTATAAGTTTCCTAAGAGTAGATTTTGTTAGAGAAAAAAAAAGTATGTGATGTTCCCTAATAAATAAATAAGTAGTGTTACGTGTTTATTTAATCAAGGTTTAAAGATTTGACCCATCCTCTACAACCAAGAAATTAAAAATTCAGTTGCACTACACTAGGTATGTTGTATATAGAAAGTAATGTACAGATATAATTGCATAAAAGTGACACTGCAATGACAGCACAATGTCTTTATCTGTAAAGTGTCAGTCTTCATAAAGACAACATTTAGCTGTCAATACTTTAGCATTTATCTTCCTTAATGTAAAATCAATATTTCAATGGAAGTTAATTACACTGGGCATTAACTAACAAAAACATCTTGTCTTTTCAAGTGCCCTAGAAATAAAAGGATACTTCAGAACAAGTCAGCTATGAATTAATGCTAATTGGCTTGATGGCAATCTATTTAGTTGTTACATGGAAAAGGTGATTTATTTTGATGGTACAATTTTAATATTCTGCTCCTAAATTGGTGGAAGACTCCTTACATTCTGCTACTATAACTGATGAGTGGAAGATCAAGCTTTGAATATTTGGAGGAATGAGGGTCCACATAACTTTCTCAAGAAAGAGGACATGATGTCCACCACAGATGAAGGAACCCTCTTTTTTTTAATTTATTTATTTAAATTCAGTTAATTAACATATAGTGTATTATTAGTTTCAGAAGTAGAGTTCAGTGACTCATCAGTTGCATATAACAGCCAGTGTTCATCACATCACATGCCCTCCTTAATGTCCATCACCAAGTTACCCTATCCCCTACCCACCTCGCTCCAGCAACCTTCAATTTGTTTCCTATGATCAAGAATCTCTTATGGTTTGTCTCCCTCTCTGATTCATCTTCTTTTATCTTTTCCCTCCCTTCCCTTGAAGGAACGCTTTTGACATGAGTAGGACAGGCCAAAAGAAAATGATGCTGTGTTGTTTTGTCCAAGATTTTTCATTTATCCTTTATTCTTCCTTTTTAAGAACTCTTCCACTAACCTCTAGACTCCAATCACATATTTGGGCATACTGACAGACATGGGAGATTATAAAATATTATATTTCTAGATTTAGAATATCTACTAAAATATGAATGCGGAATCAAATTTATGCACAATTAAAGTGAATATTTAAGCAATCTATAATTTTCCATTCCTTAAAAATTGATAATATCTATTTCTCTCTAGAATGTGGAAAATTACCTTTATGTGTACTATTGCTGTTATAACAAATCACAAATTCAATGGCTTAAAAATGCAAATGTGTAGTCTCACACTTCTGAAAGTCAAAAATCCAAAACAGTTCTCTTCAGGCTAAGAGGTCATCAGGGCTGTATTCCTTTCTGGAGACTCTAAGGGAGAATCTTTTTCTGCTGAAGTTGCCTGTGGCTGATGGCTTCCTTTCTGCATTCTCAAAGTTATCAATGCTGCATCTCTGACTTTTCTTCCATACTCATATCTCCCTGATCCCAGAAAGGAGGTTTCTCAGCTTTTAAGGGCTAGTGTGGTTAGATTGAGCTCTCCTGGATAAACCAGGAATATTTCCTATCTCAATTTCCTTAGTCTTAATCACAACTGCAGAGTCTGCTTTGTCACAAGTTCCAGGAATTAGGGTAAGGACCTCTTTTGGTTGATGTTGGTGGAATGGTAGTCACTATTCTGTTTATCACAATTAAGTATTTTTAAGAGTTATTTGCTGCTCAGAAATCAGGAACTTTCAGGAAACTTCTGCATGTCTAAACTATTTCTTACTCTAAAGTAGATGCATGATAAAGCAACAAAAGACAATGAAAAAGACCCTGAGAAATCCATATAACTGCCATCACTGCTGATGGGAAAGATAAAATGCATTGATTCCCTTCCAAATCTCAAACTAGGGGTGCCTGGGTGGCTCAGTGGGTTAAACCTTTGCTTTTGGATCAGGTCATGATCTCAGAGTCCTGGGATCAAGCCCTGCATCAGGCTCTCTGCTCTTCCTGTCAAATAAATAAATAAAATCTTAAAAATAAAAAAAAAATCTAAAGCTAATGCTTCTCGAGACAGAACATACTCAAAATGAATGTGAGAGAGGGAGGGAGGAAATAGATAAAGACTGGTACCAAAAGAAAAGGAAACCCTTGACAGACAGTTGGATTAAATTCAAATTATTAACATAGGTATGTCCTGACTCAGAATACTAAGTTTTGTAGAATAACTTTTTTTCAGTTATGTTTGAACTAAACTATGCTTCATATGTCCCAAATTATTAAAATACCAATTTATGTTTCTCTGGGTTTGTGCTTGCCAATTTGCTTTAAATAACCTATGTTTGTGAACCTTTATTTTTGAACACAACACTTATCAGAGAAATTTTGACAATGCTATGAAATTACCAAATAAATTCACTTTCCTAGTGATAGAGCAAAGTTTTGAGTGGCTTTGAGCCACTTTGTATCTCAGTAGCTTCATGTCTAATTGCCAAGATTGAAAGATAGCAAGGTTTATTATCTTTTGTCTCAGTTACATCTAATGAACTCATAATTTTTTGTCACCTTTCTTGAAAAGTTACAGACCCATGTGTCCAAAATAGGTCAGTTTCAGGGTGCCCAGATGGCTCACTTGGTTGAGCATCCAGCTCTTGATTTTGGCTCAGGTGGTGGTCTCCAGGGGTCATGGGACCGTGCCCTCCATCAGGCTCCATGTTTAGTGTGGAGTCTGCTTGTTTCTCTCCTTATTGCCTTCCCACTTGTGCACTCTCTTTCTCTCTCTTTAAAATAAGGAAATAAAATCTTTATCAAAAATCAAAACAAAATAAAAAACAAAAACCCAAAACAAACAAAAGAGGCCAGTTTCAAAAAGGAGGACAGATTAGCATCCAAATCTTGTTTACTTTTTACTTTTTATTGTTTTAAGTTTGTATACCTAAAAAAAAATTACTGTGACACTGTGACATATTTTATATATATGTTATTTAATATTAATATATTACTTCATATATATTTCATGTATATTAACTAAGCTATTCATCATGGGAACCTCAAAGAATTCAGAAGAAATAATTTATTAGTTCCTTTGGTACAAAAGTGAGAGTGGCAAAGTCTTAACATCCACTTTATAGACAGTTATACAGAAATGCATAGACTAAAAGACAGTGATAATAGGAGAGAATCTAAATCCCTTTTCCTGACCTCACCTATTTTCCATTTTTTCAACTTGTATAATCTAATTCTCTGGTACACATTTGACATTTGGGAAATGAGAGAAAATTATCTCTCTTGGGAGCAAAATGACATTGATAAACTTTACAGATACTTAACTGTAATTTCCCCAACTTAAAGGAATTTCCCTATCTGACACAGAAAATTTAGTAGTTATAAATGAAAAACAAAACCAAAAAATAACTTAAAAGAAAATTTCCGCAAAGAAATAGTTTACACTAAAAAACAAGAATGACAAAAAATATAAGGTCATCAAAATTACTCAGAAAAAATAGAGGATTTTCTTTTTCCTTCTATTTTTTTATAAACAAATCTGAGTTGTCTCTAAAGGTATAATTAACTGAGATGGAAAAGAGAACACTGCACCAAACTGCAAGTAGGTCAGCTCATTTGAGGTTCTCGTCTGCATAGGATCTGACAGCTGGCTGAATATATATATGATATACAGGTTCCAGTGATTTATTTCTTTCTCTAATACCTGTTATGTGTACAGAAAAAAGTGAAAAGAAAACCTGTAAGTTTTTCCTTTTTTGCTTAGGAAAAACCTATACTGGGGACTTGAGAGTAATTATGAAATGGAGTTAGCTGTACCTAAGTGCATGAAACACATTTCTAATTACATTTAAACACAGAGGAACTATGATTGATGAAAGAAAGTTTTGGTATTTTCTGGTGCTATTGATATTTTACCTAGACCTTACTTCATATAATAATTAATTTCTAACATTTTAAATGTTAAATATAGCTCACTTTCTCACTAGACACCCATAGACAATTAAATACAGAAATATTGATATTCTTCTCCTTAAAAATCCTTAAATTTTGCAAGTAATACAATTCTAGAAAAATGAAAGTGACTTGTTTCTAGATACGAACAAATCCCACCACAAATTGATTCATGAGACTCATTTGACCCATTTCAAGGACATCCACAACAACTCATCACATGTGCCTCCCTAAGTAACCAATTATTTTCAATATTCCATTAGGGGAAGTTTGCTTAATTTTATCCTCATTTTGGAAAGCTAAATCCTATACTTTGAACATATTTGAAATATTTTATCTCTGACTTAGGCTTATAAGTTTTGAGTATTTTGCACTATGTCTCTTATCCCATTCTTACCACTCTTCTGATACACTTTTATTCAGCAGACTATGTCTAACTCATGTCATGTCAGTCTTTGCAGAGGCAGCTCAAGTGAAACTGCTACAATATCCTTACTACTTCAAATCTCTGCAAATGGGCTTCTGCTCCCATCATCCTACTAATGACATAGATTATTTTGTTGCTAAGGCTAGTGAAAAATATGGCCCATGTATTACTTAAAACTGGCCACAGTTGAGACTATTTTACTCTGTATCTCATTTATTACTCTTTTTCCTTATATGGCTTCCAAGAAATTACTTCTCTTTGTCTTCTTTCAGAGCTCTTTTTCTCTAGCCAATTTCTCCAGAAAAGCTGAAAATAATCTCTGCTTCACATTTGCTCACTCTCTTTGAAATATTTGTATAACTACTATAGCTTGATGACTATGAAATTTATATATTCAACACACACACACTTTTATTAGTACTTCATCATTATCATCTCATGTGCATATCAAACTCAATACATTTGAAATTGAGCTAATATTCAAAAAGCACTTATAACAGACACTGGCCCATGGTAAACAAGTATTAGTTATGTAGAAATACAATTTGCATAGTGTACTGTTTAAAAATATGAACTTTATAGTCAGTCATGCCAGATTTGGATACTAAGTTTTAATAAATATGATATTATAATATATGCTTCATACTGTTACAGTGCTTATGAAGATTAAATAAAATACTTACCATACCGGGCAGAATACAGAAAATGTCTAGATAATTATTATTGTTCTTAATAATACTTTAAAGTAGACTCTATATTCTATTTGATTTTCCTCCTACATGTCTGTGAAATCTCATCCCAATTTTATCATTCTTACTAACACTACTTTAGACCAAGCCCTTATCATTTGTTACTTATATTGCTGAAATATTCTTCTAATAAGATCCTCACCATTCAAGTTCAATTCTCAAAAATTCCATGAAAATATTCTTCTAAAAATCAAAATCAGTCATAGAACTTCTATATTTAATTTTATTAATGGTTTTGCATATATTTACTGAATACTTTTAAAGATTTTATTTATTTATTTATTTATTTATTTATTTATTTATTTATTTATTTATTTATTAGAGAGAGAGACTGAGAATGAAAGGGGAGAAGGTCAGAGGGAGAAGCAGACTTCCCGCAGAGCCGGGAGCCCAATATGGGACTCGATCCCAGGACTCCGGGATCATGACCCGAGCCGAAGGCAGTCGCCCAACCAACTGAGTCACCCAGGGCCCTGAATACATTTAAATTCCTGAGAAAAGCAGTCAAGATTTTCTTCTACTTCTCCAGGTTTACCTCCCATCTCTACTGCTCTTACACTCTATGCTACAGCCAAACTCAATCACTTTTAGTGCTCCTGTTGGATCATGTTCAATGTCATGTTTGGGCCTTTTGACATGAAGTACATTCTATCTTGCCTCAAGTTTCCCTTGGTTTGCATAGCACATTATTTTCTTTCCCTCAACATTTTCCTGATCTTTCAATCTCAATTCTTAACCCCTTTTCTATTCTTATATGGTATTCTGAATATTTCCTTATATTTTAGCCATCAGTTCACCTGTCAGAAGTGGAGGGAATATGATTGTCTCTGTATTCTTCATGTCCAGTCCAGTATGTGGCTTATCAGATGGCAGCAGTTATGACAGAATATGAGTAAAGGGATATTGAATCTAAGCATCATCAATTTTAATCTAAGATCTGTTATGGTAAGAATTATATATTAGACTTCCTTGTATTCTTTACAGGTTAGAGGTCATTAACAATTTATTAATACTTGCAACTTTTCTTTGGCCCTTTTAAATCATTTATTATTCCTTTGTCTTTTCCATGGTAATAAGGTCTAGCAGGTATATTGCAACATATACAGACTTGTGGTGGTGTTTGGACTTAGGAATTAGATTCAGGAAAAAGGTTAGTCTATTTCTCTCAAGAATACTATAATAATGCCTTCCAATATTTTTTTATTATCATTGATTTTCTTAACCACAAACAGTACCACAGTGAACAGAACCCCCAAAAAAGTTTCTGAAAAGAAACTTTGGCTGTTTGAGGAACTATGTAAATTGATCAATAAGATATTTACAAATTTAAATGCCACATAAATTTTATTAGTTTTTTTCTAAAAGTTTAATGTAAAATCCATCTAATCAATACAGGTCATTTTTAATTCTAGGTAGTAAAGGCATTAAAGAAAATATCTAAGATACCTTAAAAATTTTTCAATAAATTTTATGCATAGATTTACTCATAACAAATTATTTGCCTAAAAAACAAATTTAAAGTTGTCAAGCAGCCTTTGTTCTTTTCTTTTTTAAAGATTCTATGTATTTATTTGACAGAGAGAGATAGATCACAAGTAGGCAGAGAGGCAGGCAGAGAGAGATGGGGAAGCAGGCTCCCTGCTGATCAGGGAGCCTGATGCAGGGCTTGATCCCAAGACCCTGATATCATGACCCAAGCCAAAGGCAGAGGCCTTAACCCACTGAGCCACTCAGGCAGCCCAAGCAGCCTTTGTTCTTTAAAGGAATAATTTCCTTTATAAGTATCCAAAGGTTCAGATATGACATTAATATGGCTGCAAATATAATTTTTTTCTTGCCCTCACTACATAAAATAAAATAATCTTGAAGAGCACTTTAAGAAAACATGTACCTATGTGAATTTAAACTTCCAAAGTATTTACTACTTATAAGGGGATGGCCATGAAAATTATTGTCTGCTATAAATATGCAAGACATTATCTAACTCAGGTGTTAGCAAACTATGGCGCACATTTCAAATATGGTCCATTGCTTGTTTTTATAAAGTCTATTGTACCACAGTTATAGCCATTTCTTTGTATTGTCTATGGCTGCTTTCTCAATAGGATGGGAGAGTTGAGTATTTGCAGAAATCATACAACCCTCAAAGCCTAAAATATTTACCATCTGACACTTAGGAAAAGTTTCCTGACCCCTGCTGAAACTCTTACAATAATTTTATTATATCTGAGCAAATCATAAGAAAGTCTTCCCAAACTACAACATTTATCTCATAGAGATATCCAAATATTTTGACATGGACACGCATGTGCATACACACATAACAAATGTACATACACATATATGTACATTTAGGTACAGTACTTTAAACAAAATCAGGCCACATAGAAAAAATTTTACCATGACAAAACAAATTGTGTCCTTTAACAACAATGAATAAGAAAGCTACATGAGATATTCAGGGGCTGATCCATCTTTGAATAAATAACATGGCAGGGCTCTCTTAGCTTATAAAATTATGAAATTCATATTTGATTAGTACAAGAAAAGAATTTAGCCTAGAGTGTGTTTTCAAAATAGGGGTTAGGTCAATTTAGAAAGGGTAGGAAAAGGGAAAATGAAACAAGGGGAATTATCAGACCAAGATGCAGTAACACAGGCTGAAATCTGAATAGTAACAGTGGCTTTTTCAGCCTGGAAAACTTCTGAAACATGGATAAGATCTATGTCATAGTGGGTCTTAATAAATTTTATTCAGATAAAAAAATTATAATCCTTGAGAGGTAAAAAACAAAGGAAGTGAGTCGAAGAATTTTTGCAGTTTTCCTGAAAAGTCTTTATTTATTATTTATTTATTTATTTATTTAAGACAGAGAGTGTGTGCACATGAGTAGAGGAGGGGATAGAGAGAGAGAGAATCTTATGAAGGCTCCATGCCCAGCATGGGCCCTACATGGGGCCTGACCTCACAACCCTGAGATTATGACCTGAGCCAAAATCAAGTCAGATGGTTAAGTGACTGAGCCATCCAGCACCCAATATTGTTTTTAATTCTTGCATAGGAAGGGAAAACACAGGCTAACCCAGCAGTCTACATGAGTTATGAAAAGAGACTGGGCTTTTACAAAAGCTAAGGCAATTAGAGTTCCCAAGGCAGAGTACTGCCAGGGAGAGAACTATGAAGACTCTTAGTATTCAGTTGAATAGCTCATCAGCTCCTGTATATAAAGTAACTATCTAAGGTTCGGAGAAAAGAAAAACAAACAAACACAAAGAAGATTAGAGAGAAGAAAAAAAAATACCTCCTTTAATTTACTAATGGGTGTGACTGGGGTGCTGTTCTCACTTGTCAGAGTAGGAACTCTGAGCACTTGTAAACATTGTATAAAGTAGTTAGGAGAGTTTAGTTTAATAAAGGAAAATTAATCCTAGACCCAATACTGCTCTTGTTTTACCCCAAAAGGCTTAAAAGCAAGACTCTAAAGGATCAGCAACCATGTCCTGGAAAAAACTTCAAAAATATCTAAACAAATACAATAATATTCACAATTAAAAAAATAAAATTCATAATATGTGACAACGAAATATAAAAAGCAACAACAACAAACTATTACTAGGCAAGCCACAAAGAGAAAAAAAAAAAACAATCATTTGAAAATTGTCCAGCAATGAATATATGAGAATTAGTAGACATGTGCACTAAAGTAGTTGTTAAAACTGATTTCCATGTTAAAAAGTTAGAAGAAAGATTGCAGACATTGTTTTTTCAGATTTATTTACTTGAGAGAGAAAAGGAGAGGGCCAGAGAGAGAGAATCCTGAAGCAGACAAGTCACTGAGCAGAGTCTTATGTGGGGCTCGATCCCAGGACCCTGAGATTATGACCTGAAGTGAAATCAAGAGACAGCTGCCTAACTGACTGAGCTATCCAGGTGCTCCAAGTTTGCACATGTTAAATAGTGACATGACAAACATAAATAAACACCAAAACAAACTTTTAAAGATGAAAATTATAATGTTCTGAGATGAAAAAGGCTTAATAGAGACTAATGCTGGGTAAATACTATAAAAGCCCATTATCAATAAATTTGAAGGCACTAAAATAAAACTACCAAAAATGAAGCACAGAAAAGAAGAAGAAAACAAACAAACAAACAAAAAAAACCTGGAAAATAAGAGAACCAAAAGTGAGGGAGATGCAGAGAAAGTATTGAAAAAATTATACTAAAATTTTTCCAAGGTTTATGGAAAGTAAAATCCTACTGAATCAAAAGCTAAATAAATCACAAGGACAAGAAAAATGAAAAACAAAAAGGAAACAAAGGAACATCATAATCCAATTACTTAAAAATCAGTGATAAAGACAAAATTTTAGTTTTCAGTGTATAAGTCTTTAACTTCCTTCGTTAAATTTCCTAAGGTATTTTATTCTTTTTCATGCACTTGTAAATTGGATTGCTTTCTCAATGTTTGATAGTTTATTGTTTATGTATAGAAATGCAACAGATTACTCTATAACTTTGTATCCTACAATTTACTGTATATGGTTAGTTCTAACTTTTTATCGTGGAGTCTTTATGTATAATTTTCTATGTATACTTTCATGTCATCTACAAATGGTGACAATTTTACTTTTTCCTTTCCAATCTGGATGCCTTTTATTTCTTTTTCTTGCTTAATTTCTCTGGCTAGAATTTCCAATACTGTGCTGAATAAAAGTGGTGAGAGCAGGGCTTGCATCCTTTCACTGTTGAGTATTGTGTTAGGTATCTTATCACATATGGTCTTTATCCTGTTGAGGTATGTTCCCTTTATATCTACTTTATCAAGAGTTTTTAATCATAAATGGGTGTTGAATTTTATCTAATCCTTTTTTTTGGCATCTAATAAGATGGTCATATTATTTTTATCGTTTCTGTTAGTGTGGTGTATCACATTGATTTATTTGCAGATGTTTAACCATCTTTTGTTCCTTGGAGTAACTCCCACTTAATTATGGTGTGTGATCCTTTTAATATATTGTTGAACTTGGTCTGCTAATATTTTGGTGAGAGTTTTTTCTTCTATGTTCATCAGGGGTGTTGGTCTGTATCTTTTTTCCCTCGTTTTAACATTTGTCTGTGGCTGGTACAGGGTAATGCTGGCCTTGGGAAATGAGTTTATAAGTGGTTTTTCTTCTATTTTTGTAAGAGTTTGGGAAGGATTGGTATTTATTCTTTGAATGTTTAGTAGAATTAATCAGAAAAGCTTTCTGGTTCTGGACTTTTGTTGGAAGGTTTTTGATCAGTAGGTCAATCTTACTACTAATACATCTGTTCAGAGTTTCTATTTCTTCATGATTCAGTATTGGAAAGCTACATGTTTCTAGGAATTTATCAATTTCTTCTAGGTTGTCTGATTTGTCGGCATGCAATTGTTCATAATAGTCTCTTATGGCCCTTTTATTTCTTTGGTATTAATTTTAATATCTCTTTCATTTATGGTTTTATTTCTTTTTTCCTGCTGAAGAAGTCCTTTCTCATTTAACTAAAGATTTCTCTCTCTCTCTCTCTTTCTCTCTCTCTCTGTTTTATTTTTTTAACTTTACAAGAACCAGTTCTGGATTTCATTGATCTTTCCCAAAGTCTTCTTAGTCTCTATTTTATTTATTTCTGCTTTGAACCTTGTTATTCACTTCCTTCTACTAACTCTAGACCTTCTTTCTTTCTTTCTTTCTTTCTCTTTTCTTTCTTTCTTTCTTCTTTCTTTTTTTCTTTCTTCTTTTTTTTTTCTAGTGCTATAAGGTATAAAGTTATGTATTTGAGTTTTTGTTTGTTTCTCTTCTTTTGTCAATTTTATTTATTTATCTAAGAGACAATGAGAGAGCAAGCATGAGGGGGGATAGGAACAGAGGGAGAGGGATAAACAGACTCCCTGATGAGCAGGGAGCCTGATATGGGGCTCAATCCCTGGACGCTGGGATCATGACCTGAGTTGAAGGCAGACATTTAACTGACTGAGCCACCCAGGTGTCCCTGTTTGTTTGTTTATTGTGGTAGCATTTATTTCCATGAGTTTCCTTCTTAGACCTGCATTTGCTGCATTTTTAAGTTTTGGTATATTATATTTAAAGACTATATGACATTGATGAAAGAAATTAAAACACACACACACGTGCACACACACATACACACATAAATGGAAGGATATTCTGTGCTCACGGATTAAAGAAATGTTAAAATGTCCACATACCCACAGCAATCTATAGATTCAATATAATTCCTATCAAAATACCAATTGAAGTTTTCAGAGAAATACAACAAACTAATCCACCCAACGTCAGATACTAGTATGTAGTGTTTAATCTAGATAGATTTATCTAATCTAACATTTCATAGATTCTTACAAAAAACATTAAAGTATGATGTAAAAGAAAATATTGTATAAATTTATCAAGTTTAATTAAATTAATAGTTAAAATAATAAAACCATTAGCACAGACTTGGAGAAAATATTTTCAAATTGCATATGCAATAAAAGACTTGTATCCAGACCATACAAAAAAAAAAAACAAAATAAAACAAAATAAAAAAAAAAACAAAAACAGGTGTGCCTGAGTGGCTCAGTGGGTTGAAGCCTCTGCCTTCGGCTCAGGTCATGATCTGAGGGTCCTGGGATGGAGCCCCGCACTGGGCTCTCTGCTCAGCGGGGAGCCTGCTTCCTCCTCTCTTCCTACTTGTGATTTCTCTCTCTCTGTCAAATAAATAAATAAAATCTTTTAAAAAAAAGTACTAAATAAAGGGACAAATAAAATTGGCAAACTTAAGCGCTTTCCTAAACAGAATACATAGATAGTATATAAGCAGATGAAAAAATGTTCAATATCATTGACCATTAGGGAAATAGAAATATGAGCCAAAATTAAATACCAGTACACATCTATTAAAATAGAAGAAAAATATTGACAATATCAGGTCCTTATGAAGATATGGAGCAAATTAATTTCTCATATTTTAAATGTGAATGACAAATTGTATGGTCACACTGGAAATTAGTAAAATTGATAAATTTTTTCTTTCTCCTTTCCTTACTTCCTCCCTCCCTCCTTCCCTCCCTCCCTTCCTTCCTTCCTTCCTTCCTTCCTTCCTTTTTTTAAGTTTGATAATTTTTTAATATTTTTTACACTTAGTATATAACCTAACAATCATTCTCTTGTGTATTCCAACAAGAAAAATGGAAACATATAATCAGGGAAAAAACCCTCTGTATAAGAATGTTCATGGTAGCTGAATTCTAATAAGCAAAAACTTAAGAGAAAATTCAAGTTGGTGAAAAAGTGGTACCCATACAACAGAATATTATTTAGGACTAAAAGAAAAAAAAGAGATTTTTCATATATGCAACAACTTAGATGGATCTCAACAGCATTATGTTTGGTGGTAAAAGCTAACCTCAATAAGTTACATTTTTAAAATGACAAAATTATAGTACTGAACAGATGAAAGCTTGTTAAGAGTTAGGTTTGACAAGAGAGTTGGATTATAATAGGGAAGTCTAAGCAATGTAAATTTCTCTGTGGTGACAGAACAATAATGGGTATTGATTATGGTGGTGGTTACCCATGATATAATGTCATAGCATTACACACTGAACTTAAAAAAATAAAGGCATTAAAAACTGACAAAATTTAAATGTATGTGTAATATAGTACCAAAGTCAATTTCTTGGTTAAGATGAATGTATTATGGTTACATAAGTTGTTATCATTAGGGAGTGTTGGCTAAGGGATAGATGGGAACTCTGTACTACTTTTCAGCTTCTACTGAGTCTAAAATGATCTCAAAACATTAACTGGTCTATAGATTTATACTTAACATTTCTCCTACTGTAGTGCTCCATTTATTTATAATATAGCACAATTATGTTATTTTAAATCAGAAACCCTATTGCTGACTATTTCTTTTTAAATTTTTTTTTATTCCATTCACATAAGGTGAACATGCTATTTCTCATACACATGCTTTTATTCAATAAAAGCCTTGGTCTAACATATTGAATTATTTATTTATCTTCCTCACAGTAATTTTAGATTTCCCTGAATTGTTGCTACAAACACATTTTTATCATCCTTGCCTAAATTTGAACATTCCCAACAGTTTTACTCTTTTAAAGTCATACTGATTTAAACTCTGAGGGATGTAAACCATAGGATTCTATGACATCTCTAGAGCTTAAGACTTATCATTCTTATTTACATTGACTCCCTTTGGTTCAGCAGATTCCCTTGCTGGAAGTTTAAGCCTAAGATGTCTTTGGCAGTAATTGATTACAGGATCAAATGCCAGATTTATATTGATTATTACCATGAAACCAGTCATGATCATTGTGACTCCTATACATGTTGGTTAATTTTATATGGCATATCACGCTAACCCAGAATAATGAGAAGTGAAAGCCTGTCTGGCTCAAAATGATTCTCTGATCTCCCAATAAATTGAAAAATAACACTTGTCACAACTGTAGCAATTTAGGCAATATAGCAGAACCTAGGAGTTTGGATTAAACCACGGTTATAGGTCAAAATTAGAAATGGCTGAAAGAATGGTATATCATAAATTATCACTTATTAAATGGTAAGTAAAAATTAATTAACAATAACTGTTTGTTAGTTTCCAAGAAATTATATGCTTATTGATTTTATTTTTAAATATTGTTTCATAACTGTATCCAACATTATGCAGGTGGCTGAAATGATGATTATCAAACTAGATGTTTACATTTATAGGCACAAGGATAAGGAACCAATCTTTAAGTGTAGGATGATATTTTAATAAAGACTAATAATTTAGGCATAAAAAAAAACAATGACCAATACCCAACAAATGCATCTTGCAGTTTAGTCACTCAATGTACTATAAAACAAACAAACAAACAAAACAAAACAAAACAGAACAAAAACTGCAAAGGCTGGAATTCTAAACATTGAGAGACACCAGCATAACTGAACTCAAGCATAATCTCTTCTGTGTAGGGCTCCCAATGTCCTCAAACAGAAATAAAATCCTTGACTCTATACCCCCCTGATGCACTTTCAGCATATGTTAAATTGTTTTAAAACTGTTTAATTGTCGGGACGCCTGGGTGGCTCAGTTGGTTGGGCAGCTGCCTTCGGTTCCAGTCATGATCCCAGCGTCCTGGGATCGAGTCCTGCATGGGGCTTCTTGCTTGGCAGGGAGCCTGCTCCTCTCTCTGCCTCTGCCTGCCTCCCTGCCTGCTTGTGTTCTCTCTCTGTTGGGTGGATGAATGAAATCTTTAAAAAAAAAAACAAACAAAACTGTTTAATTGTCTTTTATAGTTATTTGAGATTGAGAAAAAAGGATTTTGTGTTGTTTTTCTAAATGTTTCATAGAATTTTTTCCCAAATATGTTTATTTTATTTTTTCAGTGTTACAAGATTAATTGTTCATACACCACACGCAGTGCTCCATGCAATACGTGCCCTCCTCAATACCCACCACCAGGCTCGCCCAACCCTCAATCCCCTCCCCTCCAAAACCCTCAGTTTGTTGCTCAGAGTCCATAGTCTCTCATTGTTCATCACTCCCTCTGATTTCCCCCCATTTACCCCCTTCTTTCTCACAATGCCTCCCATGTTTTTCCTTATGCTCCACACGTAAGACCATAAGATAATTGACTCCACTTGACTTATTTCACTCTGCATAATCTCTTCCAGTCCCATCCATGTTGATACAAAAGTTGGGTAGTCATCCTTTCTGATGGAGGCACAATGTTCTTTTGTTTTTGTTTTTATTTAAATTCCACTTAGTTAGCAAATAGTGTATTATTACTTTCAGGCAAACAATATAGTGATTCAACAATTCCATACACCCCCTGGTGCTCATCACAACAAATGCACTCCTTAAATCCCATCACCTATTTAACCCATTCCCCCACCCACTTCCTCTCTAGTATCCATCAGTTTGTTCTGTACAGTTAAGAGTCTATTTCTTGATTTATCTCTCTTTTTTCCCATTAGTCATTTGTTTTGTTTCTTATATTCCACATATGAGTGAAATCATATGTTCTTTGTCTTTCCCTGACTTGTTGTGCTTAGCCTAACAGTCTCTGATATATATAGCAAAATTATCTACAAGAGTCAAATTATAGAAATAGCTTGAGTGTCTATCAACTGATGAATGAATAAAGATGAAGTGGTATGTATATTCAATGGAATATTACTCAGCCATAAAAAGAATGAATGCTTCAATTGGCAATGACATGGATGGAGCTAGAGAGTGTTATGTTAAGAAAAATAAGTCAGAGGAAAACATGTATTTTGAGGTATAAAAACTGCAAGAAAATGCTTTTCACTGTAATAATTAAAATATGCTAGGGACACCTCGGTGGCTCATTTGGTTAAAGCATCTACCTTTAGCTCAGGTCATGATTTCAGAGCCCTGAGATCAAGTCCCACATCAGTCTCCCTGCTCAGGGGGGAATCAGCTTTTTCCTTTCCCTCTGCCTATCTCTCTGCTTGTGCTCTTTCTCTCTCTCTCTCTTTCTCAAATAAATAAATACAATCTTTAAAAAAATTAAGCTAGATACTCTAAAAAAAATCATAGTGTTTGAGCCCCTCAAACATCTGAGGTCACAAACATTTTTACTGAATCCCAAAGGCGAATAAACCCCTCCATGAAGAGTAGGCATAGAATGAAGTAGTATGATATTTTAGAATCACTAGAAGCCATTAATAAAGTTAGTCTGGACTTTCTCATTTTTTCCATACCTCCAAGAAGTAGTCGTGAGAAACAATGAGTGGAGGGCTAGAGACTTGATAAACAGCTTCTCCTATGGTACATGAATGCAAAGCCTACCAAGATTTGAGGGGTAACTGGAGAATGTTAAGATAACTACAAGCACTTTAGACAGTATATAGTATAAGGTATTGGTGAATACTAGGCAGCAGAAAAAGGCACCAACGCAGTAGCCTTTCTCTGTTACAAAGCAAAAGATAGTTGCTGGTGGCACAGAGGTGAGAAAACAGGCTGAATCTCTGAACTTCCACTGATAGTAAGTATATGTAGGCTGTCATTTTGGGAGGGACAGGAAATCTGATGTACTAGCTTTGGTGATAAGTAGGAGAGCAGAAATTATTTGTCATCATGAGAAAGAAAAGAGATGAGAAGTTCCCATATCTGAGGTACAGATGCACAGGGCCTATCTAAGACTAGGGGAAGTAGAATAATCAAGATTACCCTGCTTCTTCAGTGAAGTGGCAAGCAATTATAATCTATTACAAGGGGAAGGACAAGAATGGTGGGTGAGTCATACCTATGATTTGGGTGTGCTAAAATTTGAAAACAGGCATATTGAGATAAACTCTGGCATTCCAGTCCTCACAGTAAGCCTAAGACAGTGGCCATCCATCTCTGTAGGTATTTGAGGCTTATTTTGCACACTAGGTAACTATAGCAACAATACTCAAAATAAGATCAACTATAGTCTATATTGACTTAAACCCCACAGTATAATGTCCAGGAAAAAAGGAAAAAAATAGGTAACTCAATTCTTGGCATAAATATTATTTACATCAAATTTCATTGTTCTTTTACCCGAAATGACTGGATTCAATAAAAAAATAAATTCTAGAAGAGACTTTTTGTTTTAACTCCAACATGTAACAAGCTTGGAAGCTGTCATTTCTGTCCTTACAACAACAACAACAACAACAACAACAACAACAACTTGAACAAACTGAAAATTAAAATAAAAATTAAACAACAACAACAACAATATTTCTTCCAACCGTCAGAGAACTGAGGTCATAGGCAAATGCTCAGGCTCAAAACTGGAAAAGACAAGTACATACAGAGTTTCAATCAATATCTCCTTACCTGGAGCAAAAGGTGCTAGACTCAGTAAGTGGTAATAACACTTAACTGGTGTTTTGAGGAATTTGTATATGCTGAAAATGTCATAACTTGAGAGAAAATTCATAGAGATTTCAGCTTTGGGGGGCTCTACTCATTTTCGTGGCTTTTACCTCCAGGAACCCCAAAAGATTCTCATGGTGAAAATCCAAGCAATTAATATTCCATTGTCATTCTGTCACAACAAACGGAAGAATAATACTTGTGAAGTACTCCCAATTTCCTTCTTCATAACAAAGACATACTCTCCAGGATAAAGGCAGATCCTTATTCCACTGGGGAAAAGAACATTTCTCCCATTCTAGTTCCATGTCCATGTGGAAGGGAATCTAAAACACTTGTGAAGTTCACAGCCAAGAGACACAGACCTATTAAAATAATGAGATTAAATCAAAATATTGAAAAATTCTTCCCTGCCCCCACATATTGCCATCAAACAAATCAACAAGACTCCAGCATGGCAGTGGATGATAGATGATGAAATCGCAATAAGACGCAGACCCACACGGAGAGAAATTATTTAGAGAAGTACAAAGTTAACAGGGAGACAAAAATAAAGAAACTAAAGGAATCTGAAGCCCCTGGTGATGATAGCTAAGAAATGAAATAAAAAAGAAAAAAGGCAAAACAGCTGAACTCTTAATTAGATTTACATAAAACCTCATACTAAAGCCTAATTACCTCAGTTTCTATTACTTAGTAATCATGTCTGGCTTTCAACAAAAACTTTAAGATATGGTAAAAGACAAGAAGAAGCAAAGCAAGCATAAGCACCAGACTCTGATATGACATGTGTAAGAAATGATCACAAAAGTAAATGAAAATATCAATCATAAATATGTTAAAAATGTTAATAAAAAAGTACACATCATACAAAAATATACAGTTAATATAAACAAAAAGATCTGAACTCCTAAAAAAAATCCTAAACACTGTGATACAATAAAAACAGATGAATAATTTTTTTTAAAAAAACATTGTAACAGAAAGGAAGAATGCCTTTGATGGAGTCAAATAAATTGAACATGGCCAAGGAAGGAATCAGGGTGCTTGGAGCTAGGTTAGCAGAAGCCTTTCAAACTGAAATTCAAGAGGAAAACTAAAAGTAAAACAACAACAGAAGTAAACATCCAAAAACTCAGGTATAATTTCAAAAGCTTAGCATACACAAAACTGGAATTCCAGAAAAGGGAGAATGGAAAAGAAATATTAGAAGTAATAATGGTTAAGAGTTTTCCAAAACTAATGACAGGTATCAAACTACATATGTACAAAGTTTAAGGGACACCAAGCAGAATAAATATGGGGCAGGGGGGTGGAGAGAAGAAACTTACATTAAGCATATCACGATCAAACTGCAGAAAACCAGACAAAGGGAAAGTCTTGAGGAAAGAATGGTAAAAAACCACTCTACCCTAGCCACAGCAACTTCTTTCAGGACATGTCTCCAAAGGCAAAGGAAACAAAAGTGAAAATAAACTTTGGGGACTTCATCAAGATAAAAAGCTTCTGCACAGCAAAGGAAACAGTCAACAAAACAAACAGGTAACCAATGGAATGGGAGAAGATAATCACAAATGACACTACAGACAAAGGTCTGATATCTAAGATCTATAAAGAACTCCTCAAACTCAACACTCACAAAACAGATAATCATATCAAAAAATGGACAGAAGTCATGAACAGATACTTCAAAGAAGACATACAAATGTCTAACAGACACACGAAAAAATGTTTATCTTTAGCCATCAGAGAGATTCAAAACAAAACCACACTGAGATACCACATTACACCAGTCAGAGTGGTCAAAATCAACAAGACAGTAAACAACAAATGCTGGAGAGGATGTGGAGAAAGGGGAACTCTCCTCCACTGTTGGTAGGAATGCAAGTTGGTGCAGCCACTTTGGAAAACAGTATGGAGATTCCTCAAGATATTAAAAATAGAGCTACCCTATGACCCTGCAATTGGATACTGGATATTTACCCCAAAGAAGCAGATGCAGTACAAAGAAGGGCCACATGTACCCAAATGTTCATAGCAACAATGACCACAATTGCCAAACTGTGGAAAGAACCAAAATGCCCTTCAACAGATGAGTGGATAAGGAAGATGTGTTACATCTATACAATGGAATATTATGCCTCCATCAGAAAGGATGAATATCCAACTTTTGTATCAACATGGACAGGACTAGAAGAGATTATGCGGAGTGAAGTAAGTGGAGAGACTCAATTATCTTATGGTCTCACTTATGTGTGGAGTATAAAGAAAATCATGGAGGGCATTGTGAGAAGGAAGGGAAAGGTGAATGGGGGGAAATTGGAGGGGGCGATGAACCAGGAGAGACTATGGACTCTGAGCAACAAACTGAGGGTTTTGGAGGGGAGGGGATGGGGGGTTGGGTGAGCCTGGTGGTGGTTATGGAGAAGAGCATGTACTGCATAGAGCACTGGGTGTGCTGTATGAACAATCAGTCATGTAACACTGAAAAAATAAAATAAACATATTTGGGGAAAAGAAAAAGCTATCGTTCAGTGTACAATGAGGGACAAAAGGTTTCTCAAACAAACAAAATTGAAGGAGTTCCTGACCAGTTAAACTAACCGTAGAGAAATAGTAAAAGCATGCAAAAGAGAGACAAAAAGTGACAAAGACAAGAAAGGAACAGGTAAAATCTCCAGAAACAATGATAGAACAAGTAATAAAATGGCACTCTATACATATGTATCAATAATCACTCAATGTAAATGGACTATATGCTTCAATCAAGACATAGGGTGGCAGAATGGACTAAAAAAAAATGCATCTATATGTTGCCTATAAGAGAATTACTTTAGACCTAAAGAGAACTGCAAATTAAAAGTGTGTGGATGGAGAATGATTTATCATGCAAACGAATATCAAAAGAAAACCAGAGTAAGAATACTTATATCAGACAATCAAGATTTTAAACCAAAGACTATAAGAAGAGATGAAAAGAGACACCATATCATAATAAAGGAGACTATACAGCAAGAAGATCTAACAACTGTGAATATTTATAACCCCTACATGGAAGCAACTAAATATATAACAAAATTTAAAGAAAATAAGGGAGGGACGCCTGGGTGGCTCAGTTGGTTGAGCAGCTGCCTTTGGCTCAGGTCATGATCCCGGCATCTTGGGATCGAGTCCCGCATCGGGCTCCTTGCTCCGCAGGGAGCCTACTCCTCTCTCTGCCTCTGCCTGCCTCTCTGCCTGCTTGTGTTCTCTCTCTGTTAAATGAATAAATAAAATCTTTAAAAAAAAATCTATTAAAGAAAATAAGGGAACTTGTTGATAATAGCAAAGGACTTTAAGACCCACTTCCAGCAATTGACAGATCAGGTACACAGAAAATCAACAAGAAACAAGAGCTTTGAATGAGACACTGGACTGGAAGGACTTAACAGATATATTCAGAACATTCCATCAATAGCAGAATACACATTCAAGGTATATGGGAAATTCTCCAGAAGAGATCGCAAACTAGGTCACAAATCAGGCCTCCATAAGGACAAAAAGACTAAGATCAGACCATGCATACATTCACAACACTGTGAAACTTGAAGTCAACCTCAAGAAAAAAAAAAAAAAAGTAAAGACCACAAATACATTGAGGTTAAGGAAGATGCTACTAAAGAATGAATGGATCAACCAGGAAATTAAAGAAGAAATTAAAGAATACATGGAAACAAATGGAAATGAAAACAAGACAGTCTAAAACCTTTGGAATGCAGCAAAAGTGGTTCTAAGAGGGAAATATATAGCCATATGGTCTTACCTCAAGAAGAAAGAAAAATCTCAAATAAAGAACTCTATACTAAAAACAGTTAGAAAAACAATAACAAACAAAGCCAAAAACCAGCAGGAGCAGAGAAATAAGAATAGAGCAGAAATAAATGATATGGAAACTTAAAAAAAAAAAAACAATAGAACAGATCAATGAAACCAGGAGCTAGTTCTTTCAAAAAATCAACAAAATTGATAATGCATAACCAGACTTATCAAAAAGAAAAAAAAAAAAAGAAAGGACCCAAGTAAATAAAATCCCAAATGAAAGAGGAGAAATAACAATCAACACTATGAAAATATAAATGATTATAAGAGAAAATTATAAAAACTTTATGCCAACAAATTGGGCAAACTGAAAGAAATGGATAAATTCTTAGAAATATATAACCTACCAAAACAGAAACAAGAATAAATGGAAAATTTAAACGAACTGATAATCGGCAAGAAATTGAATCAGAAATCAAAAATCTTCCAACAAACCAAAGTCCAGGGCCAGATTGCTTTACAAATAAATTCTACCAAACATTTAAAGAAGAGTTAATACCTCTTGTTCTCAAACTATTCCAAAAGTAGAAAAGGAAAGAAAACTTCCATATTCATTCTATGAGGTAGCAACATTATCCTGCTACTAAAACCAGACAAAAACTTTGCTAAAAAAAAAAAAAAAAACCCAAAAAACATCAAACAAACAAGCAAACCAAAAACAAACAAACAAAAAACAACTACAGGCTAAGATCTCTCATGAAAGTGGATGCAAAAATTCTCTATAAAATACTTGTAAACCAAATACAACAGTACATGAGAAGGATTATTTTCTATAATCAAGTGGGATTTATTCCTGGGCTGCAAACGTGGTTTAATATTTACATATTGACCAATGTGTTATACCACATTAACAAACAAACAAACAAAAAAAGAAGACGAAGAAGAAAAGAAATGAACTATATGACCCTCTCTAAATGCAGAAAAATACATCTGGCAAAGTACCACATGTGTTCATGATAAAAATACTCAATAAAGTAGGGATAGAGGGAACATACTTCAACAAAACAAAGGCCATATATGAAAACCACAGAGCTAATATCCTCAATGGAGAAAAACTGAGAGCTTTTCCTCTATGGTCAGGAATAAGACAGGGATGTCCCCTCTCACCACTGTTATCTAACATAGTACTGGAAAACCTAGCCACAGCAATCAGACAACAAAAATAAATAAAAAGCATCCAAATCAGCAAGGAGTAATTCAAACTTTGACTATTTGTAGATGACATGATACGCTATGTAGAAAACCCAAAAGACTCCACCAAAACATTGTTAGAAATAATACATGAATCCAGTAAAGTCACAGGATACAAAATTAATGTAAAGAAATCTTTTACAGGGCACCTGGGTGGGTCAGTCAGGTATGCATCTGTATTTGGCTTTGATCATGATCTCAGGATCCTGAGATCAAGCCCTGTGTCAGGCTCTCTGCTCAGCCGGGAGCCTCCTTCTCCCTCTCTACCCTGTTTGTGCTCTCTCTCTTGCTATATCTATCTTTCTCTTAAACAAATTAATAAAATATTTTTTAAAAATCTGTTAAATTTCTACGAACTTTCTAAAGCAGAAAGAGAAAGATATCTAGGAGTAAACTTGACCAAAGAAGTAAAAGATTCTTCAAACTATAAAACACTGACGAAATAAGTTGAAGATGGCATGAAAAAGTGGAAAACCATTCCTTCCTCATGGTTGGCAGAACAAATACTGTTGAAACATCTATGCCACCTAAAGCAATCTAATACTTAATAACAATCCCTATCAAAATACCAACTGGGTATTTTGCACAGTTAGAACAAACCATCTTAAAATGTGTTTAGAACCACAAAAGACCCCAAATAACCAAAGAAATCTGTAATAGCAAAGCAAAGCTGGAGGCAACACACTTCTAGATTTCAAGTTATATTTCAAAGCTCTAGTGATTAGGAGAATACGGTGATGACACAAACACAGACATATCGATCAATGGAACAGAATAGAAAACCCAGAAATGAAACCACAAGCATATGGTCAATTCATCTATGACAAAGCAGGAAATAATATCCAAAGGAAAAAAAGACAGTCTCTTCAACAAATGGTGTTGGGAAAACTGGACAGCACCATGTGGAAGAATGAAATGACCACTTCCTTACACCATAAACACACACACAAAAATAAATTCAAAATTGATTAAAGACCTAAATGTGAGTCTTGAGAACATAAAATCCTAGAGGAAAACACAGGCTCTTTGATATTAGTGTAGCAACATCGTTTTAGATATTCTCCTGAGGCAAGGGGAATAAAAGCAAAAATAAACTATTGGGATTTCATCAAAATATAAAGCTTCTGCACGCTAAAGGAAACAATCAACAAACCTGAAAAACAACCTATGGAATGGGAAAATATATTTGCAAACGACATATCCAATAAAGTGTTAGTATCTGAAATCTATAAAGAACTTACCAAACTCAACATCCCAAAAACAAATAATCCATTTAAGTAATAGGCAAAAAACATTTTTCCAAAGAAGATATCCAGGTGGCCAACAGACACATGAAAAGATGCTCAACACCTAATCATCAGGGAAATACAAATCAAAACTACAATGAGATATCACCTCACACTGTCTGAATGTCTCAAATCAACATTACATAAAACAATAGGTGCTGGTGAGGATGTGGAGAAAGGAGAACCCTCTTATACTGTTGGTGGGAATGCAAATTGGCACAACAGCTTTGGAAAACAGTACAGAGGTTCCTCAAGAAATTAAAAATAGAATTACCTTATGATCCAGCAATGGTACTACTAGGTATTTAAAGGGATAATGCACCCCAAAATTCATAGCAACATTGTCTATAATAGCAAAATTATGGAATTAGTTCAGATGCTGATTAATGCATAAAGAAGAGGCAATATATGTATATATATACATGTTTATATATACAATCACACACATATATGTATATATATATATACATATACATGTGTATATATACACAGTCATGAATGGATCATATATACATATACATATATATGTGTGATTGTATATATGTATAATATATTATACATATATACACATACATACATACACACACAATAGAATATTAGTCATAAGAAAGAATGACATCTTGTCATTTTGAATGACATGGATGGAGCTAGAAAGTATCATACTAAGTGAAGTAAATCAGTCAGAGAAAGACAAATACCATACAATTTCACTTATATGTGGAATTTAAGAAACAAAACAAATGAACTAGGGGGAAAAGGAGAGGCAAACCTAGAAAGAGACTCTTAACTATAGAGAACAATCTGATGATTACCAGAGGGGAGGTGGTTAGGGAGATGGTTTAAATAAGTGATGGGTATTAAGGAGGATGCTTGCTGCGATGAGCACAGGCTGTTGTATGGTAGGTGATGAATCACTAAATTCTACACCTGAAACTAATCTATATGTAATATATATATATATATATATATATATATATATATATATATATATATATATGTGTGTGTGTGTGTATTTTTTTTTGAAAGAGAGAGATAGTGAGAGAGAGCACAAGCTGGGAAGAGAGGGAGAAGCAGGTTCCCCACTGAACAGAAAGCCTGACATGGGCTTTATCCTTTAGTTGAAGGCAGGACCTTAATGGACTGCGACACCCAGGTGCCCCCATCTGAAACTAACATTAAACTGTATATTAAGTAACTAGAACTTAAATAAAAGCTTGGAAAGAAAGAATAATTAAAATATGCTCTGTGAAAGACAATATTAAGGGATTAAAAAGAGGATCCACATATATGGTGCCATTTATTTCACATTTTTAAAATACATAAAAATACATGAAAATTATTTTTGTTTTCTTTTTGGAACCTTATTTCTCCCACTTGCCTTCACCCATTTTGCCTATTCCCCACCATCCTCCTTCATTCAACCATTAGTTTGCTTTCTATACTTATGTATCTGATTGTGTTTTTTATTTTTGTTTATTCATTTGATTTGTGTCTCAGATTCCACATGTAAGTGAAATCATATGACATTTCTATTTCTCAGTTTGGCTTATTTCACTTAGCATAATGCACTCTAGGTCTATCTGTATTTTCACAAACTGTAAGGTCTCATCCTTTTTAGGGTTGCATAATATTCTATCACATATAAATTTCTTTGTATAAATTACATATATGCTATAAATTACATATATTATTTATATATTATATAAATATAATTCATAAAATATGTAAATTTACACAAGATAATTTGTGCAATTTTATTTATATTATATATATGTAATTTACACACCCATATACATATATACATACACTCACACACATATACACATACACACCTTTTTTATCCATTCATCTATCAAAGGATACTTAGGTTGCTACCATATTGGCTTGGCTATTGTGAATAATGCTATAATAAACATACGGGTGCATAAAACTTTTCAAGTTAGTGTTTTCACAAAGAATTTTTAAAACTTAATAGTAAAATCAATCCATTTAAAATATTCAAAGCACGAGGGGGGGCAAGATGGTGGAGAAGAGATCCTGCAGCAACCAGTCCCCAAAAGTGAGCTGGAAATCTACGAGAACACGCTGAACACCCATGAAATCACCCTGAGGAGAAAGATTTCACACTCTGGGATCTCTCCAAGAGCAGAAGATAGCAGTGGAGAGGTAAAAGCAAAGTGGGAACACTGGAACTGATATTGGAGGATAAACAAAAGTGGGAGGGAGCCACCAGAAGCTAACCAAGGACAGTAATACCCCAAAGGAAAGTGTCCGGTGGCGGGGGACCAGCATTAACGTAGAGTCCGTTAAAAACACTTAAAAAGGGCAAAAAGTTCTGAGGAGTAACTAGTGGAAGGGGGTGGTCACGGGCACTGGCGCTTGGACCCACCATCCCAGGAAGGAGCACCCCAAAGTGAGACTGGTGGGGGGATCCAGTCCGCAATTCCTGAAACTGCAGCTTTCCACTCTCTGCAATAACCTGTGGGCCGGGGTGCCTGGGTGGCTCAGTTGGTTGGGTGACTGCCTTCGGCTCAGGTCATGATCCCAGAGTCCCGGGATTGAGTCCCGCATCGGACTCCCAGCTCTGCGGGAAGTCTGCTTCTCCCTCTGACCTTCTCTCCTCTCATTCTCAGTCTCTCTCTCTCTAATAAATAAATAAAAAATCTTAAAAAAAAAAAAATAAATAACCTGTGGGCCGGGCACACACCTGCAAGAACCTTTAGAGAGACTGCGGTGGTCCACGAGCCGCAGCTTTTCTCTGTGTGTGACCACGACATTTGCAGCCCGCAGCAGAGTCTGAGCGATCCTCGCTGGCCATGGAGAGAACGCGGGCAAGTGGCCTAACCTCTGGGGTGCCCCTCGCGGAGCCGCAGAAAGGCAGCTGGGGTCGCGACTTTCCTGGCCCACTGCAGGCCTCCCGGGTCCGCACTTGGGAGCCACAGAAAGGCGTCTGGGGTCACGTGCCACCTCAAACAGGCTGCGCTGTGAGCAGAAATTTCACGGACGGGAGTGCCTTCTGAACCACACAGAGGGGAGAAGAGACTTGGGCTTCCTGCAACTCGGAGGTCTGAGTGCTTCTGGGCAGATTCATGCTTGGACTTTCTGAAAAGGTAAAAAAGCTACAAAAGGACAAAAACCTTCAGAGAGCGAAAGACTGAGAAACCGGTTTCCACAGAGCTCAGCCCCTTGACTGGGGGGCAGGGTGATTCAACCCAAGCAAGAATGACTGGAAAACAACTCAGCAGGCCCCTCCCCCAGAAGACCAGCCAAAAAACAAAAGGACTATAATCACATGGTCCCCATAAAATTTTAAACCCCCAAAGGCAGGGGAAATCAATATATTAAGCTCCTGGTAATACCCTCAAACCTATATATTTCATAGACACAAGTTTTTTGTTTTTGTTTTTGCTTTCTCTTTCTCATTTTCTCTCTGTATTTTTTTTATTTTATTTTAGTATTCACTTGCTTTCACATTTCTTCTTTCTTTTATCTTTTTTTTTTAACTACTTAACATTACAACGAGAGGTTTAATACAACTATAAACCCAGGAGGACCTGAAATAACCTTCCTCTCCTGCGAGGAGTTATAACCACCCTCCCATCTTATCCCTCTGTCAGTGTTTCTACGTATCTGCTTTTGTTCTGGTATTACATAAATCTTATTCTTGGGGTTCATTCTGCTAGGTTCTTTTACTTCTTGTCATTTATTCGTGTTGGTCTATATGTTTGTTCGTGCTTGTTTGCATACCTTATAAACCTTAGTTTGGGGACCCATTCTGGCTGGGATTTCCTCTTTTTCTCCTTCTCTCTATCTTCTTTTTAATCCTTATTCTTTCTTTTTGGTGGTAAATCCCAATTGCTCCAAAACCCTCCAGGGTGCACCCTGCCTGGAACGGGGGCGATATATACAGCTATACATCCTCTCATCCACTTCTCATCAAAATGACTAGGAGCAGGAACACCCAACAAAAGAAAAACCCAGAGACTACACCCTCTCCTTCAGAACTATTGGACATGGACCTAAACAGTATGTCAGAAAGGGAATTCAGGGTGACAATTATCCAGGCAATGGCTAGGATGGAGCAAAACATTATAGAATCACTAAGGGCAGAAATGACATCCAGTATAGCAGAGGTAAGAAGGCTATTAATGAGATCCAATCCAATCTAAATAGTCTAACAGCTAGAGTTATGGATACAGAGGATAGAATTAGTGATCTAGAGGATCAAGTGGTTGAGATGAAAGGTCAGGAGGAGAGCTAGAACAAACCGCTCAAGAATCATGAGAACAGACTTAGGGAAATAAATGACACCATGAAACGTTGCAACGTCAGAATCATTGGCATCCCAGAGGGGGCAGAGAAGGACAGAAGACTAGAAGATATAGCTGACCAAATTCTACATGAGAATTTCCCCAATCTGGGGAATGGAACAAGTGTTCGTGTCCTAGAGGCAAAAAGGACACCTGCCAGGATCAATAAATCTAGAAAAACACCAAGACACATAATATTAAAATGTGCAAATTATAATTTTACACAGGAGGTCCTGAGGGCAGCTAGGGGAAAGAGATTTCTTACATACGGAGGAAAGCCCATCAGAATAACGTCAGACCTGTCCTCAGAAACCTGGCAAGCCAGAAAGGGCTGGCATGATATATTCAGGGCACTAAATGAGAAGAACATGCAGCCAAGAATACTTTATCTAGCAAGGCTGTCATTCAAAATGGATGGAGAGATAAATAGCTTCCAAGACCGGCAAGAATTAAAAGAGTATGTGACCACCAGGAAATATTAAAGAGGGTTTTATAAAAGCAGAAAGAACACATGAGTGACTTACAACAGAAAATTTCCACCTATAGAAACAAGGACTTCACAGGAAACATGATGTCAATAAACACATACCTTTCAGTAATCACTCTCAACGTGAACAGCCTAAATGCTCCCATAAAATGGCACAGGGTTGCAGAATGGATAAAACGACAGGCCCCATCCATATGCTGTCTATAAGAGACACATTTAGTACCAAAAGATACATCCAGACTGAAAGTGAAAGGATGGAGAACCATCTTTCATGTCAATGGACCTCAAAAGAAAGCTGGGGTAGCAATTCTCATATCAGATAAATTAGATTTTTTTTTCAGATAAATTAAATTTTAAGCTAAAGACTGTAGTCAGAGATATAGAAGGACACTACATCATCCTTAAAGGGTCTATCCTCCAAGAAGATCTAACAATTGTAAACATTTATGCCCCCAATATAGGAGCAGCCAACTACATAAACCAACTGTTAATCAAAATAAAGAGTCATATTGACATGAATACCTTAATACTAGGAGATATTAACACGCCACTCTCAGTAACTGACAGATCATCTAAACAGAAAGTCAATAAAGAAACGAGAGCTTTGAATGACACATTGGACCACATGGACCTCATAGATATATACAGAACATTCCACCCTAAAACAACAGAATACTCATTCTTCTCACGTGCACATGGAACTTTTTCCAGAATAGACCACATACTGGCCCACAAATCAGGTCTCAACTGATACCAAAAGATAGAGATGATTCCCTGCATTTTCTCAGACCACAATGCTTTAAAACTGGAACTCATCCACAATAAAAATTTGTAAGGAATTCAAACACTTGGAGACTAAAGAGCAATATGCTCAAGAATGTGGGTATCAACCGGCAAATCAAAGATGAACTTAATCAATTCATGGAGACCAATGAGAATGAAAACACATCGATCCAAAACCTGTGGGATACAACAAAGGCGGTCCTTAGGGGGAAATACATAGCCATCCAAGCCTCGCTCAAAAACATTGAAAAATACCAAATATACCAGCTGTCTTTCCATCTTAAAGAACTGGAAAATCAACAATAAATCAAGCCTACCCCACGCACAAGAAGGGATATAATCAAGATTGGAGCAGAGATCAACGAGTTAGAAACTAAAGAAACAGTAGAACGCATCAATGAATCCAGAAGTTGGTTTTTTGAAAGAATCAACAAGATCGATAAGCCAATGGCCAAACTCATCCGGAAAAAAAGAGAGAGGACCTGAAT
>CM052813.1:31164679-31184482 GCA_028533885.1 Nasua narica | reverse complement strand
AAGGCAAAGGAATCAAAAGCAAAAATGGACTTTTGGGACTTCCTCAAGATAAAAAGCTTCTGCACAGCAAAGGAAACAGTCAACAAAACAAACAGACAAGCCACAGAATGGGAGAAGATATTCCCAAATGACACTACAGACAAAGGTCTGATATCTAAGATCTATAAAGAACTCCTTAAACTCAACACTCACAAAACAGATAATCACATCAAAAAATGGGCAGAAGACATGAATAGACACTTCTCCAAAGAAGACATACAAATGGCTAACAGACACATGAAAAAGTGTTCATCATCCTTAGCCATCAGATAGATTCCAATCAAAACCACACTGAGATACCACCTTACACCAGTTAGAGTGGCCAAAATCAACAAGACAGTAAACAACAAATCCTGGAGAGGATATGGAGAAACTTGCATTCCCTCTTCCACTGTTGGTGGTAATGCAAGTTGGTGCAGCCACTTTGGAAAACAGTATGGAGATTCCTCAGGAAATTAAATATACAGCTACCCTATGACCCTGCAATTGCACTACTCGGTGTTTACTCCAAAGAAGCAGATGCAGTACAAAGAAGGGCCACATGTACCCCAATGTTCATAGCCACAATGGCCACAATAGCCAAACTTTGGAACAAAACAAAATGCCCTTCAACAGATGTGTGGATAAGGATGATGTGGTACATCTATACATGGGAATATTATGCCTCCATCAGAAAGGATGAATATCCAACTTTTGTATCAACATGGATAGGACTAGAAGAGATTATGCAGAGTGAAATAAGTCAAGCGGAGAGAGTCAATTATCTTATAGTCTCACTTACGTGTGGAGTATAAAGAAAATCATGGAGGGCATTGTGAGAAGGAAGGGAAGGATGAATGGGGGGAGATCGGAGGTGGTGATGAACCAGGAGAGACTGTGGACTCTGAGAAACAAACTGAGGGTTTTGGAGGGGAGAGTTTGGGGTGGTGGGCGAGCCTGGTGGTGGTTATGGAGAAGGGCACGGATTGCATGGAGTACTGGGTGTGGTGCATGAACAATAAATCTTGTAACACTGAAAAATTAAAATAAACATATTTGGGGAGAAAAAAAGAATTAACCTAGATTGATACATAATAATCACCTAAATTCCATGATTTATCCAAGGGTTCACTTCTGTTGCACATTCAGTGGGTTTGGACAAAAGAATAATAATATATGTTAATCATTAAAACATTATATAGAGTATTTTCACTACCCTAAAATCCTCTCTGTCCATTCATTTTCCTCTCCCTTTTCCTTGGCAACCTTTGATTCTTTTATTGTCTCTGTAGTTTTGCCTTTTTCAGGATGTCATATAGCTAGAATCATACAATAGGTAGACTTTTCATATTGGTTTCTCTCATCTTTTTTTTTAAGATTTTATTTATTTGACAGAGAGAGAAAGATCACAAGTAGGCAAAGAGTCAGGCAGAGAGAGAGAGAGAAAGAGAGAGAGAGAGAGAGAGAGAGAGAGAGAGAATCAGGCTCCCTGATGAGCAGAGAGCCCAATGCGGGACTCAATCCCAGGACTCTGAGATCATGACCTGAGCCAAAGGCAGAGGTTTTAACCTACTGAGCCCCCCAGGCGCTCCAATTCTCTCACGTGTTAATATGAATTTAAGTTTTCTACATTTCTTTTTATAGTTCAATAGCTGCTTACTTTTTAGTGCCGAATAAAAATCCATCACCTAAATATACTAGAATTTGTTTTTTTATACACCTATAGAAGCATATCTTGGTTGCTGTCACAACTTTGACAATTATGAAAAAAAAGGCTGATCATAAACATTTTTTGTAGGTTTGTGCATGGGCATAAGTTTTCATGTCCTTTGGGCAAACACCAAGGAGCACTTTTAGACATATTATATAGCAATGTTATATTTCGTAAGAAACTGTCAAACTGTCTTCCAAGTGGTTGTACTGTTTTGCACTCCTACCATAAATGAATGAGATTTCCTGTTACTTCACATTCTTGTAAGTCTTTGATGTTGTCAGATTTTGGGCCATTCTAATCGGTATGAAATGGTATCTCATTATTATTTTAATTTGCATTTCCAAATGTCATATGAAAAGCTCTTTCTTTCTTTCTTTCTTTCTTTCTTTCTTTCTTTCTTTCTTTCTCTTTCTTTCTTTCTTTCTTTCTTTCTTTCTTTCTTTCTTTCTTTCTTTCTTTCTTTCTTTCTTTCTCTTTCTTTCTTTCTTTCTTTCTCTCTCTCTTTCTTTCTTTCTTTTTTCTTTCTTTCTTTCTCTTTGTCTTTCTTCTTTATTTTCTTCTTTCTTTCTTTCTTCTTTATTTTCCATCTGCTAAGAGTTTTGGGTCGTCATTTAATTGGGTTGTTTGTTTTCTTATTGTTGAATTTGAAGGGTTCTTTCTATATTGGGGATAACATTCCTTTATCAGCTATTTTTTGCAAATATTTTCTCCTTTGCAAAATTTTCTCCTAATCTAAGTCTTGTCTTCTCATTTTTTGAATTATAATGAAACTTTTAATTATGATGAAGTCCAGCTTACTATTTATTCCATGGATCATGTCTTGTCGTATCTAAAAAAGGCATGATTTTATTCAAAATGGTCTAGTTTTCTCCTATGTTATTATCCAGGAGTTTTATAGTTTTACATTTGTTTATGATCCATTTTGAGTTTTATTTTGTTTTGTTTTGCCTTTTTGGTGTAGTTCTGTATCTAGATTGATTTTTTTTTTTGAATGTGGTTATTCAGTATTTCACTTGTTAAAGAGACAGTCAGTTATCATGTGGTTTCACTTGTGTGTGGAGCATAAGGAAAAACAGGGAAGACATTGAGAAAAGGAAAGAAAGGGTAAATTGGGGGAAATCAGAGGGGAAGATGAACCAAGAGAGACTGTGGACTCGGAGCAACAAACTGAGGGTTTTGGAGGGGAGGAGGTTGTGGGGTTGGCTGAGCCTGGTGGTGGGTATTGAGGACAGCACGTATTGCATGGAGCACTGGGTGTGGTACATGAACAATGAATATTGGAACAATGAAAAAATAAATAAAATTAATTAATTTTAAAAAATAAAAATTAAAAAAGATGTGGTTTGCATGTGTATATATAATGGAATATTTATTGTTCAGCCATGAAAAAGGTGAAATCTTGTCATTTTCAAAAACATAGATGGAGCTAGTAAGTACAATGCTAAGAGAAATAAATCAGAGAAAGAAAAATAGTATATGAATTCAGTTATATGGGGAATTTAAGAAAGAAAACAAATGAACACAGAGAAAAAAAGAGCAAGAGAAACAAGCCAACATATAGACTTTTAACTCTAGAGAACAAACTAATGATTATCATAGGGAATGTGTGTGGGGGGTATAGTTGAAAAAATGATGGGTATTAAGAAGTGTACTTTTTTTTCAGCTTTATAAAGGTATACAAATAAGCTTGTATATATTTTTTAAAATAATAAAATAGTTATAATCAGAAAAGGCACAAAGGGAAAAATTAGGGACAATTTTATTAGCATCATCACAAAGAAGCAACTGATTACATTGCTTTATGTGTTTATTAAAACATGTTAAAAGTTATAAACAAAATAAATTATTATTGATAAAATTAAAATTAAAAAAACAAATTATTAGTGTGTGCCCATAATTTTTTTAAATGTCTTTTCTAGTTGAGTCACAGAAGTGAACTGGAATTAAATTCTGGCATTTATATTTATTGTGCAAATTTTGCTTGCTTTTGAGCTAATCAAACATATAGGGCAAGGACATAAAAAAAAGTTTGCAAATCTTTTGATGATACACAAAGTCCGTAGTATGGACCCCGTTTATCCAAATTATGATTCTTTGATCAAATAAAAATAATATATAACAAGCAATTCAAGTTATATCTAGGAATAAAACATCATCTCCAAATAATATTAATACTAAATATACTTAAGAATATTTGCTTCATGTTATAAGAATTATAGTCATTATTGCTTATTTTAAAACTATTATTCACATAGTTAATCAACATTCTCAAAATGAACAAAATTGTACTCATATATTTACATCAGAATCACTGTTAGCACAAAAGAAGTAAGATTTCTACTACAACACAGTGGCTACTAGCAAATTTCTTTTTTTTTTTAAAGATTTTATTTATTTATTTGACAGACAGGAGTGAGATCACAAGTAGGCAGAGAGGCAGGCAGAGAGAGTGGGGGAAGCAGACTTCCCGCTGAGCAGAGAGCCCAATGTGGGGCTCCATCCCAGGACTCTGACATCACGACCTGAGCTGAAGGCAGAGGCTTTAACCCACTGAGCCACCCAGGCGCCCCTACTAACAAATTTCTATAGAGTAGATATTACTGAATTAATTACACTCCCTTATTAAAAGGTATATTAAATTTTGTAATTATAGGTTCAAGTGAGTTTTCCATTCATCCAAATAAACATGTAAAAGTCTGCAGCCTATATTAGATTCTCTATCAAGGGGTGCCTGGTTTGCTCAGTTAAGCATCCACCTTCAGCTCAGATCATGATCTCAGGGTCCTGGTATCTAGACCTACGTTGGGCTCCCTGCTCAGTGGGAAATCCACTTCTCCTATTCCATCTCCCTCTGCCCCTCCCCCTGGCTCCTGCTCTCTCTCTAATAAGTAAATAAAATCTTTAAAAAAAACTCAATCAATTTTCAATCAAAACTAAATCAATTTTTTTTATTTTTTAAAGATTTTATTTATTTATTTGAAAGAGAGAGAGAGAGAGAGATCACAAGTAGGCAGAGTGGCAGGCAGAGAGAGAGGGGGAAGCAGGCTCCCTGCTGAGCAAGGAGCCTCATGTGGGGCTTGATCCCAGGACCATGGGATCATGACCTGAGCTGAAGGCAGAGGTTTCAACCCACTGAGCCACCAGACATCCCAAAGGTAAATCATTTTAGATGTCAAATATAAAACTTTAAATAACAGAAAAATGTATTCTACCATGTGACAGTTTGCTTTCTCCACAATCTCACATAAGTGTAGAGTACACTTTATTCATTCCTCAGGTAACTATCGTCCCAACTACATTATTAAGCAGGTTTGGGTTCTGGCTATTTTATCCTGTGAGCCTGTTAATCAGCACTCTTTCTCTAAAGTAAAATACTTATGGGACACTTGGGTGGCTTAGTCAGTTAAGCATCTGCCTTCAGCTCAGATCATGATCCCAGGGTCCTCAGATCAAGTCCCAAATTGGGCTCCTTGCTCAGTGCGGAGACTGCTTTTCCTTCTGTGTCATGCTCCCCCTGCTTGTGTACTCTCTCTCTCTGAAAATAAATATATAAATAAATAAAATCTTTAAAAAAAAAGTAAAATAAAATACTTACTTGTTTCCCTCATATCAGAGGATATACTGGGCATAAAAATTTTATTATGCTATCCATAACTTCTTTGTAAAATATATTACTTTGGATACATTCATGACATCTCTAATAGATAATAGAACAAATAAGATATCTTTATTTTCTACTTCTGTAATAACTGAACAGCTAGGGAGAAGTATTAATTTTCAAACTCTCACTATAGAAATAGCAATATTGTCTTAATAAAACATCCAAACCTTCTCTAGATAAACAAGAACATAATCAAGTTATTTGACTTCATTTTAAATTGCATGTTATACCTGTAATTCTTGGTTCATTGAAAACTGAAAACAATAGCTTTTCTAATACCATCAATAAGTTGATGCTTGCATGAAACATTAAATGTTGATTTTATGTTGCAGAAGCCTAGTGATGAAAAATCATGTTAAATACATTTTTAGAAATGGTGAAAAATATATATAATAAGAAACAGGAGAAAATAGGGGCTCCTGGGTGGCTCAGTGGGTTAAAGTCTGCCTTATGCTCAGGTCATAATCTCAGGGTCCTGGGGTTGAGCCTCACATTGGGCTCTCTGCTCAGCAGGGAGCCTGCTTTCCCTTCTCTCTCTGCCTACTTGTGATCTCTCTCTCTCTCTCTGTCATATAAATATAAAATAAGAAAATAGAAAAGAAAATAAAAGAAAAAAAAAGAAAAGAAAAAAAACCAGGCAAAATATATGAGAAAAAATTTCTTTGAAAAAATTTGAAATGAAGAAATTTTAAAGAGAACTTGTGTATGAGAAACTAAGGTCATATAATTGTCTTGAGAAAGAGATAAGTACTTCAGATAGATTAATAAAATTAATTTGTTGGTTTTTAAGAGTAAGAAATTTTATTTTTATTGTTTCAAAACCACTCAAAATGTGTTTTGAATGATTACATAGGTCACAAACATGACAAAAGTAGCATTTAACATTGTACTGTTTGATGGAAAATATTAATCAATAAATATTTATGATCCTTTACTTACTAAGTAAAAAATATATAAATTTTATATTTGTGTTGATTGGTTAAAGATGAATATTTGAAATTATTGCTCTGAGTTTAGAAAGCTAGATACTATACAATGATATTCTGACAAATTTAATGTACTATGCATCTAAATACCTTACTAATTTACTTATATACATAATTTTCCCAAAGGACATTTAAAATTCTTTAAAACTCACATTTATATTTCAAGTTTGAGTTTAGCATTACTATGTTTAACAAACACACACACACACACACACACACACACACACACTCCTTTATGTGTGCCAAGTAGTATATGATTCAGCTGTGCCTATTAGTTTCATTCATGATCATTTTAACAGGACAGCAGTCATGCATACCTACATTGAGATTTTGTCTGAACGGTCTGACAGTCTGAGGACTAAGGCTTTACTAGATAGTATTAAATGACTCTTCAAGGTCCTGGAAACCTTCCTTCCAAGTTCTATATATATATATATATCTATATATAGCAGGTTTGGGTTCACAGGATATATATATCACAGGCTCACAGGATATATATATATATATCTTCCTTCCAAATTCTATATATATAGATAGATAGATATAATATCAAAACAATAAAAGATATATATATATATATATATATTTGAGAGAATGAGAGAAAGTACAAGGGAAAAAACAGAGGAGGAAAAGGAGGAGGGAGAAGTAAGTATACTTCTCACTTACTTACTTATTCTTTTTTTTTTAAAGGTTACTGTATTCTTTTTTTTTTTTAAGATTTTATTTATTTATTTGAACAGAGAGAGAGAGAGATCACAAGGAGGCAGAGAGAGAGGGGAAAGCAGGCTCCCTGCTGAGTAGAGAGCCTGATGCAGGGCTTGATCCCAGGACCCTGAGATCATAACCTGAGCCAAAGGCAGAGGCTTTAACCCACTGAGCCACCCAGGCGCCCCTACTTACTTATTCTTATAGAGAGAATACTGAGCAGACTCCCTGCTAAGGGTAGAACCTCAAACAGGGCTTATTTTCTTTTTCTTTTTTAAAGATTTTATTTATTTATTTGACAGAGAAAGAGAGAGAGAGATCACAAGTAGGCAAAGAGGCAGGTGGGGGAGGAAGCAGGCTCTCCGCTGAGCAGAGGTTCTGATTTGAGGCTCAATCCCAGGCCCCTGAGATCATGACCAGAGCCTAAGGCAGAGACTTTAACCCACTGAGCCACCCAGGGGCCCAAAACAGGGCTTATTTTCAAGAGACCCTGAGATCACAACCTAAGCTGAAACCACGAATCAGCCTCTGAGCCACCCAGGTGCCCTGCTTCCAAATTCCTTAGAGACTTACACTAACCTTATCTCCTCCCAACTGGAAAATATATAATCAGTCACTCCTCCCAATGCCAGTGCTGCTCTTTCTGCCCATGGTCTTGTCCCCATGCTTTCATAAAACTGCCTTTTTTGCACCAAAAACAAAACCAAGAAAATACTTATATTTTCAACTTTAGTAATGGTAAGTTCCAAGATAATGCCTAAATCTAAACTATAAAGCAATAAAAGTATAAAAGTGTTATCAAGAGATGGGATTAAGTGGCGTCTGGAATGCTCAGTGGTTAGGCATCCACCTTCGACTGGGGGGAGCCTGCTCAGCGGGGAGCCTGCTTCTCCCTCTTCCACTCCCCCTGCTTGTGTTCCCTCTCTCACTCTCTCTCTCTGTCAAATAAACAAAATATTAAAAAAAGAAAAAAAAGAGATGGGATTAATATACTAAAAGAAGTGGCTATAAATCAACTTCTAAGATATAGGTGTACATAACAGGGAAGCAAGGCCAATGGAAATTTCTACTAATAATATGTCTGCATAATTTTGGTACAATACAAAGTTCAAGTGAAAAAACATGAGGTACATGTTTTTTACATAAATCTACATCAATAATGAAATAGATATCACATCTCTTTTGCTTGGGGGTAGTATGAACATTATCAATGTTTCCTCATTCTAGCAATTACAAACAAAACAATAGAACTTGTAAAGAGGTTTTCTCCTTTTACCTCAAAATACACCCCATGAATGCCATAAGTAGCTTCATTTTTTCCCTCAAGTTTGTATATTTTGCTCTTTATTATTTCATCGTCATGATAGATAACAATACTAAATTATATATTTGAAAATTGCTATCAGAGTAGATCTTAAATGCCCCCCCAACACTCACCAAAAAGAGGTAATTATGTGAAAGATGGATATTTCAACTAGCCTTAGGGTGCTAATAATTTTGTAATACACACATGTATCATCACGTTATATACCTCAAACACAGTGTGTGTTATATATCCAACACAGTGTTGGATATCAATTTTAGCTCAATAAAACTGGAAAAAAGTTATTCAATTGAGGAAAAAGTCAGCAGTTTGTTTTTGTATAAACACTCACGTTGATTAGATCATATTGATTATATTACTTGCTCTTATTAACTAAATAAAAATAAAGTGAATTTTATATTTAATAGAAGCCAGTCAAGATAGCAGAGGAAGCCATTATATAAAATAAGCTGCCCCACATACAAGACCTACTCTTCCCAGTAAGAAAATTCTCTGAAATGGAGCTATAGATCCTTTAGAACTAGAATCTGATGTTCTAGTCCTTCCAGTTTTTGTTCTGACAAACTTTTCTTTCTTTTGCTTCAGTGAGTGAAGGACATTCATTTTAAGTTAATGGCTTTTGCATGTTTGCATGATATATTTATTTATTAAGTTATTATTTAAATTCCAGTTAGCTAGGGGTGCGTGGGTGGTTGAGTCAGTTGAGCATCTGGTTCTTGATTTTGACTCAGGTCATGATATGACAGTCATGAGATCTACCCCACAGCATGTTCTCTGCTCAGTGGGGAGTCTGCATGAGATTCTGTTCCTCACCTTCTGCCTCTCCCACCAGCGATCTTTTTCTCTGAGTTATATAAATCTCTAAAAAAAAATCTAGTTAACATGTAATATAATATCACTTTCAGGTGTGCAAAATAGTGATTCTACACTTCCATACAACACCTGGTGCTCATCACAGCAAGTGCACTCAAATCCCCATTGCCCATTTAACCCATCCCCCAGCCCACCTCCCCTCTGGTAACCATCAGTTTGTTCTAAGAGTTTGTGTCTTGGTTTGCCTGTCTTTTATTCCTTCCTTTGTTCATTTGTTTCTTATATTCCACGTGTAAGTGGTATCATATGGTATTTGTCTTTTGCTGACTTATTTTGCTTAGTGTAATCCTCTCCAGCTCTGTGCATGTCATTGCAATGGCAAGATTTCATTCTTTTTTATGTCTGAATAATTATCCATTGTATACATATACAACATCTTCTTTTTCCATTCATCAATTGATGGACGTTTGGGCTGTTTCCATAATTTAGCTAAAGTAGATAATGTTGCTATAAACATTATCTCTTTAGATAGTAGACTATCTGCACTTAAGTGATAAGTTTTATGAAAGCATGGGGACAAGTGCATAGACTGCACTTATCTCTCTAAAATAGTATTTTTGTATTTTGGGGGTAAATACATAATTGGGAAATTGCTGGATCATTTGGTAATTTTAAACCTTCTGAGGAAACTCCATATAGTTTCCCACAGTGACTGCACCAATTTGTCTTCCCACCAATAGCGTAAGAAGGTTCTCCTTTCTCCACATCCTCACCAGCACCTGTTGTTTCATGTATTGTTGATTTGAACCATTCAGACAGATGTGAGGTGATATCTCATTAGAGTTTTGATTTATGTTTCCCTGATAATTAGTGATGTTGAGTATCTTTGCATGTGGCTGCTGGCCATCTGGATATCTTCTTTGAAAAAACGTCTATTCATGTCTTTTGCCTATTACTTAACTGGATTATTTGTTTTGGGGGTGTTTTTGTAAATTCCTTATAGACTTTGGATACTAACCCTTTAAAAGATATGTCATTTGCAAATATATTTTCCCATTCCATAGGTTGTTTTTCAGTTTTGTTGATTGTTTCCTTTGCCGTGCAGAAGCCTTTTATTTTGATGAAATCCCAATAGTTTATTTTTGCTTTTGTTTCCCTTGCCTCAGGAGAATACCTAGAAAGATGTTGCTACACTAATATCAAAGAGGTATTGCCTCTGTTTTCCTCTTGGGCTTTTATGTTCTCAAGGCTCACATTTAGGTCTTTAATCTATTTTGAATTTATTTTTGTGTGTGTGTTTATGGTGTAAGGAAGTGGTCATTTCATTCTTCCACATGGTGCTGTCCAGTTTTCGCAACACCATTTGTTGAAGAGACTGTCCTTTTTCCCTTGGGCATTCTTTCCTGCTTTGTCATAGATGAATTGACCATATGCTTGTGGTTTCATTTCTGGGTTTTCTATTCTGTTCCATTGATCTATGTGTTTGTGTCACCACCACATTCTCCTGATCACTAGAGCTTTTGAAATATAACTTGAAGTCCAGAAGTGTGATGCCACCAGCTTTGCTTTGGTATTACAGGCCACTTTGGTTATTTGGGTTTTTTTGTGGTTCTAAACACATTTTACGATGGTTTGTTCTAACTGTGCAAAAAATCCAGTTGGTATTTTGATAGGGGTTGCATTAAGTGTGTAGATCGTTTTGGGTAGTATAGACATTTTAACAATACTTGTTCTGCCAGCCATGGGCCAGGAATGGTTTTTCATTTTTTGGTGTCATTTTCAACTTCTTTCATCAGGTTTTATAGTTTGAAGATTACAGATCTTTTACTTCTTTGGTTAGGTTTATTCCTAGGTATCTTATGGTTTTTGGTGCAATTGTAAATGGGATTGATTCCATTATTTCTCTTTCTGCTGCTTCATTAATGGTGTATAGAAATGTAACAGATTTCTTTTCTTAAAAGATTTTAATTCTTTTGAGAAAGAGACTTAGAAAGTGAAGGAGAGCATGAGCAGGGAGAAGAGGGAGAAGGAGGGTCCCCACAGAGTAGAGAGCCTGACACAGTGCTTGATCTCAGGACCCTGTGATCATGACCTGAGCCAAACACAGATGCTTAACTGACTGAACCATGCTGGTGCCCTGTAACAGATTTCTTCACATTAATTTTGTATCCTATGAGTTTACTGGATTCATATCAGTTCTAACAATTTTTTGGTGGAGTCTTTTGGGTTTTCAACATAGGGTATCATGTCATCTGCAAATAGTGAAAGTTTGAATTCTTCCCTGCTGATTTGGATGCTTTTTATTTCTTTTTGTTTTCTGATTGCTGTGGCTAGGTCTTCCAGTACTATTTTAAATAGCAATGGTGATGGCACCTGGGTGACTCAGTCAGTTAAGCATCTGCCTTAGGCTCAGGTCATGATCCCAGTGTCCTGGGATCAAGTCCCTCAGGGGCAGTCTGGTTCTCCCTCTGCCCCTTTCCCTGCTTGTGCAGTCACTCTCTCTCTCTCTCCCTCTCTCCTTCTCTCTCTCTCTCTTTCTCTGACAAATAAATAAAATCTTTAAAATAAAAAAAAAATATATAACTTAAACAAACAAACAAACAGTGGGGAAAAGGGACATCCCTGTCTTGTTCCTAACCATAGAGGAAAAGCTCTCAGTTTTTCTCCATTGAGGATATTAACTCTGGGGTTTTTATATATGGCCATTATTTTGTTGAGGTATGTCCCTCTATCCCTACTTTGTTGAATGTTTTTATCATGAGCACATGCTGTACTTTGCCAATTTTTATTTTTAAGATTGTATTTATTTATTTGACAAAAAGAGTTAGAGAGCACCACAGAGGGAGCAGTAGATGGAGAGGATCAAATGCTTTTTCTGCACCTATTGAGAGGGTTGTATGGTTCTTATCCTTTCTTTTATTAATGTGGTGTATCACATTGATTGATATGTGAAAATTGAACCACCATTGCAGCCCAGGAATAAATCTCACTTGATTGTAGAAAATTATCCTTCTAATGTATAGTAGTATTTGATTTGCAAGTATTTTCTTGAGAATTTTTGCATTCATGTTCATAGAGATTTTGGCCTGTAGTTTGCTTTTTTTTTTTTTTTTTTTTTTAGCAAAGTCTTTGTTTGGTTTTGGTAGTAGGGTAATGCTGGCCTCATAGAATGAATTTGTAATTTTTCTTTCTATTTCTACTTTTGGAATAGTTTGAGAACAAGAGGTATTAACTCTTCTTTAAATGTTTGATAGAATTTAACTTTGAAGCCATCTAGCTCTGGACTTTGGTTTTTTTAGAAGATTTTTGATTGCTGATTGAATTTCTTTGCTGGTTATAGAATTATCCAAGTTTTCTATTTCTTCCTGTTACTGTTTTGGTAGGTTATATACTTCTAGGAATTTATCCATTTCTTCCAGGTGGTCTAATTTGTTGGCATATAGTGTTTTATAATCTTATAATCATTTGTATTTTTGTGGTGTTGGTTGTTATTTCTCCTCACATTTGTGATTGCCTTCTTTCTTTTTGCTATATCTGGCTAGGAGGTTATCAATTTTATTAATTTTTTGAAAGAATTAGCCCCTGGTTTCATAGATTTGTTCTAATATATATGTATTTTTAAGTTTCTACATCATTTATTTCTGTTCTAATCTTACTTCTCTGCTCCTGCTGGTTTTAGGCTTTGTTTGTCGTTTTTCTAACTGTTTCAGTATAAGGTTCAGTTGTTTATTTGAGATTTTTCTTGCTTCTTGAGGTAAGACCATATTCCTATATACTTTCTTAGGACCATTTCTGTTTCATTCCAAAGGTTTTGGACTGTCTTGTTTTCGTTTCTATCTGCTTCCATTTTTTTTTTTTTTGGTTTAATTTCTTCTTTGACTTCCTGATTGATCCATTAATTCTTTAGTAGCATATTGTAGCTACTTGTTACAAGTAGCATAATCTTGATGTATTGGTGGTCTATCTAATTTTTTTTTCTATCGTTGGCTTCTAGTTTCAGAGTATTATAGTCAAAAAAGTTGTATAGTGTGATCTCAATCTTTTTATATTTGTTGAGGTCTGTTTTGTGATCTAATATGTGATCTATTCTGGAGAATGTCTCATGTGCACTTGAAAAGAATGTATATTCTGCTGTTTTTGCATGGAATGTTCTGATTATGTCTGTTAAGTCCATCTGGTCGATTGTTTCCTTGATGACTTTCTGTCTAGATGATCTGCCCATTAATGTATGTGTGGTGTTCATATCAATGAGTTCTTTTATGTTTGTTATTATTTTATGTATTTGGGTGTCCCCATGTATGGGACATAAATATTTGTAATACTTACATCTTTTTAAATTGTCCCCTTTATGATTATATAATGCCCTTGTTTGTTTTTGTAGTCTTTTTTATTTTATAGTCTTATTCTTTTAAAAATTATTTTAGAGAGAGGGAGCATGAGCAGGCAGTGCAGTGGGAAAGGGAAGAAATGGGTGAGAGAGAGTAAAGTGGACTCCCCACTGAGGGTGAAGCCCAATGTGGGGCTCAGTCTCATGACCATGAAATTATGACCTGAGCCAAAACCAAGAGTTGGACACTTAACTGACTGAGACACCCAAGCACCTCTTTTTACAGTCTTTGTTTTAAAGTCTGGTTTAAAAAAAAAAAATAAAGTCTAGTTTGACTAAAAAAAGTATTGCTACTCTGGCTTTCTTTTGACCTCATTTACATGACAAATGTTTCTCCACTACCTCACTTTCAGTCTGTAGGTGTCTCAAATGAATCTCTTGGGCAGGACATAGATGAAAATTATTTAATGTCCTATGTCTTGATTTGAACATTTAGGCCATTTACATTCAAAATAATTATTGATAGACATGTATTTATTGACATTCTTGTTTTGTTGTTGTTTCTGGACTTTTTCTTTGATTCTTTCCTGTCTTTGTCCCTTTTGGTCACTCCTTTGCACTCAAAGAAGCTCCTTTAATATTTCTTGCAAGGCTGATTTAATGGTCATTGATTCCTTTAGTTTTTGTTTGGGAAAAAAAAAAAAAAAAGCCTTTTTCGTTCCTTTGATTCTGAACGACAGCCTTGTTGGATAGAGTATTCTTGGCTGCAGGTTTTTCCGTTCAGAACTTTGACTATATCATGCCTCTTTCTTCTGGGTTGCCAAATTTCTGTTGAAGAATCTCCTGCTTGTCTTATGGGTTTTCCCTTGTAAGTTTAGAACTTCTTTTGTCTTGCTGCTTTTAAGGTCTTTTCTCTATTGGTATATTTTGGATATTTAGCTATAATACATGTGTTGGCCTGCTTTTGTTGATTTTAGTGGGAATTTTCTGTATCTCCTTTACCGAGATGACTGTTTCCTTCTCCAGATTAGGGATGCCTTCAGCTATTATTTCCTCATATAAATTTGTTACTCCTTCTCTTCTTCTTATAGGACTTCTATAATACAAATAATATATTTAATGGAGTCACTGAGTTACCTATATCTATTGTTATGTTGCATATTTCTTCTCTCCTTTTTTCAGCTTTATTATTTTCCACTATTTTGTCTTCTAGGTCACTATTTCTTTCCTCTGCTTCTTTTAGTCTACTGTTCATTGCATCAAGCATGTTTCCAATCTCATTTATTGCATTCTTCATTTGTGATTCCTTTTATCTCTGTTATAAAGTTCTTCCCATGTCTTCTATTCTTTTCAAGCCCAGTGAGTATTCTTTTTTGTTTAATTTCTTTTTTCCCCAAATATTTTTATTTTATTTTTTCAGTGTTTCAAGATTAATTGTTCATGCACCACACCCAGTGCTCCATGCAGTACGTGCCCTTCTCGATAGTATTCTTATGATTATTGCTTTAAATTTTCCATCAGGCATTTTACTTATATCTGTTTTGCTTAGATCTCTGGCTGTGGGCTCATCTTGTTCTTCCATTTGAGATAAATTCCTCTTCTGTGGCATTTTGTCTAAGTCTCTATATTTTTATTTTCTGTGTTAGAAAGGGGAGTTATGTCTCCTGACCAAGAAAGTAATGGCCATATGACGTTTCTCCAGAGTGTGCAACATTTCTTATGCTATTGTGTTGTGGCTGGTCTATCCTTAAGGCCAGTTATCCACAGAGGTTCTCCTTGTCTTCTGTGTGCAGTGTTAGGTCCTTAATCTGAATGTGGTGTGTTTTAACTGGGTGTGTTCTGTTCCACTTGTGAATTGAGATTGGACACAAAAATCACCAGAACTCTGGCCTGCAGAAATCTCTGGTTGGAAGACAAGGTGTGGGTAGGGGTTTGTTCTGGTCTTCTATATTTATTTAGATTATAATCAGCTCAGTATTATTTGAAAGTTTCCCCTTCTTATGAGATGGTTTAACATTTGTTACAGGTTAACACTCAGAAAGCAAAGACTTCAAATATTTAAAAAATTTGCAGTTTCCTTTTTGAGGTTTATGGAATCATTAATAAGTTCAATCTTTTTTTTTTTTTTTTCAGTTACCTATCAGCATTAGTTGAGCTTTCATCATTTAACAAAACCTCAAATCATTTCTGATTTAATGGCACAGTATTAGAAAAAAATAAAAACATATAACAAAACAAAACAAAATAAAACCTCATATCTGGCTCTATTTAAGCAATTTAATATTTGTGCATGTAATATTGTCTATGCATTTTCTCTCTTTTGTGTGAATATTTCTGAGTAGCATTTTAAGCAATTTCAAGCAAAACTCAAAGCTGGCAGTATTGTCAGTCTCCATGAAAAATAAGCTCACCAAATTAGGGGAGGGAAGAAAACATAGGAATAGTTATATCACGCTTTTGATGTGACACCTGTTCTTATTTCATTAAATTAATGCTAAAAGATGTCATAGATTCATTTCCTGCCTCTTTTTCTCCCTTTTCTTCCTTCTCGTAACATAAAAACTTCAAAAACACTTGGGTAATCACAAGACCATGTGTGGACTATTTTTTGAATTTCCTCATCTTAAGCTGTTTTAGGTTGATGAAGTCTATTGTGTTTTTTATTTAAAATTCAAATATAAAGAAATATGTGAATAACAATTTTCATGTTATTGACACACTATCATGAATATTTGGAATAAGAAATAGTTTATAGGGTGCCTGGGTGGCTCAGTTGGTTAGATGGCTCCCTTTGGCTTGGGTCATGGTCCTGGAGTCCCGGGATCAAGTCCCACATCTCCCCCGCTTCTCCCTCTGACCTCTCCCATCTCATGTTCTCTCTCTCTCTCACTCTCTCTCTCAGATAAATAAATAAAATATTAAAAAAAGAAATAGTTTATACATTTTTATGGGACTGTAATGGTGATTTTAATGCTAAAAGCATCTCTGTAGCTTGGACTGTGCTCTTTAAGAATTTTGAACTGCAAGTGCCTGGGTGGCTCAGTGGGTTAAAGCCTTCACCTTCAGCTCAGGTTATGATCTCGGGGTCCTGGGATCAAGCCCTGCATCAGGCTCTCTGCTCAGCAGGGAGCCTGCTTCCCGCCCCCCCCCACCTGCCTCTCTGCCTACTTCTGATATCTCTCTCTGTCAAATAAATAAATAAAATTTTAAAAAAAGAAAAGAAAAAAAAATTTTGAACTGCAACAAACAAAAAAAATATTACTTAAGAAATATAAAAGAATCTAAAATATTTGGAGATAGCTCTTAAGACATATTTGACATTTTCTATATGTATACCACTTGAGGCAATCAGAAAGAAGTGGAGACATAGTTTGTGTTAAGACAAATGCTGCTGATAAACATGTATAATTAGATTTCCAATAGAAATACGAAGAAACTTATGATCACTGAGGGGGAAAAGTTTAATGCAAATAATTATAATTTTTAATTAAATTTTTAAAATCATTTTATTTATGTCATAAATATAACAACTTTGTATTGAAAAACAAACATATGAACTACAGTAGCATAACCTCAATATTATATTTAGATATAATCCAATCATAACTAACTGCAATAAACATACATATTAGGATTTTCTTATAAAGGCAAATTTGATGTATTATTTTCATACATTCATTCATATAATACTCCTGACTAGAAATATCAGGTGTTCTGAAAAGTCACCACTGATTCCCCAAAATTTTTGTTAATGAAGCAATATAATCCAAATAAATTATCAGTTCTATTAATCTATATAAACATGTGTGCTTCTATGAAAGACAAAATACTAAAAATTCAGTAAGATGAGGCAGATTGTCTTTTACTTTGCCTAAATCCTCATCATAAATTTTACCTTTGAATTGTCAAGAGCTCTTAGAAAAATAGATCAAATTTGTCATCTGTGCCTGTGGAATTCTATGAATATGGGCAAAGGCAGATTGTGTCTAGACCATGAAGAGAAAGGAAGACAGAATACTGCATTTAAGTGAAAGACATAAAGTTTTTCTGGACTCTTCTTTGAAACAATTTAATTAAAGGTGATCATATTTTATTAAAGATTATGTACCAATTAATCAGGTTACACAATTTCTCCTTTGGGGAAAATGAGTTAACAAGATAGTCTCAATAGAATTCTCTTCTCTTAATGTGTAAAGGTAGAAGATGGAAAGAAATCATCAGTAGTCCTTCTGATCCTGTACATGATTTTCTACTATTTAGGTTGAAATCCAAGTTGGCTTTAAAAGAGGAAAGCATGTATTAAAAGTTTCTATCTTGTGGCACCTGGGTGGCTCACTCAGTTGAGTGTTCAACTCTTGGCTTCAGCTCTGGTCATGATCTCAGAGTCTTGGGAATCAGTCCCATGTGGGGCTTCATGCTAAGCCTGAAGTCTGCTTTAGATTCTCTCCCTCTCACTCTCCCTCTGCCCCTCACTTACGCTCTATCTAAAATAAATAAATCTTATTTTTTTTTCTTTTTTTAAGATTTTATTTATTTGCCAGAGAGAGAGAGAGAGAGAGAGAGAGAACAAGCAGGGGAAGTGGCAGGTGGAGAGGGAAACAGGCTCCCCACTGAGCAAGGAGCCTGATGTGGGACTCAATCACAGGACTCTGGGATCATGATCCCAGCCAAAGGCAGTAGCTAAACCAAATGAGCCACCCAGGTGTTCCTTAAAAAAAATTTGTATCTCAATGGTACAAATCTTTGCTGCGATCTTAACAATCTCCATTGAACATTATGAATATCAGTTAATTTTAATAAATGAGAAACTTAGATTTCCAAAGGCTTTTTAATTTTTAAGATTTTGACAATGTTTACATCTCTACTAGATTTGCATGTTCATGTGTGTGTGTGCACATGTGTGAGACTCTTATTTGAATGTATAAACATTTCCCAAATTCCAATTTGGGAAATGGAATAATAATGGAATATAATAAATATATAATACATTTTATATTAATGTGTTATATCTGAAACATGAAAGAAAATAAAATGTTATGACAATGACACTCTATTACTGTCCAATCATTTCCCATCTCTCCAATTATAAGCAACTCTCAAATATATTCAAAGTATTAAATTAGAATAAAATGAGAGTTCTGAGTTTTGGTCTGCTCTGGCCCTCATTGTTATTTATATACTTATCTTTTTTTTCCCCAAATATGTTTATTTTATTTTATCAGTGTTACAAGATTGATCACACATGCACCACACCCAATGCTTCATGCAATATGTGCCCTTCTCAATACCCACCATCAGGCTCACCCATCCCCAACCCCTCCCCTCCAAACCCCTCAGTTTGTTGCTCAGAGTCCACAGTCTCTCATGGTTTATCGCCCCCTCTGATATCCCCCCATTAACCCTTCCCTTCCTTCTCACAATGCCCTCCATGATTTTCTTTATGGTCCACATGTGAGACCATAAGATAATTAACTCTCTCCACTTGACTTATTTCACTCCACATGATCTCTTCCAGTCCCATCCAAGTTAATACAAAAGTTGTGTATTCATCCTTTCTGATGGAGGCATAATATTCCATTGTATAGATGTACCGCATCTTCCTTATCAACTCATCTGTTGAAGGGCATTTTGGTTCTTTCCACAGTTTGGCAATTGTGGCCATTGCTGCAATGAACATTGAGGTACATGTGGCCCTTCTTTATACTGCATCTGCTTCTTTGGGGTAAATACCCAGTAGTGCAATTGCAGGGTCATAGGGTAGCTCTATTTTTAATTTCCTGAGGAATCTCCACACTGTTTTCCAGAGTGACTGCACCAACTTGCATTCCCACCATCAGCGGAAGAAGGTTCCCCTTTCTCCACATCCTCTCCAACGTTTGTTCTTTACTGTCTTGTTGATTTTGGCCATTCTGACCGGTGTAAGGTGGTATCTCAGTGTGGTTTTGATTTGAATCTCTCTGATGGCTAAAGATGATGAACATTTTTTCATATGTCTGCTAGCCATTTGTATGTCTTCTTTGGAGTCGTTTCTGTTCATGTCTTCTGCCCATTTTTGGATGTGATTATCTGTTTTGTGAGTGTTGAGTTTGAGGAGTTCTTTATAGATCTTAGATATCAGCCCTTTGTCTGTAGTGTCATTTGCAAATATCTTCTCCCATTCTGTGGGTTGCCTGTTTGTTTTGTTGACTGTTTCCTTCACTGTGCAGAAGCTTTTTATCTTGATGAAGTCCCAAAGGTTCATTTTCACTTAGTTTC
>CM052813.1:31148651-31164179 GCA_028533885.1 Nasua narica | reverse complement strand
AAAAGTTGAAGGTTTAAGATTTGAAGGCTATCAGCAAAAGAAAAATTGAGTTAGGCTATTATAGATTCATTGAAAACCATTGGAATCTTAAACAAATCAACAAAAACTGATGTATGAATTTAGCAAGTGCCGCTCAATACAAGGTCAGTATGCAAGAATGAATACTGTTTCATTATTCTTGCAATGAAAAAAATAGAAAAAAGAATATAAATGTTTATAATGTTATTAAAATTGAAATTTTAAAAAATGATATCAGAGAAGATACATATGAAAGCACATTGAAAAGTACAAAATCTTGGGCGCCTGGATGGCTCAGTTGGTTAAGCGACTGCCTTCAGCTCAGGTCATGATCCCGGAGTCCCAGGATCGAGTCCCATATCAGACTCCCGGCTCTGTGGGAAGTCTGCTTCTCCCTCTGACCTTCCCCCTTCTCATTCTCAATCTCTCTCTCTAATAAATAAATAAAATCTTAAAAAAAAAAAGAAAATTACAAAATCTTGCTTTAAAATTGTGGGACATATTGCATTCATGAGTGAGAAGTTTTTTTTTTTTTTAATTTAATTTATTTAATTGAGAGAGAGAGAGAGAGAATGAGAGGGGAGAAGATCAGAGGGAGCAGCAGACCTCCCGCAGAGCTGGGAGCCTGATATGGGATTCGATCTTGGGACTCCGGGATCATGACCTGAGCCGAAGGTAGTCGCCCAACCAACTGAGCCACCCAGGGGCCTGAGAAGTTTTAATATTATAAGATCGTTCACCTCTTCAGGTGATCTATAAATAATTGCAACAACAACCAAAACCATTAGAGAACTTTTGGGACAAAACTGGAAATCTGATCCCAAAAATTTATGTCAATATGTAGAATTTAAATAGTTAAAACTAATGTTGAAAAAAAAGAGTGGGAAAATATATTCTATCTGACTTCAAGTTCATAAGTCTCAGTAATCAACACAGTGTTTAACTGACATAAACTATGAGCAATAGGATCAATGGAACAAACTTGAGAGTCTAGAAATTGACCAATGATATACTAATATTTTAAAAAAGAGACAGTTCAAAATTCAACAGAGAAAATAAAGTTTGCTTTTAACAAATGGTGCTCAAAGCTGGATATTGTTGTGGGAAAAATTTTTACTCATAACTCATTCCATGTGTAAAAATTAATTGAATGTGCATTATAGACCTAATCTTAAGAGTCAGAAGCATAAAGATTGTAAGAGGAAATATTTCCCAACTCTTGCAAAAATTTTCTTATTAAAGACACAAAAGTGATTAAGTAAATAAAAATTGCTAAACAATAAAAGTTGGCAATTTCTTTTTATCAAAAGACTTCATTAAGAAGATGATGTGTGTAATAATTTGGATCAAAATATTCACAATACATACATCTCTTAGAGGATATATTTAGTATATACAGGGCTGTGGATCAATAGCGAAAAATAAAATATGTGCAAAAATACCTGAACTGACACTGGACAAAAGAAAATAGAAGTAAGTAATAGATCCATGAAAATTGCTCAAGTAATTAGTCCACAAGAATTTCAAATAAAAATACTAAGTAATTTGGTACAAACCAAGTAGTCATTAATAGGACAAGGAATAAAGACTTTGCAGCACATTAATATAATGGACTACTATTGATAAAAGAAGACTGAACTATTTATACATGCAAGGACATGGGTGAATCACAAAACAGCATGCTTTCTCAAACAAAGCAGATAAAACATACAAAATCTATGTGCTCATTTCTGAATTCCAAAAAGAAATAGAAGTAGTGTTCAGTGACAGAATTATCCTGCAAACAATTGACCAAAATGAAACGCAAAAGCATTTTCTTTTTTTTTTTTTTTACAAAAGCATTTTCTATGGTGAATATATCTACTCATATACTTACGTAGTTTATGTAGAGTAGACAAATAGCATACCACTGTCAAGATTTATTGAATTATGTTTTTTAAGATCAGGATATTTTACTCTATGAAAATTATACCTAAAAAATATAGTATAGAAAACATATGCACAAACTTCATTGTTTGCTGTAATTATATTCTATAAAGTTGCCTGAGCACTGAATTAGCAAATACTAGAATATTGATCCTAGAAGAAATGAAGGACTAGGTTCCCATGACCTCTGGACACAAACTTTTTGTCAACTTATCAATATACAACCTTATGTTTTTGGCTTTTTTTAAAAGATTTTACTTATTTAGGGCATCTGGGTGGCTCAGTGGGTTAAAACCTCTGCCTTCGGCTCAGGTCATGATCTCAGGGTCCTGGGATCGTGCCCCACATCAGGCTCTCTGCTCATTGGGGAACCTGCTTCTCCCTCTTTCTCTGCCTGCCTCTCTGCCTACTTGTGATCTCTCTCTCTCTCAAATAAATAAGTAAAATCTTTTTTAGAAAAAGATTTTACTTATTTATTTGAGAGAGAGAGAGAGAGCACACAATTGGGGGGGGAGGGGCAGAGAGAGAGGAGGAAGCAGACTCCCAGTGGAGCAGGGAGGCCCACTTGGGAATCCATCTGACACTCTGAGATCATGACCAGAGACAAATTCAGACCATTAATTCACTGAGCCATTCAAGTGCCCATTTCTTTTTTAACTCTACAAACAACATCTTGAAGTGAAATCTAAGTCCAGACTATTAAATAAGGCCTTTTAATATTATTTTTTAAAGACTATTTATTTATTTATTTATTTGAGAGAAAGAGCGAGCACTAGCAGGGGGAGGTGTAGAGGGTGAGTGAGAGGAAGAAGCAGACTCGCAGCTGAGTGTGGAGTTCTATGCAGGACTCCATCCTGGGACCCTGAGATAATGACCTGAGCTGAAGCTGTACACTTAGCAGCCACCCAGGTGCCCCTGAATATGGCTTTTTAGCAATTTAACAATTACCCACTCAGTACACTCTTCCCTCCTGCCTACTAAATTACATTCTAGCATGGGACTTATTTACTGTTGTTATTGTTTGTTTGCTTGCTTCTTGGGGCCAGTGGGTGGGATCACTGGGGTAGTTGGTCTTGTCCTCCTCAAAACACAAAAGATCTGATCATTTAGGGGCATCTGGGTGGCTCACTCGGTTAAAGCCTCAGCCTTCAACTTGGGTCATGATCTCAGGGTCCTGGGATTGAGCCCCGCATGGGGCTCTCTGCTCAGCAGGGAACCTGCTCCCCCCTCTCTCTCTGCCTGCCTCTCTGCCTATCTGTGATCTCTCTCTCTCTCTCTGTCAAATAAATAAATAAAATCTTAAAAAAAATCTGATCATTTAATCTTCACTCAGAACAACCGGAGTTAATTCTAATAATTCTTGCTTTCCTAAGGGATGCTATCGTCTGTTGTTCCAAAGTAATCTTGCCAAGATAAATTGAATATTCAAAATATTTTTAAGATTCTCTATTCCCATTCCTATTTTACTAAGGGAAAACTTTCTCAGTGATAATGGCACTGAAAATGAAGAAATTTGATCTTTTAAAAAAGACTTTAAAAAATAACAAAATTTAACGTCTATGAGGTATCTTTTTGTAAGACACTCAATTGTAATCACAAAACTATGCAAACTATATGAAAAATGAACTTTTATATTGATTGTTGCCAATTTTGAGGTATTCTCTTTAGGAAGATACTTAATTTATCGTCATTTAATATTTGATCATAACACAATAAATTGATTTTGTTAGCAGAAACTAAAATCATATAATTAAATAAACTAGTTTGACTCAAGGAAGAATTTGTTCTCTGTATTCCTTTATCCATTCCCTTCTCTCAATGAAGGTTTCAATGAGACAACAGGAAGAATACACTGAGTTGGGAAATTATATGTACTTCTCATAGTATAAAAATGGAAATATATAGAAGTAGTTAATACTCATCATTTACTAGTCCTGATATATATTAGCTAAATTGAAATGTGCTTTTGGCTTTCTAAAATTCTAAAATAGAAAGAGTGCAATTTTAATAAAAAAAGTCCAAGTGTCTGGGGAATTATTATTTTCTTTCATTTCAGATAAGCTTTAATTTTGGCTTTTTTGTTGGCCAGAGACCAAAAAAACTGGTATGGCACACTCCACTGAGGTCAGTGGGTGAAATTGACTAAGAGAAGAGTATTGCAAATTGCGCACTGGAAACCCTCTTAAGGAATTTCATGGTGATAAATGCTAGAGCTTAAATACCTTTAGGATTTTCCTTGGAGCTCAACAATTTACTCAGAATTCTGAGAATTTAGATGAGTGAAACAAATATTTTTAATCTGTAGTAAAATACATTCTCTCAGAAATGTTCCTTTTTAATGGCTCTTTTTGCTTATCAGTTTATTGGTGCATTCCAATTTTCTTTTCATCTAAACTTATTATTTTCATCAGTAATAATAAGTGGGCTATTTCTCTTGGATTGTCCTAATTTTCTTACATAAAGAATTGTATGCTACTGAATCTTCTTTTTCTTCTCACACTCATTAAAAGCAGCAATAGCAATAGCTACATAACAAAAGATAAAGCAAAATTCCCATTTTTTCTACTTATTACATATCATCAGAATATTTATTATCTGATTATTATGTTTATGGTAAGATTATCATTGAGATTAAAATATATGATGTTTAATAATGTACAATTTTGATTAGCTATATGCCTTATGATCACAAATGATCATATATGATCACATATTATTTAAAAACAGTATAATAGAAAGTGATTTTCAATAATTACCTATGAAGCAAACAAATTTGAACATGAGCAAATTGCTAGATGACTTACTTTAAATTACTGCCATAAAGTAGTATAGCGACATTCAAAATCTGTAGAACTTGTTACAAGGTATCGTATGGATTCAGAATGTTTATGAATTTGGTATTGTTTCCCTGGGAAACAATAATCAGTATCAAATCATGAGATACACATAATAAATGACCAAGTAATTAGTATATTTTTATGATTCTTGGATTTCCAATGATATGTTGCCATCTAAAAATAAGTATACCTGTATATAATATCTACTATTTAATGACAAATTTATCTCAGTAAAAAAGAGAAAGAAACGAAGGTGCCTCAAAGTCTTTTAGAAATCTTGGTTTAAATAAGTAATTTGGTATTTGTGGGTTTGAGTATTCTTGACAGTAGATAGTTAACTACTGCCAAAGATGTCCACGGTTTGATTTAAAGAAGTTTTGAAAATAATACTTTACATGGTAAAGAGACTTTTCAGGTGTAATTAGGTTTAAGCAGCTTATAACAGGGAGAGAGGCCTGGCTGCTACAGGTGGGCTCAATCAAATCATGTGAGCCCCTAAAAGCATCTAGAAAGGCAAAAAATCAGCAAAATATAGCAGAAAAGTATGGCAAGACATGGCCAGCAGACATACAAGTCAAGGAAATTACACATGTGAAATTGGTTCCAAGTATCATAGCTGGTTCTGTGAAGGAGAAGGCCACATGCAAAGAGCGGGAGGCATCTTCTAGGAGCTGAAGTCAGCCCATGACTGACAGCCAGAAAGGAAATGGGGACCTCAGTCTTTAAACTTCAGGCTGAAAATTTCTGAGTTCTGCCAACAAACTGAATGAGCTAGCTTAAAAGCAAATTTTCCTCCAGAAGAAAGAAAGGTGGCCTAGCCAATACCATGATTTCAGTTTTGTGAGAATTAGAGAAGAATCAGCTGAATCCCACTGTACTAAGATTCTTGACCCATGGGAATTACGAAATACAAAATGGGTATTATTTTAAGTCTCTAAGTTTGCAGTAACTTGTTACGGCAACAACAGAAAACCACTGTAAGCAAAGAGATATTTTAAGTATTTATGTAAGGTGACATAATGGACTGACACCATAAATATTAAATATAAAATAAACAATATCTAGTTATAGCAAATGAAATATAATATGTTCTTAATGTGCATGGGATGAATTTGTAAACACAAAATAAAACAGCAAGAAAGGGTCACACAAGAATTTATTTCAGTATAGTATGGCAGTTATATTCCCGTGAATCAGCCTTGAGCTTTGCTGAATATATACCATATGTTTATATTAATCACTAACTAGTTAGGGACGCCTGGGTGGCGCAGTTGGTTGGGCAACTGCCTTTGGCTCAGGTCATGATCCCGGCTTCTTGGGATCGAGTCCCGCATCGAGCTCCTTGCTCCGCAGGGAGCCTGCTCCTCTCTCTGCTTTTGCCTGCCTCTCTGCCTGCTTGTGTTCTCTCTCTGTTAAATGAATACATAAAATCTTTAAAAAATATATATATATTAATCACTAGTTAAATGATATAGTCACCAAAGCTCAAGGCTGATAGGGAAGAAGAGTAAGCAAATTAACTATGACTTTCATGTAGGAGGGTATAAAACTCAATCTTTAGGCAATGATCCCCAAGTTTTCTAGTTCACCACTACTTGATCTCTTCTTACAGTATGCTATATATTATATTCTACAACAATACATATTTATTATAGCAATTTGATAACTTCAAAGAAGAAATTAGATGACTTGAAGTGATAAAGAAAACATATCATCCAAAAATCTAAGTATATTTTTTTGTGAAAAAGATTGTATCTTCTAAAGCTTTATATATTTAACTTATTGAATCATATCCATTAGAGCAAAATTAAGCACTTTATTATACTATATCATAGTTTCAAATGGTCTTGATTGCTTGTCTTTCTTTTTTTTCATGTAACTTCAAACAACCTTGCATTATTCTTCTTCTTTGTACATTAAGACAACAGTAAGAATCTTCAAGACCCTTGTACTCTCTGTAGTCTGAGGAGTGTCTGCCACAAGGACTTGTTAGATTTTCTCAGGATCTCTGCAACAGTTTTCTCTGTCTCTCTATTCACTGTTTTACACATATTTTATTTTATTTTTCTAATTTTGTGATGAAGTGAGAATCCCTTTTGTTTACTCTTTTCCAAGTGGTTAGAAAACCTAGAATATACTCCTTCTACAGTCCCTATTCTTCTCTATAGTAAAAATCATGCACACATAGGTGATGAATGGTGTGTGTGATTGTGTATGTGTATGTATATCCTACAGCATATTGAGAGCAGAGTTTTGAAATTTTCTATGTTTCCAATTTATTAAATATTATTTAAAAAAATTATTTTGGGATGCCTGGGTGTCTCAGCTGGTTAAGTGTCAGCCTTAGGTTCAGGTCATGATCCTAGGGTTTGGGCTCAAGCCTACATCAGGCTCCCTGTTCAGCAGGAAGTCTGCTTCTCCCTCACCCTCTCCTGCCTCCCCTCCCCCAGCTCATGATCTCTTTCTGTCTCTATCTCTCAAATAAATGAATACAATCTTTAGAAATTTCCTTTTTATGTTTGATTCTCACTTAAATTATTCTTTCTTTGAAATTTACTTTGTGTTTCTTCCTAAATGCTTTAACATTTTTTTTCTTGTGGATAGTATTCATAAAAATAATTCTGTTTATCCTATCCATGGCCAATAATTTATTTTAAAAATCCCTCTAAGAGAATTTTATCAGTTTGAATCTGTTATCCCAGCACTGCTGAATCACTCAAGAACAGTATTTCTTTTTTCAGGAGTCAAAGAAAATAATGCTCAAGTTGTATGGTGCAGCTGTACAAATCCCCTTCCAACAAACAAACTATACAAGGAGTCTCTTTAACAAAGGGCTTGACCAAATAATCAATCACTAATGTAAGTTCTTTAATTCAGTACTTTTCTCAAATATAACACTCGCCCAAAAGTTCTTATATCAAGACTACAAATAACTATAAATTACCTTCTCCAACTGAGAAGTATTTTCTCAATAATGTGATTAACCAATTATAAGTATTTTTAACATCTTTGCTTTTACATAATCTGAAAACAAGGATATTCTGCCAAATAACAACAGTACAATTATTAAAATCAAGAAATTGTGTTAGATAAAGTATAATCACTTAATGTGCAACTTATATTCAAATTCCTCCAAGTTCCTAATGATATATTTTACAATATTTTACTGGTTTCTGGTCCAATCCAAAGTAATGCATTAAATTTATTTGTCATTTGTCTAGTTGCCTTTTATGTGACAGATTTTAATTTATGACACTGAAGTTTTAAAAAATAATAAAATCGCACAAAATACATTTCTTTTTTCATAATATGCTCACAATGTATATATTCCTTATTCATTATATACATATATGCAAAAATTTTATTCTGAGTCATCCAAACAATACTAAAAACCAAAGTACTAAACAAAGTTTGCAGATTGTTTTTTGGTTTTGCCTTTTTTTTTTAATATATTTTTTTTAAGATTGTTTATTTATTTATTAGAGAGAGACTGAGAATGAGAGGAGAGAAGGTCAGAGGGAGAAGCAGACCTCCCGCAGAGCCGGGAGTCCGATATGGGACTCGATCCCGGGACTCCGGGATCATGACCCGAGCCGAAGGCAGTCGCCCAACCAACTGAGCCACCCAGGCGCCCTAAGTTACTATCTTTTTCATAGAACCATATTTTGGCTTTGCTGATCTCTATCATATCTTTTAATTTGATTGTATTAACATCTACTTTTGGTTATTTATCTTTCTACTTTCTTTTGTTTTGTTTTCTGGATATTTTCCTGTTTTCTTAAGTTGTATTATTAGCTCATAAATATTTATCTTTACTTTTTTAATAATGTAAGAATTTTAAGATAGATATACTGTTTTACCTTATCCCACAATTTTTTATGATATTTTTGTTTGCTCGAGCAGTTATTACACAATGTTACATTAATTTCAGGTAAACAGCATAATAATTTGACACCTTATAAACATTATACTTACTCAACATAAGTGTAGTTACCATCTAACTGGAAGCTTTTATCTCTCACTCTCCATCACGCATTTTGCTCATCTTTCCAAACACATTCTCCTCTGGCAACCATCAGTTTGTTCCCTGTGTTTATGGGTCTGTTTCTGTTTTTCTGTTTGGTTAATCCTTTTTTTTTTAAAGATTCCATAAATGAGTGAGTTCATATGTTTGTCTTTCTCAGGCGATTAATTTCACTTTGCATGCCTTCTAGGTCCATTCATATTTTCACAAATAGCCTGATCTCATCCTTTTTATGGCTGCATACATATACATATCTATGTAGATAGATAGATGATGATAGATGATAGATAGATAGATAGATGATAGATAGATATTGCATCTTCATATCCATTCTTCTATTGCAGAGCTCTTAGTTTCTATATTTTGGCTATTGTAAATAATTCCATAACAAAGAGATCATGCATATATCCTTTTGACTTAGTGTTTTCATTGTCTTTGGGCAAATACCCAGTAGAAAAAATGTTGGTCATATGATAGTTCTATTTTTAATTTTGAGGAACCTCCATACTGTTTTCCACAGTGTCTGTACTTATTTACATTCCCATCAAGAGTGCTTGAGAGCTCCTTTTTCTTCAAAACCTCTCCTACACTTATCACTTTTTGTTTTTTATATTTTAACCATTCTTACGGTGTGGTATCTTATCATTATTTTGATTTGCATTTCCCTGATTATGAGTGATGTTGAGCATTTTTCATATATCTGTTGGTCATCTGTATACCTTCTTTGGAAGAAAAAAAATATCTGTTCATGTTCTCTGCCCATTTATTACTTGTATATCTAGGAATTTTGATATGATGTGTTTGGCTTATTTTAAAGTTTAGTTATTCTCTAATATCCATTATGACTTCTTTAACCCATATGTTCTTAATTTCCACTTTTCTGGCTGTGTTCATTATATATTTTTTCCATAAATGTTTGCCATTTACATGGTGCTCCAAGTATCCTGTATGTTACCAACTGTCTGAAATATGTAAATGCTTGCTTTACAGACTACCATATGTTAAACTTTTGTAAATGTCTATGCATAATTGAGAAAAGTAAATATGCATTTCCTACCTAATTGTTGAAGGAGGTGTATTATATATATTTTATGCATATTAAGCAATATTTTATCTTTGAAGTCTATTACTTTAAGGAGCAATGGGTGTTGAATTATTCAATTATATTTATTACTTTGTCAATAGCTCTTTTAATCCTGTCACTTTCTGTTTCATATAATTTGAAGTTATCTTATGAAAATTATATGGGTATGAATTTAATTAGAATTTGATTCTCTTGGGCTCCTGGGTGGCTCGGTTGGTTGAGCGACTGCCTTCAGCTCAGGTCATGATCCCGGAGTCCCGGGATCGAGTCCCACATCAGACTCCCAGCTCCACGGGGAGTCTGCTTCTCCCTCTAACCTTCTGCCCTCTCATGCTCTCTCTCGCGCGCTCTCTCTCTCAAATAAATAAATAAAATCTTAAAAAAAAAGAATTTGATTCTCTTAAAAGTTAATAATTTTTGTTATAAGGTTTAATTTGAGTTCAATAGCTTCTTTCAATTTCATTGTCTTAGTATGTATTTCTATATATATATATATATATATATATGGAAACACATTTATGTTTCCATATATACACATAATTCACACAATTATGGAAGCTGAGAAGTCTCAAGATCTGCAGTCAGCAATCTGGAGACATAGGAAAGCTCATGTAGCTCTAGTCCTAAAGTTAGCGGGCTGGGTACCCAAGAGGCAATACTTCAGTTTGAGTTCTGAAGGCAGAAAGAGACCAATATCAAACTCATGCACTCAGACAGAAAGAGTCTCCCTTTGCTTATGGAAGGGTAATAATTTTGGTTCTATTCCAGTATTCAATCCAATAGATGAATGCCATCCATGTTAAGGAGGGAAATCTGGTTTACTTAAGCTACAAATTTAAATGTTCACCTCATCCAAAAACACCCTCACAACTGGAGACAACTAGAGTAATGTTTGACTTAAAACCTGGATATTCTTTGACTGAACCATATTGACATATAAAATTAACCATTCTATTGCATGTCTTATAAGTAGTATTTTGATGAATTTTTATCTAAATTAATAAAATTAGTTTACTTAATTTTATTTTATACTGATATATTTGGATTATTTATATCATTGACTTCCATGTTGTCTCTGCCATGTTTTTGCTACATTTCTTATTAAAATCCATATTGTTGATTATATAGCTTACCTTTACATCAATACTTCTGAACAATCTTGTATAAGAGCAGGTAAGTTAAAATAGTGGCAAAGTAGGAGGACCTTGGCTAGTATCATCCCTGGAGCACAACTAAGGTAAATATCAAATCATTCTGAATACCTCTAACATAAAACAAGGACTGACAAAACAAATTCCACCACTACCATATCAAAAAAGGTAGAAGGGTAGAGATGTGGTTTGGTGGAGAAGTGGGTCGCTGGTGCTAAGAGGGTAGGGAGCCCTGCTGGTAGAGAAAATCAAGAGAGAGAGGAGTACACAGGGGAATGCACAAGGAAAACACTTGTCTAAAACCATTGGCTGGGAATATAAGAAGAGTGGGTTTTCATGAGTTCTTACAAGCAAAAGGGTTTGAAGACTGGAGTTTTAAAGATCACCAGGCTTAGCTGTGATAGAGCCCTGAGGATATTGCCTTGCTCCTGGAAAGAGGGCAGACAAACAACTAGGAGGCAGACAGTGTGGAAAAAATAATCTGAAAAATGCCTGGTACCAGAGAGGGGAGATTATTTGCTCCTCTCAGAGTGTTTTCCTGAGGCACAGAGACCTTTCCCTCAGGAAAAAGTTATTGGGTGGCATGATTTCCCTCCTCTGCTCCTTAGCATAAGCAGAGACATCTAAAATCAACAGCACAGTGCCAACATCGAATGCCTAACTTGCTTACACCAAGTCCTCCTGCACTCTGGTTATGCCAGATCAAGTTTGACTTGATCTTATACTTGATCAAGTTTGACTCAGTCACAACACAACAGGCTTCTTCCCCAGAACACCAACAGAAACCCCTACCCACACCATGTCCCTAACCAGAGAGTTCTATAGGGCTTCATTCTAGTAGAAATTGAATCAGGTCTCATTTAACAGGAAGACTAGACCACATCTAGTTAAAACTTGCCACCTTCTAGTCAAAGAGCAAACACTGCCCACTAAAAGCAAGGAGAGTCTCTGCAGACCACTAGCCTGAAGGCTAGAACAGCCAAAACACAAGGGCAGAATGCATGCAGGACACACCAGACACAATCTCTGAAGTACCAGACCCTGGAAACTATATGACCTCTTCTTTATAAGTCCATAACTCTCAGGAACAGGAAACATAACAGACTTTTTTAAAATACAGAAGAACACAAAGACTTAGACAAAATGCCAAGACAGAGGAATTCATCCAAAATGAAAGAACAAGATGAGGTAACAACCAGAGATCTAAGCAAGATAGATATAAGTAACATGCCTGATGAAGAATTTTAAGCAACATCATAAGGTTACACACTGGGCTTAAGAAAAGAATGGAAGACTTAATGGAGGCCCTTACCACAGAGATAAAAGTTAAAAAACAATCAGTCAGCAATGAAAAATGCTAAAATGAGATTCAAAACAGTCTTGATGCAATGAAACAACAATGGAAGAAGCAGAAGAATAAATAAAGAGATATAGAAGATAAAATAATGGAAAATAATACAGAAAATTTATTTAAAGAAATAATAGCAGAAAACATCCCTAATCTGGATAAGGAAACAGATTTCCTGATCCAGGAGGCATAGAGAACTCCCACCAATATCAACAAAAACAAGTCAACACCAAGACATATTGTAATTAAATTTGCAAAATATACCAATAAAGAAAAAAAAAAAAAAAACTCTAAAGCAGCGAGACAAAAGAAATCCCTAAATGACAAGGGAAGACCCAAAGTTTAGCTGCAAACCTATCCACAGAAACTTGGAAAGCAAGAAGAAAGTGGCATGGCATGATATATTGAACATGCTGAATGGGAAAAATATACAGCCAACAATACTCTATCCAGCAAGGTTATCATTCAGAATAGAAGAAAAGATAAAGAGTTTCTTAGACAAACAAAAACCAATGTAGTTCATGATCACTAAACGAGCCCTGCAAAAAATATTAAAGGGGACTCTGAGTGGAAAGGAGAGACCAAAAATGACAAAGACTAGACAAAGACAGAGAAAATCTCCAGAAATAATGACAGAACAAGTAATAAAATGGCACTAAATATATATCTATCAAATTACTCTGAATGCCAATGGACTAAACAATCTAATCCAAAGACACAAGGTGTAAGAATGGATTAAAAAAAAAAAAGACGCATCTACATTCTGCCTACAAGATACTCGTTTTAGACCTAAAGACACCTGAAGATTAAAAGTGAAGGGATGGAGAAACATTTATCTTGCAAATGGATGTCAAAAGAAAGCATGAGTAGCAGTACTTATTATATCAGACAAAATAGATTTTAAACCAAAGACTGTAACAAGAGATGAAGGAAGGCATTATATAATTATAAAGGGGACTATCTAATAAGAAGAGCTAACAGTTTTAAATATTTATACACCTAACATGGGAGCACACAAGCATACAAAACAGTTAATAACAAACAAAGAACTAAATGATAATACTACAATAATAGTAGAGGAATTTAATACCCAACTTACATGAAGGGACAGATCATCTCTGCAGAAAATCAAGAAGGAAGCAATAGCTTTGAATGACACATTGGACCAGAAGGACTTAACAGACATATTCAGAATATTTCATCCTAAAGCAGCAGAATGCACATATTTTAAGTGCACATGGGACTAGAATATATCACATACAAGGTTATAAATCAGGCCTCAAAATGTACAAAAAGATTGATATCATATAATGCACATTTTCTGACCAAAACACTATGATGCTTGAAGTCAACCACAAGAAAAAAATTGGAAAGACCACAAATACTTGGAGGTTAAAAAACAAGCTGCTCAACAATGAATGGGTCAACTAGGAAATCAAAGAAGAAATCAACAAATAGATGGACAAGTGAAAATGAAAACGTTATGGTCCCCAAATTTTTGGGATGCAGCAAAAGCAGTCCTAAGAAGAAAGTTTATAGCAATATAGACCTACCTTAAGAAGCAAGAAAAATCTAAAATAAACAACCTAAACTTACACCTAAAGTATCTAAAAAAATAGCAACAAACAAAGCCTGAAGACAGTAGAAAGAAGGGGAAAATAAAATTTAGAACAGAAATGAATGATATAGAAACAACCCCCCCCAAAAAAAACTAAAAAGGAAGACCATATCCATGAAACCAGGAACTTGTTCTTTGAAAAAAAAAAATGAAATTGATAAGTCCCTAGCCAGATTTATCAAAAAGAAAAGAAAAAGGACCCAAATAAATAAAATCACAAATGAGAGAGGAGAAATAACAACCAATACCACAGAAATACAAACAATTGAAAGATTATGAAAATCTACATGCCAACAAATTGAACAACCTGAAAGAAATGGATAGATTCCTAGAAACATGTAAACTACTAAAACTGAAACAGAAATAAATAGAAAACATGAAAAGACCAATAACCAGCAAAGGAATTGAATCAGTAATCAAAAATATCCCAACAAATAAAAGGCCAGGGCCAGATGGCTTCATAGGCAAATTCTACCAAATATTTAAAGAAGTCTTACCAATTTTTTCGAACTATTCCAAAAAATAGAAAAGGAAGAAAAACTTCCAAATTCATTCCATGAGGCCAGCAGTACTCTGATACCAAAACCAGACAAAAAGTTCACTAAAAAACAGAATTATAGCCAATATCTCTGATGAACATGGATGCAAAAAATTTTAATAGAATACTAGCAAATCAAATACAACAGCACATTAAAAGAATCATTCACCATGATCAAGTGGGATTTATTACTGGGCTGCAAGTGTGGTTCAATATGCACAAAGGAATCAACACAATACATCACATTAACAAAAAAAAAAGGAAATGGTTATTTAAATATATACAGAAAAAAGCATATGGCAAAGTACAACGTCCATCCATGATCAGAAACCTCAGTAACATAGGGTTAGAGGGAACATACCTCCACATAATAAAGACCACATATGAAAAACCCACAGCTAATATCCTCAACGGGGATAAACAGAACTTTTCCTCTATAGTCAGGAAAAAGACGGGGATGTCCACTCTCACTACTGTTATTTAGGTTGGTACTAGAAGTCCTAGCTACAGCAATCAGATAACAAATAGAAATAAAAGACATCCAAATCAGCAAGGAAGAAGTCAAGTTTTCACTATTTGCAGTTGACCTGATACTATATATAGAAAATCCAACTCTACCAAAATATTGCTAGAACTGATACATGAGTTCAATAATGTCACCGGACACAAAATCGATGTACAGAAATTTGTTGCATTTCTATATATCAATAACTAAATATCAGAGAGAAATAAAGGAATTAATTTCATTTACAATGGCACCAAAACCAATAAGACACCTAGAAAAAAACCTAGCCAAAGAGGTAAAATATCTATACTCTGAATATTGTAAAACACTGATGAAAGTAAGTGAAGATGACTCAAAGAAATGGAAAAACCTTCCATGCTCATGGATTGGAAGAACAAATATTGTTAAAATGTCTATATTACCCAAAACAATCTACATATTTAATGCAATCCCTGTCAAAATACCGACAGCATTTTTCA
>CM052813.1:31129137-31148151 GCA_028533885.1 Nasua narica | reverse complement strand
GTCTTTTGGTTTTGTTGACAGTTTCCTTTGGTGTGCAAAAGCTTTTGATCTTGATGAAGTCCCAGTGGTTCATTTTTGCCCTTGCTTCCCTTGCCTTTGGAGATGTTTGTAAGAAGAAGTTGCTGTGGCTGAAGTCGAAGAGGTTGTTGCCTGTGTTCTCCTCCAGGATTTTGATGGAGTCTTGTCACACATTGAGGTCTTTGATCCATTTTGAGTCTATTTTTGTGTGCAGTTTAAGGAAATGGTCCAGTTTCATTCTTTTGCATGTGGCTGTCCAGTTTCCCAACACCATTTGTTGAAGACTGTCATTTTTCCATTGAATATTACTTCCTGCTTTGTCGAAGATTAGTTGACCAGAGAGTTGAGGTTCCATTTCTGGGCTCTCTATTCTGTTCCATTGATCTATGTGTCTGTTTTTGTGCCAGTACCACACTGTCTTGATGCTTACTGCTTCATCATATAGCTTGAAGTCTGGAATTGTGATACGCTGACTTTGGTTTTCTTTTTCCACATTCCTCTGGCTATTTGTGGTCTTTTCTGGTTCCATATAAATTTTAGGATTATTTGTTCCATTTCTTTGAAATAAATGAATGGTATTTTGATAGGGATTGCATTAAATGTATAGATTGCTTTAGGTAGCATAGACATTTTCACAATATTTGTTCTTCCAATCCATGAGCATGGAACGTTTTTCCATTTCTTTGTGTCTTCCTCAATTTCTTTCAAGAGCACTTTGTAGTTTTCCGAGTACAGATTCTTTGCCTCTTTGGTTAGGTTTACTCCTAGGTATCTTATGGTTTTGGGTGCAGTTGTAAGTGGAATCAACTCCTTAATTTCTCTTTCTTCTGTTTTGCTGTTCGTGTATAGGAATGCAACTGATTTCTGTGCATTAATTTTCTATCCTGACACTTGACTGATGTCTAGTTTCATTGATTTGTTCTACTGTTCTTTTGGTTTCTATTTCGTTGATTTCTGTTCTGATCTTGATTATTTCTCTTCTGATGGGCTAAGGTTTTATCTGTTGTTCTTTCTCAAGCTCCTTTAGGTGTAGGGTGAGGTTATATATTTGAGATTGTTCTTGTTTCTTGAGAAAGGCTTGTATTGCTATATATTTTCCTTTCAGGACTGCCTTTGCTATGTCCCAGAGATTCTGAACAGTTGTGTTTTCATTTTCATTTGTTTCCATGAATTTTTTTTAATTCTTCTTTAATTTCCTGGTTAACTCCTTCATTCTTTAGTAGGATACTCTTTAGCCTCCATGTATTTGAGTTCTTTACAACTTTCCCCTTGTGATTGAGTTCTAGTTTCATGGCATTGTGGTCTGAAAATATGCAGGGAATGATCCCAATCTTTTGGTACCAATTGAGACCTTATTATGTCCCAGGATGTGATCTCTTCTGGAGAATGTTCCATGTGCATTAGAGAAGAAAGTGTATTCTGTTGCTTTGGGATGGAATGTTCTGAATATATCTGTGATGTCCATCTGGTCCAGTGTCATTTAGAGCCTTTATATCCTTGTTGATCTTTTCTTTAGATGATCTGTCCATTTCGGTGAGGGGGGTATTAATCCCCTACTATTATTGTATTATTGTTGATGTGTTTCTTTGACTTTGTTATTAATTGCTTTATATAATTGGCCGCTCCCACGTTAGGGGCATAGATATTTACAATTGTTAGATTTTCTGGTTGGACAGTCCCTTTAAGTATGATATAGTGTCCTTCCTCATCTCTTATTATAGTCTTTGGCTTCGAATCTAATTTATCTGATATATGGATTGCCACCCCAGCTTTCTTTTGATGTCCATTAGCATGGTAAATTGTTTTCCACCCCCTCACTTTCAAGCTGGAGGTGTCTTTGGGTCTAAGATGAGTTTCGTGTAGGCAGCAGATCAATGGGTCTTGTTTTTTTTTTATTCATTCTGATACTCTGTGTCTTTTGATTGGGGCACTTAGCCCGTTTACATTCAGGGTAACTATTGACAGATATTAATTGAGTCCCATTGTATTGCCTGTATGGTGACTGTAACTTTATATTGTCTCTCTTCTTTTCTGGTATATGTTCCTTTTAGGCTCTCTTTTTGCTTAGAGGCCCCCTTTCAATATTTCCTGTAGGGCTGGTTTGGTGTTTGCAAATTCCTTTAGTTTTTGTTTGTCCTGGAAGCTTTTTAACTCTCCATCTATTTTCAGTGACAGCCTAGCTGGGTATAGTATTCTTGGCTGCATATTTTTTTCTTGCTTAGCACTCTGAATATATCATGCCAGTCCTTTCTGGCTGCCAGGTCTCTGTGGATCGGTCTGCTGCCAATCTAACATTCCTGCCTCTGTATGTTACAGATTTCTTGTCTCAAGTTCTTCTCAGGATTTTCTCTTTGTCACTAATACTTATAAGTTTTATTATTAGATAACAGGGTGTAGACCTATTTTTATTGATTTTGAAGGGGGGTTCTCTGTGTCTCCTGGATTTTGATGCTTGTTCTCTTCAGCAGATTAGGGAAATTCTCTACAATAATTCATTTCAATATATCTTCCGCCCCTTTCTCTCTTTCTTCTTCTTCTGGAATCCCAATTTTTCTAATATTATTGCATCGTATGTTATCATTTATCTCTCAAAGTATCCCTCATGGTCCAATAGTTGTTTGTCTCTCTTTTTCTCAGCTTCTTTATTCTTTGTCATTTGGTCTTCTATGTCACTGATTCTTTCTTCTGCCTCATATTTTCTAGCATTAAGAGCCTCCATTCCATTATTTCTTTTATTTTTCCCAAAAAGGATTTTATTTCTCCTGAAAGGGATTCTTTAATCTCTTCCATGCTTTTTTTTCAGTCCAGCTAGCATCTTGATAACTGTCATTTTGAACTTTATTTCTGACATATTACTGATGTCTGTATTAACGAGGTCTCTAGCCATCAGTACTGTCTCTTGTTCTTTTTTTGTGGTGAGTTTTTCCGCCTTGTCATTTTATCAAGCTAAGAATAGATGAGTGAGAGAGAAAAGTACTCTGGAGTTCAACAGTTTTCACTGATTGATGAATTTGAGCTTGGCTGGATATTCTCACTGATCTTCTGGGGGAGGGGCCTTTTGAACTTGGTTCTCAAATGTCTTTGCCAGAGGCGGAATTGCCCTGCCTTTGCCCAGGGATGGGCTAAGCAATTCGCTCAGGTGTGCTCTCAGGAGTCTTTGTTCCCTGAGCGCTTTCCGTACCGCCCTGGAGACCAGGAATGCAAATGGTGGCTCCCAGTCTCTGGCAGGAGGAGATGAGCACTGGGGTCCCCGCTCCTCAGCATGCCCTCAGTGGAAAGCAGGCAATCACTCCCATCTCCCGAGTCCCCGCCTAAGCTCTGAGCTCAGCCACCAGTGGCGGAGCATTTCTATCTCTGGCACATGGCCCCATCTGGAGTCTCCAAACCCAGCAGATTCCTGCAGTGCGCTCCTGTGCCACTCCTCCCTGAGGAGGAAGGAGGGGGTCTCTCTGGAATACCTTGTAGGGTCCCCACTCAAAGGGCTCCAGCCACGGTCTAGGGTAAGCCCCAGTTGGAAATGCACTGCAGGGCTCTTTCTCTGCTGCCAGCTTCTCTGCCCCAATATCTGGGAGCTCTGCCACACTCAGACACCCATGGTCTGTTTGTGACCTCACGGGACCTCAAACCACTCTGTTCCTGTGAGGGCTCAACCTCCTTCTTAGCCTCTGGAGCAATGTCCCTCAGCAGAGTAGACTCTAAAAGTTCCAATTTTGTGCTCCATGGCTCTGTGGCTGCAGGGAGCCAGCCCCCTCCCCTGGGGTCTCTCTTTCCGTTGCTTTGGATTCACTTTTCCAAACATCCTACCTTTTGGAAAGTGGTCGATTTTCTACTCCTAGAATTGCTCTTCTTCCTCTCTTCTCTCTCCTGTTGAGTATGCTGGCTTTTAGAATGACTTGATAACTATCTAGATGAACTTCTGGGATCCAACTCTATCTCAACCTCCTACTTCTCCACCATCTTGCTCCTGCTCTCAAGACATCTACTCCTACAGTGCCTCATATTCTGTCTCAGAGCCATTAGGAATAATTTCCTCATTTTTCCCTCCCCTTATAAGACATCAAAGAGAAGCTGAGGTCTCTCAGGTTATTCCTCATCCACACTTTCCTCTACAAACCCACCACATGCCCATGAACTCTCTACTTACCCCAGTCTCTGTTTGGGGGACTATACATATCCCATTCTAACAAATTCCTCCAACATTCTTCATATTAGGAACCTGCTCATGTCTTCATTTTTTTCTGGTTTTTCTGTCCCATTCATTTTTTTAAAGATGTTTTTTATTTTACAGAGAGAGACACAGTGAGAGAGGGAACACAAGCAGGGAGAGTGGGAGAGGGAGAAGCAGTCCCAATGCAGGGCTTGATCCCAGGACTCTGGGATCATGATCTGAGCTGAAGGCAGATACTTAATGACTGAGTCACCTAGGCACCCCTTCTTTCCCATTCATGTTCTAACAGAAGCCAACCACTTTTTTAAGAACACTGTTTTTGCTATAGCCTGCCTCCCCCAAGTGATGACTTTTGTATTTTATATTTCTTATATATTTATATTTATATTATAAATATATTATATTTTAATATATATTATATTTATATTATCTTATATATCTTATATTTATATTTCTTATATATTTAAAAAATAAAATATATTTTATATTTATATTTCTCTTGAAATTTGGGCTTAATATTGGGTTTGGCATCCTTTTATTTTTCATTGTTACTCTCAAACTCAGCATCCTCCCACCTCTACTTAAAACCATAGAGATTTGAATATTAGACTAGGCCATGTTTTATTGCTCCTTAATGTAAAAACATACAGAAATCCAGGTCCCTTCTTGAACATTTTAGATCCTGGCTCAGTTTAACTTTGTAACATTGTTCTTTCATAGTTATAATGATTTCAGTCTTCACATACATGAACTTTCAACAAGCTGGTGTGGCAAAGAGTGGCCATAGAAACTAATTTTCTTTCCTTCTGATGAACAGTCAGAAAATATTTACAAGTCTCTTCCATGTGGTCATTGGCTGAATTATGGCTAAGATAACATTTGGTAATGATTAAGAGTATCCCCATGTTTCAAAAATAGATATTGTTTTTAAATTTAAAAAAAGAAAAGAAAATATTCTTTTTTCAAATGATGAATGAAAGGTGAGAATTTTGAGATCATGCTGATAACTTGTTTCAGAAGATACAAAAGAATTTGGTACATGGAAACGTGTGTAATTAAGGTAGAATTGCTTTGTCGATGTTTCCTTGTTTCCTTTTGCAATTTTATTCATTTTACTTCCCTTTTCATCTAGAAAGTAAGTTTTAGGACAGGTTTTTATGTGAAAGGGAATTATCTTGTAGAGGCACAGAAATTGAAGGTCAGTTGAGAATAAAATAGATCAGAGTCAGATAGAAATACTAATACAATGCTACTGATAGAAGTTGGATTTGGGAATGGAAAAAAGGAATAAATCCCATCAGATGGATTCCACATCACTAGTGAATTATGAGGACAGGCCATAAGCTGAGAATGTGGTCAGAAAAGAAGTTTAGATAGGTTGAGGAGAAAGGAGAATTAGTATAGTAGACATATCAGAGAGTGGGAATGTGAACTTATGAAGAAAATGGTATTGAACTACTGTGTATTGTTCAATACCCATTTGAGGCTTTTGATCATGAAGTTAAAGTACTATAATTTAATCAATTTTTATTGTTTTCTTTAGTAACACTTAACTATTAAAAAGCAGGGCCAGTAGATGGGTAGTTGGTTCTAATCAAGCTTGGGACTTTTATTCAGGCTGGGAAGGCAGGGGGTTTTGTTCAGTGGCCAGAAAGGTGATACCATGAATATGCCCATAAAGCCAATAAATATGCCCAGTGTGTCTAAACTAAATGAATTGGAAGCAGAGGTGGTGATTGGAGAGGGTGGGATTTTGAAACAGATTTTGGATATGGTATATTTACTGGTAGAGATAGGTTCTTGATATAAATATGGGAATTGCTGGCCAAGTGTAATCAAGGGGAAGTTTTTGAAACTAAGAGACTAAAGACAGGAAGGGCAGTTCAGCATGGTCTGTTTAAATGAGTTTTAGAAATGATCCAGAAAGACTTTATAATAAAAGTTGATGAAATAGTATTTATTAAACTCCAGGCAACATGTGTCTGCAACACTTTTTTCCTATATGGTAGGCAACAAAGTAAGGATTTTCTAGTATAACCACATTGAAGGAAGTCAATTTATGTCATTATAGGGATAGGGATAGGGAAATTGTATATAAATCATACATATGAATTGTACCTCACATAAGATTGATATATATATCTATATATATAGATATATATATATAGTTTGGATTTCTAACCTACATGTTAGGCTACACATATTAGGTATACAGAGTTTCAATATGTCCAAAAGCCCAAGTGATGCTTCAGCCATATTATATAATATAATAGTGCTTAAAATTACTATACGACATATATCTCTATGATTATTTTATAGTATTACAGGTTATAGGTGGATTATGTCCCCCAAAAAACATTTGTTAAAGTCTATGTTTCAGTACCTCAAAATGTGATCTTATTTGGATATATGGTCTTTGTAGATATGATTAGTTAAATTAAAACTAGGTCATACTGAAATTGGGCAGCATCTCAATCCAGTATGACTGATGTCCTTATAAGAAGATGGCCATGTGAATACACAGAGACACACAGGGAGATGTCATGTGAAGAAAGAGGAAGAGAACAGATTGAAATAATGCATCTACAAATCAAAGATCACCTGAGTCTACTAAAAGCTAGAAAAGGCAAGGAAGGATATTCCCCTAGAGCCTTTAGATAGCATGGTCCTGTAAACACTATGATTTCAGACTTTTAGCATTCAGAAATGTGATATAATTAATTCCTGTTCTTTTAAGCATCCCATTGTGTGGCACTTTGCTAGAGCAGTCATAGGTAACTAATATAGTTGGATATACAAGTTTCAGGATGTTTGAAAAGCAAAGTTTTCTCCTACTTTAGTTGTATAAACTTCATGAAGTTTCTTTCGATACAAAACTAACCCTGACTACAAATCTCCAAATGATGTGGCAGGAGGCACTTAAGAAAGATGGCTTGTATAGGGGAAAAAAATAAAGCGGGACTTTCTCAAGGAGGGCAAAGCCTAGGTCTTTTTTTTTAATGTAAATTTATAGAAAAGCAACTTATTCATTTAAAGAAGAGGTTTTCTACCTTTATACCACACACACACACACACACACACACACACACACACACACACAAATGGAAACAAATTTCTCTGAAAATCTGTTCTATCAATCTCAGTCTATTCTATCATTTTAATTAATATGTGATGTATTATTTGTTTCAAGTGTACATGTCCGTGATTCATCAGTCTTACACAATTCATGGCACTCATCACATAGCACATACTCTCCCTAATGTCTATAACCCAGTCACCCCATCCCTCCCACTCCTCTCCCCTCCAGCAACCCTCAGTTTGTTTTCTGAGATTGAGTCTCTTATGGTTTGTCTCTCTCTCTGGTTTCATCTTGTTTCATTTTTCTTTCCCTTTCCCTATGAGTTTCTGTCTTGTTTCTAAAGTCCTCATAAAATATTCTATCATTTCTACGAGAAATCTGCTCTGATACATATATTAGACATGTATGTATTTCTGAAATACATTTCACCATTTAGAAAACAATGAAAATTCTGAAATTCATTCAGTGAAAGTTACTGAATGAATAGATTTTTAAAAGTAATGCTTTGTTCTGATTGTATCACTGACTTGAAGGGAAATTTCTTAGAAGAAGTTAGTATAATCTTGGAGAATGTGGAGTACTAGCTAATTTGTTTCTGAAAACAAATTAAATTAAATTAATGGATTTTACTTTATTTTCACTTAACTAAAGTCCACTTAATTTTCAGGAACAATGGCTATATGTCAGAAATTTCTAATCATCACATCATTTCTTCTGACAGTGAACAATGAAGTCAGCATTTATTATTTATATCATTAGTTTCTCACAATTACAAAAATAGGCCTAAAATAGTTAAATAATCTTTTGAAGTTCATATATCCAGTCAGAGACAAAGTGAGATTTCATCTAGACACTCTCTTTTCAAAGCCTAGTTGTTAATTTTCCTTTTACACATTATCTCATATATCATATTTTATTCATTCATTCATTCATTCATTCATTCACTTTGTATTAATTTGTTATTATGTAATATTAGTCACCATACAGTACGTCATTTGTTTTTGATGTAGTGGTCCAAGATTCGTTGTTTATATATAATACCCAGTGTTTCACGCAATACATGCCCTCCTTAATACTTCACTGAGCCAACCCATCCCCTCGCCCCCAAAACTCTCTGTTTGTTTCGTGGAGTCCACAGATTCTCATGGTTAATCTCCCCCTATGATTACCCCCCTTCATTTTTTCCTTTCTTCTCCTAATGTCCTCCATGCCATTCCTTATGTTCTATAAGTTAGTGAAACCATATGATAATTAATTTTCTCTACTTGACTTATTTCACTCAGCATAATCACCTCCAGTCCCATCCATGCTGATGCAAAAGTTGGGTATTCATCATTTTCGTTCGCTAATATTCAATTATATATATGGACATCATCTTCTTCATTTGTTTGTTGAAGGATTCTCAGCTCTTTCCACAGTTTGGCTATTGTGGACATTGTTGCTATGAATATTGGGGTGCATATGGCTCTTCTTTGTACTACATCAGTATCTTTGGGGTAAATACACAGTAACGCAGTTCCCGGGTCATAAGGTACCTTTATTTTTAATTTTTTGAGAAACTTCCACACTGTTTTCAAAAGTGATTGTCACTTTGGAAAGCATTCCCATCAACAGTGCAAGAGGGTTCCCCTTTCTCCACGTTCTCTCCAACAGTAGTTGTTTCTTGTCTTGTTAATTTTTGCCATTCTAACTGGTATAATGTGGTATCTCAGTGTGGTTTTGATTTGAATCTCCCTGATGGCTAATGATGATGAACATTTTTTCATATGTCTATTAGCCATTTGTATGACTTCATGAGAGAAGTGTCAGTTTATCTCTTCTGCTCATTTTTTTACTTGATTATCTGTTTTTTGAGTATTGAATTTGAGGAGTTCTTTATATATCTTGGATATCAGCCCTTTGTACTGTCATTTGCAAATATATTCTCCCATTCCATTGGTTGCTTCTTTGTTTTGTTGGCTTTTTTCCTTTGCTGTGCAGAATCTTATTTATCTTGAGGAAGTCCCAAAAGTTCATTTTCACTTTTTTTCCCTTGCCTTTGGAGACATGTCTTGAAAGAAGTTGCTGTGGCCATTGTCAAAGAGGTTACTGCCTATATTATCCTCTAGGATTTTGATGGATTCCTGTCTCATATTGAGGTCCTTCATACATGTTGAGTTTATCTTCATGTATAGTGTAAGAGAATGGTCCAGTTTCATTCTTCATTGTATAGCTGTCCAATTTTCCCAGCACCATTTATTGAAGAGACTATCTTTTTCCCATTGGATATTTTTTCCTGCTTTGCCAAAAATTATTTGACCATGGAGTTGAGGGTCCATATCTGGAATCTCTACTCTAATCCATTGGTCTATGTATCTGTTTTTGTGTCAGTACCATGCTGTCTTGGTGATCATAGCTTTGTGATAAAGCTTGAAATCAGGTAACATAATTCCACCAGCTTTTTTTTTTTTCTTTTTCAACATTTCTTGGGGATTTGGGGTTTTTCTGCTTCCTTACACATTTTTAGATTGTGTTTGTTCCAGCATTTTGAAAAATGCTGATGGTATTTTGATCGGGATGGTGTTGAAAGTTAAGGTTGCTCTGAGCAGCACAGACACTTTAACAATGTTTATTCTTCTGATCCATGAGCATGGAATGTTTTTCTATCTTTTTGTGTCTTCTTCACTTCCTTTCATGAGCATTCTGTAGTTCCTCAAGTATAGATCCTTTACCTCTTTGGTTACATTTATTCCAAGGTATCTTATAGCTTTTGGTGCTATTGTAAATAAAGTCAATTCTTTAATTACCTTTTTACAGTTTCATTGCTAGTGTATAAGAAAGCAACTGATTTCTGTGTATTGATGTTATATCCTGCCACATTATTGAATTGCTGTATTCGTACTAGAAATTTGTGGGTGGAGTTTTTGGGGTTTTCCAAATAAAGTATCATGTCATCTTTGAAGAGAGAGAGTTTGACTTCTTCTTTGCCAATTTGAATACATTTAATTTATTTTTTATTGTTGTTGTTGTTGTTGTTGTTTGATTGCTGTTTAGTACTATATTGCTTTTAGTACTATATTGAACAATAGTGGCTTTTAGTACTATATTGAACAATAGTGGCGAAACTGGACACCCTTGTTGTGTTCCTGATCTTAAGGGACAGTTTCTTAGGCTTTCCCATTGAGAATGATATTGGCTCTGGGTTTTTCATAAAAGGATTTTATGAAGTTGAGGAATATTCCCTCAATCACTATAATCTGAAGAATTTTAATCAGGAATGGATGTTGTATTTTGCCAAATGCTTTTTCTGCATCAATTGAGAGGACAATGTAATTCTTTTCTCTTCTTTTATTAATTTATTCTATCACATCGATTTGTGAATGTTGAACCACACTTGCATCCCAGGGATAAATCCCACCTGGTCATGGTGAATAATCTTTTTAATGTACTGTTGGATCCTATTACCTAGGACCTTGCTGAGAATCTTGGCATCTATATTCATCAGGATATTGTTCTAAAATTCTCCTTTTTCATGAGGTCTTTGCCTGGTTTGTGGATCAATGTGATGCTGGCCTCAGAAAGAGTCCAGAAGTTTTCCTTCTGTTTCTATTTTTTCAAACAGCTTTAGGAGAATAGGTATTCTTTCTTCTTTGAATGTTTGGTAGAATTCCCCAGGGAATCCATCAGTTCCTGGACTCTTGGTTTTTGGGAGGTTTTTGATCACTGCTTCAATGTTGTTACTAGATATTGTCCTATTCAGATTGTCAATTTCTTCCTGTTTCAGTCTTGGAATTTTATAGGTTTACAGGAATGCATCCATTTCTTTTAGGTTGCTTAACTTATTAGCATATAGCTATTAATAATAATTTCTGATGATTGTTTCTATTTCCTCGTTGTTAGTCATGATCTCTCCCCCTTTCCTTCATAATTTTATTAACTTGGGTCCTTTCTCTTTTCTTTTGGATTAGTTTGGCCAGTGGTTTAATGATCTTATTAATTCTTTCAAAGAACCAGATTCTAGTTTCTTCGATGTGTTCTGTTGTATCTTTTGTTCCTAATTCATTGATCTTTTCTCTAATCTTAATTATTTCCATTCTTATGCATGGGGTAGGCTTAATTTGTTGTTGATTCTCCAATTCTTTAAGGTGTAAAGAGAGTTTGTGTATTTGGGATTTTTCATTTTTTTGGATGAGGCTTGGATCACTATATATATTTCCCCTTTAGGACTGACTTCGCCACATCCCTTAGGTTTTGGACTGATGTGTCTTTGTTCTCATTGATTTCCATGAATTGTTTAAGTACTTCTTTGATTCCCTGGTTGATCTAAACATTCTTGATCAGGATGGTCTTTAGCTTCCAAGTATTTGAATCCCTTCCAAACTTTTCCTTGTGATCGAGTTCCAGTTTCAAAGCCTTGTGACCTGAGAATATGCAGAGAATAATCTCAACCTTTTAATATGAGTTGAGACCTGCTTTTTGACCCAGTATGTGGTCTTTTCTAGAGAAAGTTCCATTTGCATTTGAGAAGAATGAGTATTCTGTAGTTTTAAGGTGGAATGTTCTGTATATAAGATCCTTCTGGTCCAATGTGTCATTCAAAGCTCTTGTTTCTTTGTCAATTTTCTGCTTAGATGATCTGTCTGTTGCTGAGAGTGGCATGTTAAGATCCCCTACAATTAACGTATTATTATCAGTACATCTCTTTATTTTGGTTAACAGTTAGCTTATGAAGTTGGCTGCTCCCATGTTGGGGGCATTAATATTTACAATTGTTAGATCTTCTTGGTGGATAGACCCTTTAAGAATGATATAGTGTCCTTCTGCATCTTTAATTACAATATTTAGCTTAAAATCTAAAGAGTCTGTTATGAGAATTACTACCCCAGCTTTCTTTTGAGGTGGGTTGATATGAAAGATTATTCTCAATACCTTCATTTTCAGTCTGGATGTATCTTTAGATTCAAAATGAGTGTCTCATTTTTGATCTTTCATATGGTCTTCATATCCATGTATTCATAGAGAGTATATGGATAGGTCCTATCTTTTTATCCAAACTGCAACCCTGTACTGTTTTATGGGAGCATTTAGGCTATTTATGTTGAGAATGATTATTGACAGACAAGTTTTATTGCCATCATGGTGCCTGTGAAGTTGTTTCTATGGATTCTCTCTACATATCTCTATTCTGTATCACTCTTTAGCTTTTTTCCTTTTGTAGAGCTGTGCCCCCACCCTTAATATTTCTTGCGAGGCCAGTTTAGTGGTCACATATTCTTTAAGTCTCTGCCCATCCTGGAAGTTTCTTATCTCTCCCATCTATTCTGCCTTGCCAGAGAAAGAATTCTTGGCTGCATGTTCTTCTCATGTAGTGCCCTGAATATATCTTGCCAGCCCTTTCTGGCTTGCCAGGTCTCTGTGGACAGGTATGCTGTTATTCTGATGTTCCTCTCTCTGTACATAAAGAATCTCTTTCCCTTAGCTGCCCTTAAAATGGTTTCCTTAGTTCTAAGATGTGGAAGTTTCACTTTAATATATGGAGGGTCGATCTACCCTCATTGATATTGGGGGGTGACCTCTCTGCCTCTAGGTACATGAACACTTGTTACATTCCCCAAATTAGGGAAATTCTCAGGTAGAATTTGGTCAAATATATCTTCTAGTCTTTCTGCCTCTCCATCTCCTCAGGGATTCCCATAATTCTGACATTCGAACATTTCATAGCATCATTTATTTCTCTAATTTTATTTTCATGGGTCCTAAACTGTTTGTTCCAGGCCTCCTCCTGACCCTTCTTTTCTATCAGTTTGTCTTCTAAATCACTAATTTGATCTTCTGACATATTTACCCTAACTGTCAGAGTATCTAGATTAGAGTGGCTCTCATTGATAGCATTTTTAAGTTCTGCCAAATCTGCTCTCACTCTGCCCTTAACAAATCTATGTTGTCATTAATAGTTTTCTCCAGCCTGACTGTTGTCTTCATAATTGCTACCCTGAAGTCTATTTCTGCCATCTTGCTTAGATCCATATCCATTAGATCTGCTGGAGAGGCCATTGTCTCTGGATGCTTTCTTTGTTGGGAATTCCCCCTCCTTGTCATTCTGTTGAGTTGTGGTTGAGGGGATGTATAGCTGAAAATATCAACCATGATCCAGGCAAGGTGCAGTCTGGGAAGTTTTAGAGCAACTGGAAGTCATTACCAAAACAACAACAACAACAACAAAAAAACCAGAACAAAACCAAACAAAAAAACTCAATCAAAATGAGCCCCAAGAGAAAGATTTATAAAGTACAGCAAAACAAGACAAAAGAAAAAGACCAACGAAAATAAAAGAAAAAAAAAAGGAGCCCCAAGAATAAAATTTATAAAGTACAAAAACAAAAACAAACAAACAGAAAGACTGACAAGAAAAAAAAATAAAATAAAAAGGGAGGTTGATACAAAGGTGGTTATAATCCTTCGATGTGGGTGAGGTAGGGTATTTCAGTTCTTCCTGGGTGTATCTTGTTATATTTGTTAGAGGACTCAACTTTCCAGAGATACAGGGAAATTAAAAGTGATTTTATATATATATATATATATATATATATATATATATATATATATATATATATGGTTGTATTGAATAGGGAGAAAAATAATACATTGAAGCTTATATATAGATATAGCTATATATATCTATATATACAAAAAAGAAAAAGAAAAAAGTGTATGTATGAAAAAGTTCAAGTTAGAAAATTACTATGGAATATGTTGTATTGAACATCTAGTTGAAATGCAAGTAGATAAAAAAATAAAAGAACAAGAATCATGGGAAAGAATTAAAAAATAAAAAGAGAGAGAGAAAGAGAGAAAAGTTGTATCTAAGAAATATACAGGCTGTAACACAATACCAGGAGCTTAATATACTGTTTTCCCTGGTGTTAGGGTTTTAGAGTTTTATGGGACCTTGTGGTTGTTGTGGTCTTATTCTTTCAGCTTGTCTTCTGGGGGAGGGGCCTGTTGTGTTGTTTTGCAGTCAATCCTGCTTAGGTGGAGTTGCCCTGCTTGCTCTCAAGGGACTGGGCTCCTTGGAAACCAAGGAAACCGGTTTTTGGGCTTTTGTTCTTTGGAGGCTTTTCTTCTCTGGTGGCTTTTCACTCCTTTTCAGAGGGTCAGAGCAAAGTAAACTACCAGCACCCAGACCTCCACCTCAGAAATAAGCCAGAGTCTGCTCCTCTCTGAGTGGTCCAGAACACACAGACACCCCCTCTGCAATCTCCACTGAATATTGCAGCCTCCCACAAGTGATGTGCACTCCCAGCCACCATCTCAATGGTTGCCAGAGGCCCCCACTTCTCTCTGTACCCTAGTGCCACCAAAACCATGAACGATACTGGTCCAGATGAGCCCAGTCCTGGCGGCTGCCATTCCCAGGACTATGGACTCAAGTCCACACCAAGTCCTCTCAGCCAGTTGGAGGCAGCAACTGCTGTTCTAGAAGCAGCAGCCACCAGTCCCAGGGACTGCTGATTCGAGTCTGCACCAGGTCCTCTGAGGTACAGGCAGGCATTGGCTGTGGATGGTCCCGGAACCGTGGGCTTAGTTCCACACCTACAGCTGCCCGGTTCCAACAATTGTCCCTTAAGATCCTCTGTTCTGTTTGAGTGCTATTATCAATCCTTTTCCACCTCACAGCCACGGGTCTCCAAGCTACTGCTGGTCCCCAAGTGCATGGCATGTTCACATTGAGCTATTAATTTCTTTTCTTTCTTTCTTTTTTTTACGAGCTATTAATTTCTAATGGCTCACTTCTGGTGGCTCCCTGCCCCTTCTGTTTATCTTCCCATATCTGACCATGCACTCCCAACTCCTTTGAACCTCTTCACTGATGATCATCTGCCCTTGTAGAGATCCAGACATGTATAATCTTACATCTCAGGCTGATTTCATGAGTGTTCAGAGTGCTCTGGTAGATATCTAGCTCAATTCAGGGAACTGGTTGAAATAGGGTCCCCCACTCTTCTGTTCTATTGCCCCTTCCCTCTCATATATCATATTTTAGCAAATTATAGGATGTTCTATTTTTGCCAAGTAAGTTATTCCACAATTCTTTTCTCACATATTGATTGTAAAAGGCATCTTCTAGAGATGTTAATATATGAAAGAATTAAGCCATCTGACTTAGGAATTAATAAAAGAATGTAATGAGAACTCAATACTGTGAGTGAGTAATATCAGTTTTATGTATTAAGGAACCAAGTAAGGGCGCCTGGGTGTCTCTGTGGTTCTCAGTGGTTAAAGCTTCTGCCTTTGTCTTGGGTCATGATCTTAGGGTCCTGGGATCTCCCACATCAAGCTCTTTCCTCAGTGAGGAGACTGCTTCCCCCTCTCTCTCTGCCTGCCTCTCTGCCTGCTTGTGATCTCTCTCTCTCTATCAAATAAATAAAATCTTTTAAGATTTTAAAAGAAATTTAAAAAATTTAAAAAAAAAGAACCAAGTAAAAGAGATTGCCAAGGGAAATAGTGAGACAGCAGTTGAAAATATATCTTTTAACACCAAAAACCATTCACTTAAACACTAAACTCGTCTTTACTGCAAAAATAGTACCCTTGAAACTAACTAAACTAATCTTGTATCCATTTCCATTATTTATAAAATTAAAAGCCTTAAAATAAAAAGCTCATTTTTTTTTGTTTTGTTTTTGTTTTGTAGCAGAATGCTTTAGTAAAGATTAAACATGCACTGGTTCCTACCTTCCTCTTTCACCTTAAAACATTAAAATAAACTTCTTTTGTGGAGTTATAGAAATTAAAGATATCTGTCTTTAAAAAGGAGGTATCAAGACTTAAAGATTACCACCATTAGAAGGAAAGTACTAGATCCACTGTTCGAGGAAAACAATGGAATTAACTATTAGTGTTTCAAGAGTTAAAAATAGGCCTCTTGAAAAAAACAGGGCTTTAAATTTTTAGTTTGATATTAAGAAAGATCCTACCTCCACTTAATTTGAATGCCACAGGTGAGTTTCAGGGTGAGAAATACTTGAGCAGCTCTCCATTTGGCACAGTGAAGCAACACAGAGCAAAGCAGACCCTGGCCCAGTAAAATCACATTAACCAGGCCATTATAAATGGGGGCTAAGAAGTCAGATGCAAGACTTTTGGGAACTATATAAGCCTCAGGATTTGTATGGACTTGTTGATGTTGCTTTTTTTTTTTTTTTGCTTATTTATTATTTAAGGTAGAATCTGATCTAAAGGAAAATAATATTAACCATCTTATCTATCTGAGATTTAGGTATTCCACGTGATTTTAATTTAATTTAGAAAAGGAAGAGAAATGTGACCATAATATCAGTAATGTAAAAAAAAAATGACCTTCTAGCTACCTTTGTTTCATTGGCAGAAAAACAAACAAACAAACAAACAAACAAAAATACCACACACATCCAAAATGGGAGATAGATAGATTCCTATATTGCAGCTCGTCTTGGTAGTGAGGCATGCCAGTGCATAGAGTGGAAGGTGACAGTAATAAAGAGGAAAGGAAGCAGAGTGAGTCCCAGAGGCTTTGAATAAGACAGATAAAGGAACACAAAAGTCAAACAGAGCCAAAGAAGCTGATCCTGGTACTTAATAATAGAAAAATCCACTTGGGGTCTTCAGAGCAGAGAGCTCAGGAAACTATTTATTTGGTTAAGTTTTAGAGAAAATATCTAAAGCTCAAAAGAAATATAGAAACAGTCATAAACATTTGCTTTTATTTTCCTGATTTATTTATTTATTTTTTATTGAAAGAGAGTGTAGTTGCCAGATGTGACTCTTTTACTATTGAAAGGGGCTTTTTATCTTATAGGCCATATACTGTGCTTTGAGTGTGTAGAGCAATTCTACTACAATTTATTTATATACACGGATATATATGAACTGAAATGAACTAGTGGTCAAACAGAAGAAAAAGAATTACAGTGTTTGTCAAAGTGTTAATATAAAATATAAAAATGTTGCATATTAAATTAAAATATTCGTTTACTTGTTTATTGAAGAATTAAACTTGTAGCACAAACCAGTGGAAAATGCTAATGTCAAGTATAGTACTAGCACAGAAAAAGACAGATAGATCAATGGAATAGAACAGAAAACCCAGAGATGAATCCACAATACTATGGGCTATTGACAAAAGAGGAAAGAATACCCAATGGAAGACAGTCTCTTCAACAAATGGTGTTCAGAAAACTGGACAGTAATATCCAAAAGAATGAACTTGGACAACTTTATTACACCATACACAAAAATAAATTCAAAATGGATGAAAGACCTAAAGGTGAGACAGGAAACCATCAAAATCCTAGAGGAGAACACAATTACTCTTTGACATTGGCTTTGCAATTTTTTTTTTTTTTCCTAGATAAGTCCCCGGAGGCAAGGGAAACAAAAGCAAAATGAAACTATTGGGTCTTCACCAAGATAAAAAGTTTATGCACAGTGAAGGAAACAACAAACAAAACCAAGAGGCAACCTACAGAATAGGAGAAGATATTTACAAATGACATATTTCATAAAGAGTTAGTCTTTAAAATATAAATAACTTATAAAACTCAACACCCAAAAAACAAGTGATTCAGTTAAAAAATGGGCAGAAACCATGAATAGACATTTTTCCAAAGAAGATGTCCAGATGGCCAGCAAACACATGAAAGGATGCTCAACATCACTGACCATCAGGGAAATACAAATCAAATCTACAAAGGTATATCACTTCATACCTGTCAGAATGAATAATATCAACAATACAAGAAATAACAGGTGTTGGTGAGGATATGGAGAGAGGGGAACCTTCTTACACTGTTGGAGGAATGGCAAACAATGCACATCAGTCTGGGAAACAGTATGGAGGTTCCTCAAAATCTTAAAAATAGAACTATCCTCTCATCAATCATATTTGCCCAAAGGATACAAAAATACCAATTTGAAAGGATACATGCACCCTTATGTTTATAGCAGCACTATCAACAATAGGCAAATTATGGAAAGAGCCCAAATGTCCATCAACTGATGAATGGATAAAGAAGTGGTATGTTTGTGTATGTATCTTAAAGGCCAGCACAATTTTTGATAGCACACACAAACTATTTCATATATATAATTGAATATTACTCAACCATAAATGAATGAAATCTTGGCATTTTCAATGATCTGGATAGAGCTAGAGTATCATGCTAAATGAAATAAGTCAGACAGAGAAAGAAAAATACCATATAATTTCACTCATAATGAAGGAGCAGAGCAGGGCTGGCTCCTTCTGCTTACACCCGCCTTCTTGGTGTGGCCCCTGCAGAACCTGCCTCTGGGAGGGTCTGAGTGTGGCTCACCCCTCCCTTGAGCTAATTGGCCCAGACCATCTGTGGGTTGGGTTTGGGTTAGCCAATAGGAACATGGAACCCCTGACCAGGAAAGAATATAAACCCCGCCTTTTCTCCCGCCAAACTTGCGCTCCAATTCTGGCCAGGGTGATAGGCTAGTCCAAACAGTTACTAAGTAACTTTGGGTGTGTTACAATCTCATTGGCCACTGGCCCCTCTAAAACTGTTGCGCTTTTTGAAACTCGCTCTCTTTCTCTACACCACACCGCTGCGTCAGTGAGTGTGGGAGACTGAGCTCAAGCTAGCTTGAACAAAGGGCTCTTTTGCTTTTGCATCAGACTCGGCTCCCTGGTGGTATTTGGGGATCTCAAAATCTGGGCATAATATTTGGGGGCTCGTCCGGGATCCCCAAGGCCCCGAGGGAC
>CM052813.1:31113609-31128637 GCA_028533885.1 Nasua narica | reverse complement strand
AAGGTCAACCTTTATGGAAAACTATAATTGCTTTGAAGCAATGATCTTATGCAAATGTATAGTTGGGTAACTGTTAGTATAAGGACTCCCCTGGAATCACCTGAGTTTTCAAAAAACTTAAAATTGCTCTTTTGAGAAAAAGTAATGATAAAATTTATAGGTTATGTCTAAAGAATCCAAGTTTTAAAGAACATTAAAGGACAGCAGAAGACACTAATTTGGGGCAAGAGAGACTCAGATTCTATGAATTACCATGTGATCCTAATAAAACACTATTTCACATTTGTAAAAATTTGTATTACTACTTGAATTTTTATATAAGAATTAAGTGAATTCTTGTATGTTAAATGAAGAATTAAATGTATATTTTTGTTCTAAGTAAGGATTCATTTTAATATCAAAAGTAATTGTTAATATTTTATCAATAGTAAATTATGGTATTAGGCACCATGAGAATTCAAGAAGGTCTATCTACCATTGAATCTTTAAAAGATAAGTTTTGAATATTGACTCAGTAACTATGCTGAATGAGAAAGATATACCAGAGGATACCCTTTTATTTTTATTTTTTTTAAAGATTTTATTTATTAATTTGACAGAGAGAGTTCACAAGTAGGCAGAAAGACCGGCAGAGAGAGGGGGAAGCAAGTTCCCTGCTGAGCAGAGAGCCCAATGCGGGGCTCCATCTCAGGACCTTGATACCATGACATGAACCGAAGGCCAACGCTTTAACCCACTGGGCCACCCAGGCGCCCCCAGAGGATACCGTTTTAAATAAGTTTAAAGTTGTAGGAAATTAAGGGAGAAAATGATAGCTCTTTTAGTCCACAAAAGCTAAAAACAATTTCAAAAGCTTGTGTTTGAAATCTGAAGAAAAAATTTAGAACTGACATTATCTCTGGAACTACCTTGGCAGTATCTAGGGGTATGCTTGAGATCTATGATCATACTCTGCAGTATGAATAGAAATCAATACTTGGGCAGCATAGGTAAAAGAGTCTCCCTCAAGAAGACAAAAGAACCAAAAAGATTAGAATACATTTTGAATTGTCCAGTAGATCAGAACAACAAAAACCACAAAATATAATCTTCACAATCATGGCCTAAAATATTCTTACTAAGCTATAAAAATTATGAGAATCACAGAGGAGAAGATTGACTTCCCGTTCCCATAAAAATATTAAATAAATATATGAAATGTCAACCTTCTGCTTGACTCTGGAAGTACCCCTCCCTTTGCCTCCCAAATAAACAAAGCACAGGAACTCATTGATGGAACATTGCATTCAACAACTGGGAAAAAATAAAGTATAAGATGGGAAGGTAGGAGTTATAGATATAGGATTCAAAAGGCTGATTAGAATCACAGAATTTGAGAAATAAACATGTGATAGTTTGCAGTAAAGACTTCTATATGCACCCTTTAAAATGAAGCTATGGACTTATGATGATCTTTTGATAGAGTTACTATTTTTTGACCCTTTATAAATGATGAAATGGAAGCAGAGAAATATTTGTTAGTTTGATCTAAGTCACACATTTTTCAAGTAATTGAATGGGATTCAAATCCAGACAGTCCAAATACAAATTTGTGTCTTTACCAAGTAATATATGAAAAAAATGAAAAAAATGAATGACAGGAGTATGAACATCCTCCTAAGATTAGTCCCAAGAGAAAGAGAGAGGGGGGGGGAATAAAGAGAAGCAATAATTAAATATATAAGAATAGGAAATTTCTCAGAACTAGGAGAAAATCTAAGATCTCTGAACAAAAAGGTCTATTGAGTTTTAAGTACACAAGCATAGGGTAGTAAAATTCAAGTAAATCTAAAGAAGAGAAACTTTCAAAACTTCCCTAAAGGAGAAATATGGGTCATAAATACACAAATGAGAATCACACTTCTAGTTCCAATAAAAACATAAAGTAATGTTTTAAAAGTTTTGAGGTAACAGCTTTTAATTTAGAATTTTATATACTGCTGAACTATATTATCTTTCAAGATTGTAGCTACTACCAGACTACATGGTTCTTTGACTTACAGGAGTTAGAGACACCACAGGTCCCTCCTGCTATGACCCAAAAAATACAAATGATTTCACTTAGGTATAATTCTTGCATGCTTATTTAGAAAATGACAAAATTTTATATCAAAACAGCCTTTCAAGGTATCTGTTTAAATTTCCAAATTGGTCTACATTGTATTTTATTATGACAGAAAAATAAAGTACCACCCTAATTTTTAAAATAATTATGTAGCTAGAATTGATTGGAAGAATTCATATAAATTATTTGTCAGTAGTGTCATTTCAATTAAAACTTTGAATCTCTTACTCATATTATGAATTATTAAATAATTCATTTCCTCTTTTAAATTGAGTAGAAGTGACAACAGTTGCCATGCAATGAATGGAGGATTTAATAAAGCTCAAAATAATATGTATTTTGTAATAGAATTACTTGTATTGAGTTTGCTCACTATCTTGTGTAAGTGTTAAGCAGAAGTAGCGTAGAGTACAACTATTAAAATCTTTTAATGTCTTATCTAACACTTGAAAAAGAAAAACTTTCAAGGCGTATGATTAACTATGGTACTTTATTTTCCATACACAATTCTGAGGATTAAAAAAGACTTAGGTTCTTGAGATTATTATTTATTTTTGAGAATTCCAATATATCAAGTATTTTGAAAAACATTTTAATTTAGATTACATCGTTTGAGACATTATTAAAAAAAAGATATAGGACATATTTGTTGATTCTCAGTTCAATACCAGATAGTTCCAAGTAACACTGGTTAAATACACAAGTATAATATTATCTAGACTAATATAATTATGTTGCCTGGTAATATAAGTTATATTTTTTATTCATAATTCCATCTTTTTTTTGCATTCTTTGCATTACTTGACAGAAAAATCCCTTTGACTAAAAAGAAAAGAATTATTGAAGGGGATGTGGAAAAACTATTGTTTTACCAGCAGGTAAGTTGCTTTAAATCATTTAATAAAAAAAACCTAATGAAATTTGCCCCTTCCTCTCTCTTTTTTAATTCTTACATGTAGCTGTAGCAAATGACTTAAAACCAGACCATGTGCTGAGATTCTAATTTTCATGTATGAAATAAGTTGACTTTTAAAAAATGATAAATCAAAAAAAATTAAAAATGATAAATCATTAGAAATAATTTCCAACTTCCAACAAAGTTATCACAATCTATTATCATTCCTTATTAGTCTGTAAACTCTTCCTACAGACCACAAAGAAGACAAGCAAAATGTCTTGCTGTTTATTCTATCCCGAACACTTTGTGTGATATATTGAAGTATTCAGTAAGTATTTAATAAACATAATTCTCTCATTTTGTTCTCCTATACCAAAAGTATATATAGAAAGTTCTCCAATAATGCTGTTCCAAATTAGCCAGATTATCATTAATACTTGGATAAAAAAAAGACAGCTGGGGAATGAGAATTGAACTAAAATAGAATATATATTTGCAGGCTTGGGAGAGATAAATAACAGCTTTATTATGATTAGGATGAAATTTTCAGAAGCTACACAGTATGTATTAGGAAGAATATTCACCCCATTTTCATGCTGAATTAATTTTGTTGGTAAAATCTATCTAAAGCTTTTAATTTCTTGGGGCGCCTGGGTGGCTCAGTGGGTTAAATCCTCTGCCTTTGGCTCAGGTTATGATCTCAGGGTCCTGGGATTGAGCCCCGCATTGGGCTCTCTGCTAGGCGGGAAGCCTGCTTACCCCTCTCTCTCTGCCTCTCTGCCTACTTGTGATCTCTCTCTCTCTGTCAAATAAATAAATAAAATCCTTAAAAAAATTAAAAAAAAGATAAAGCTTTTAATTTCTTAAGCATTCAAATTGCTTTATGTCTGTAAAGCCAGAGCATAGTCAGAGGTTCTAGTTAACCTCCTGATTAAGCAGTGTGATGTATCTACATATATATTCAATATATATGTGAAATACTCTGTATAGGACACTATGCTAGACAGTGGGACTATAGATATGAAGGGACACTCTTTAGTCTTAAGAATTTACTTTAAAACAAAACAAACAAGAAAAAGAGACAACCCAAAAAACAGACTCTTAACTATAGAGAGCAAACAGATGGTGACCAGAGAGGAGGTGGGTGCTGGCTCCTATATTGTACACCCAAAATAATATTACACTGTATGTTAACTATAATAGCATTAAAATTTAAAATAATTAACATCTTTAAAAAAAACTTAATACCCATGGAGAACCATACACATTTGAACAGCAAGGTTTTACATAAACATAGAACAGTATTTTTTATTTTTTTTAAAGATTTTATTTATTTATTTATTTGACAGAGAGAGACACACAGAGAGAGAGGGTACACAAGCTGAGGGAGTGGGAGAGGGAGAAGCAGGCTTCCTGCCAAGCAGAGAGCCCGATGTGGGGCTCGATCCCGGGACCCTGGGATCATGACCTGATCCAAAGGCAGACGCCTAACAACTGAGCCACCCAGGCACCCCTAGAATGGTATTTTTTAAAATTGTAATAGAATGTATTCATTTAAAAAAAGAGGGGGACATGAGGAAGCTTTTGGAAGTAATGGGTATGTCTATTACTCTAATTGTGCATGGTGTTACAAATATATGTGTGTGTTCAAACTTGTCAAATTTTATACAATAAGTATGTGCAATTTTTGTATATAAGGGTGTTTTTAAAATTAAAAAAGAACATACTTTAAACTATCAAAGTCTAAACTTTGATAGAATGCATATTGCTTTTAAAATAGCTATAATAAGCCACATGAATTATGGTAACATACTTTCATGGGCGAACGTATTTCATTCTTACATTGGATACTTAAACAATTCAGCGTAAAAGAGGGTCATTCAGTAGTAGTGTTCTAGCACTATCTTTAGAGATTTGCATCCAGAGATTGGCTACTAATACTAAAGGTCAAAAATGACTAATTTTGCAAGGGTTCAAACTTTGTCTCAGTACAGTCATACATATGCATAATTTTCTTAACCTTGGTTGTGACCACAAAGCATGTCCTCAAAACTATTCCTTAAAATAGCTTTAATAACTATCAGTATAATAAATTCTGTGTTACTAAGCACTAAGAGGTTAAGGATCAAAAGCATTTCTAAGTCTAATTACTTTTAGATACATGTGTTATAAATTAATATTTTTAAATAAGGATGAATTAAAATTGTGACATTTGCTCTCTTTCTCTCTGTCAAATAAATAAGTAGAATCTAAAAAAATACCGAGTAATGTTCTATAGCATGGAGACACCACATTTATCAATTACTTTATTGAGAGGTATTTGAGTTGTTTTTAATTTTTGGCTATTAGAATAAAAACTGCTATGGACATTCTCATTAATTCTTTCTGTAGCCTTCTGTTTTCATATTTCTTGGTAAAGGCCAAGCTCTTATGAATGGTGCATATGAACTTTATAGGAAACATACCGGCTTTATCCGAAGTTTTCATACCATTCTAAATCTGTTCTAGCAGTGTATGAGAGTTCCAAATGCTTCATATCTAATATCATTTTATATGTTTACATGAAGTGTCCAAAACTTTGTTGATATTTAATTTTTGTCTCATATATTGTTCATGAGTTCTTTCTTTTTTAAAAGATTTTATTTATTTATTTGTCAGAAAGGGGAGAGATCACAAGTAGGCAGAGAGGCAGGCAGAGAGAAAGGGGGAAGCAGGCTCCCTGCTGAGCAGAGAGCCTGATGCAGGGCTTGATCCCAGGACCCTGATATCATGACCATGACCTGAGCTGAAGGCAGAGGCTTTAACCCATTCAGCCACCAGGAGCCCCTGCACATGAGTTCTTTACCAGGTATATGCACTAAAATAATTTCTGCCATTTGTTGTTACATTTTTCATTTGATAGCTGTGTTTCAAAGAGAAATAAATTATCAATTATTTTATTTTTTCAATAATTATTTTAATTGTATATATATATATATGTGTGTAGTTTGAGAATTCTTTGCCCATAAGCAAGACAGAAATAGTTTGTGCTGTTTTCTTCTCAAAATATTACAGTTAGAGGGCACCTGGGTGGCTCAGTTGGTTAAGCGACTGCCTTCGGATCAGGTCATGATCCGGGAGTTCCGGGATCCAGTCCCATATCGGGCTCCCAGCTCTGCGGGAAGTCTGCTTCTCCCTGTGACCTTCTCCCCTCTCATTCTCAATCTCTCTCTAAAAAAAAAAAATTACAGTTAGGATAAGTTTTTTTTTTTTTTTTTTTTAAGATTTTATTTATTTATTTGAGAGAGAAAGTGAGAGAGAACATGAGAGGAGAGAAGGCCAGATGAAGAAGCAGACTCCCCATGGAGCTAGGAGGCCGATGGGGGACTTGACCCCAGAACTCAAGGACCATGACCTGAGCCCAAGGCAGTTGCTCAACCAACTGAGCCACCCAGGCGCCCCAGTTAGGATAAATTTTTAAATAAGATCTGATTCTATGTTAAGTCAGTGGTACGTATAGTGTAATGTATGTGTCCCCAGTGTGTTAATTTGGCACCTTTATTGAAGATTCATATATCATTTATGGTTTGGTCTTTAACTGTCTTCATTGATATATATTTCTCTCCTTTCACAAATACTACTACTACTACTACTAAATGTACCTTTATGTGTTCAAATTAATTCTTTATTTTTCACTAAAAAATTGCTTTGACTATTTTAGGAAATTTGCATTTAATTTCAGAATAAACTTGTCCACTTCTCAAAAATAGCTGTCTGGAATTTTTTTATTGGATATTTTATTGGAATAGCTAAACTTATGTAGCATGTTGCTATTTCAAAAATAAAATCAGCATCTGGCTCATTGCTGGTAGAGAGTCTTACTTAGGTAGCCAAATTATTTTGTATGCATATATGTGGTCAAAAGTGAAAAGATGCTTGACTGAAACCAAGAGTATATAGAACCCAAGTGAACAGAATATAATTTATGGATGTGTACAGAAAGAGACATTTAAAAGAAGGCACCATATCTAATAAGGATTATTTTCTCAAAAAATTAAAAAGTATCTATGGTGAATAAAATTAAATTTTAAAAGAAAACTTTCCTGGTATTCATATCTATTATTTGGCCTGCTGGGTTTTTAAATTATTATTTATTTAATGTTTTATGTTATAATGGTTAGATTTACTTTTAGTCTTCAATTTTAAAAATGAGTAAAATCTCTTTCATTAATATAAACAACACTGTAACTTACATCCAATTAGTCATTTTTCAATTCTAATTACTAATTGAAGTTGTTTTCATAATACTAAGGTGAAAAATCACAGGAAATGAAAATCTTTGGTATAATTTGTAGAAAATCATAAAGTGGATGTTAATGATGGGATCAATTCACCCTGTGATTATTTGTGAATATATTTTATCAAGTAAATAATTCCAGGACTGAGAACTAAATTTGATTTATGGTGAGGACAACTAATAAACTATTTCTGAACACTATATTATATTTATACTATGCAGCTTATATGTAATTAATTTCAAATTTCTTTTGGCTTAACTCCATGTCTTTTCATTTACACTTAATCTATGATTACTCGAAGAGGAAGTCATAAGAGCGAGCAAAGCAAATAAACATTAACATACACAAGGAAGGCCAAAGCACTACTACTTCTTCCCCAGGGATTTATCTTAAATCCTAGTTAAAATTGAGTTCCTAATAGTGCGATTAGTATTTCTGAGAGGTTTGTAAGTCTACCTTAAGATCATCTTATAATCATTTTAAAACTGAATTTTATAGACTTTGAGGCATGAATGAGTCTCTACATAAATTATAAAATAAATAAATGATAAGGATTCCTATTACATATGCATATCTGTCTCTGGTTGCTAGCATTTGACCTACTTTTCATTACCATTTCAGAAATACAACTTTAGCTTCCTTTAAATTCCCAGTAGTCATGACATTTTAACCATTTATAACATCACCAAGTTGATGTAATGATGTTTTATGTTTAAGTTGAAAACTATGATTTCTACATGATTTATTTTTGAAAGCCATGGAACCCATTTAATATAGTTATTTAAACTATATTTAAGGTTATATACTTCAGTATTTTGAGACTTTTGCCCAAATTAGTGTGTGTATGCATGTATGTATGTGTGTATGTATATATGTATGTATAATATGCATTCACTATTACAGACATTAGTACTTAAACACAGGACTTTTTATATTTTTATGTTTTTTTCTAAGGAAGTTTTTATGTTTTACTGTTGCCTTACATTTTAGTCTGTTTTTTTTTTCCTTAGTAATTACAATCGTCAGTATTTGAGATACGATTTAGAAAGATAGAAGGACAACTTATCAGTCAATATGCACAGGTTTTATTGAATGCAGTTGGTTTCAGTTCAGAACCTCATGTCTCCACTCCATTCTACTTTGTTCTGTAAGTCCAGCTCCTCTGATGAAGGGCAATAACCACATTGCCAGGCCTGGAGAGTGATTTCCAGGTGTAACTTACACAGTGTTTAAAGCAGTCTTTCTGTTTTCAGTCTCACATTATACTGCTTCCTTCACAGACATCTGGAGCCTGGATTTATTGAATTTCTGGAATGGAATTCCTCTAACAAAGTTACGGTTTTCCCCTTTTTATTACATAAAATTCAGCTTTCTCTACTCTGATAAATTTTTAAAAATTTGTTCATCACTCTCTCATCTGCAGGATTTTGTTGGCACTTTTTCCGTTCTCTTTTTCAGTATACATGTACATATTTATTTTACCTCCTTTTACTGGAGTTTAGAGAAAGCAGTCACATATGATTGTCTAAAATGGTGGTTCCTTTTTAATTTTGGTAAGTGCATTTGAATGAGATCTTCTCTTTTAAGAAATTTTATGTGAAAAAAAAAAAAAAAAGAAATTTTATGTGCCCAATACAGTATTGTTAACTGCAGAAACAATGTTGCACAGATCTCTACAGTTTATTCATCTTGTATCATTGAAACCATATCTGTTGAGGAGCAGCTCCTTACTTCCCCCTCCATCCAGCCCCTAGCAACCATCATTATGGTTTCTAGAAGTTTGACTACCTTAGAACACTTATATAAGTGGAATCATGCTGTATTTGTCCTTCTGTAACAGGCTTGTTTGTTATTGCACATGGTAGGATAGCCTTCTTTTAAAAGGTTGAATAGTAGTCCATTATATGTGTCTGCCACTTCTGCTTTATTCATTCACCGATTAGCATTTAGTTGTTTCCATATCATGGCTGTTGTGAATAATGCTGTAATGAACATAGGAATGCAGATATTCTTCAAGAGCCTGATTTTATTCTTTTTGGATTTTACTCAGAAGGTGTTTTTCGATGGTAGTTTTAATTTTTTGAGGCATCTCCATGCTGTTTTTTTTAATAGCAGCTGCACCATTTTACGTTCCCACCAACATGTTATAAGGGTTCCAACACACACACATACGCATGCATACAGACACACACACACACACACACACACACACACACACACACAGAGTTTTGGTTTTATAATAGCCATCCTAGCAGATGTGAGGTGATACCTCATTGTTTTGAGTTACATTTCCCTAATGATTAGTGATGGTAGCATCTTTTTATGTACACTTTGGTAATTTACATGTCTTCTTTGGAGAAATTACTTTTCACGTTATTTGCCCATTTCTTAATCAAGTATTTGTTTTGTTTGTTATTGAGTTGTAGTGATTCCTTATGCATTTTGGATATTAACCCCTTACCATATATATGATTTGCAAATAATTTTTGTCTTTTCATAGGTTGCCTTTTTTTCTGTTTCTCTTGGTATATAGAAGCTTCTTAGTTTGATGAAATCCAACCTATTTTTCCTTTTGTTGTTTATGCTTTTTGGTAACACATAAGAAACATATCCTAGATAACTGTCATAAAGCTTGTCCCATATGCATTCTTCTAGGTATTTTACAGTCTCATATGTTACATTTAAATCTTTATTCCATCTTGAGTTGAGTTTTGTATATTGTGTAAGATAAGGGATCATTTCTTTAGCATTCACAACATTCATAAGTTGAGGAAGCTATCCTTTTCCCATCTACAATAGTATCAAAAAATAAAATACTGGGGCACCTGGGTGGCTCAGTGGGTTAAAGCCTCTGCCTTCAGTTTAGGTCACGATCTCAGGGTCCTGGGATCAAGCCCAGCATCCAGCTCTCTACTCAGCAGGGAGCCTGCTTTCTCCTTTCTCTGCCTGCTTGTGATATCTCTCTCTCTGTGTCAAATAAATAAGTAAAATGTTTTTTAAAAATGAAATAAAATACTGAGAGAGAAACTTAATCAAGGAGTTGTAAACTAGGAACTACATAACACCAATGGGGAAAGAAAAAAAAAAGGAGACACAAATAAAGGTCCCCTTTATTTGGAGACCTTGGAACATGGAAAGGCATTTCATGTTTATGGGTTCGAAGCATCAACATTATTAAAATGTCCAAATTACTCAAAGCTATGTATACAGTCAATGCAATCTTTATCAATAGCACAATGACATTTTTAAGGAAATTGAATAAATAATCCTAAATATTTGTGGAACCACAAAAACAAAAATAGTCAAAGCAATCTTGAGAAAAAAGAATAAACCTGGAGGCATTACACTTCCTGATTTCAAAATATATTACAAAGCTACAGTAATTAAAATAGCTATGTGTTGGCCTAAAGACATATAGACTAATGAAATTAAATAGAAAGCCAAGAAGCAAACCCATGCATATACAGCCAACCGGTCCTCAACAAGAGTTTAAGAAAGATTTTCTCTCCTTCTAACTTAGTCTCTAAATTATTTATGGAATCCTATAACTTAATGTCTTCAATGACTGCTACATGTTCTTCCATTTCCTTCTGACATTTTTTTTGTTTATTCTTCGTAACTTCTGACAAGTCATCTGTCCACATTTGCACACACTACTCACATCTAACATGCTGCCAATGTGATAATAATAAAATCTAAATGCAATCTTCACTTTTTAAAATATATATAATGAATTTCATTTGCATACATGATAAATGCCTCTCTTCTGTGTACACTGAATGAGATTGTGCTTGATCTGACATCTACATTTCCATCAAGCTTTTGAGCTACCAATTTCCTTTTTTTTCCAAATTATTTTTGTCATATTAAACAATTTGTTATTTCTTGAACATATCCTGTTCGTTCATTGGATTGTGTAGACTTAAAATGCACTTCCTCTTTGGGCTTTTTTCCCCATTCATATTTCCTAATTCATTTGGAATATGGTCTCTATTATGTTTTCTTTGATTTCCCACAAGTAAAGCTGGTCACTTCCTCTTTCCTACCACTTTCTTCATTTGTGCATACCATTAATTATAGTATTTCTGCACAATAGCTATTACTAGTTTGCTTCATTTTCTACTATGCTGTGAGCATTTATATTCCCAAATCGTGTAGTATTTACATTTTAAAAACAACAGTATTTCGTGTTTACAAATAAATAAGCAAACAAGTGATTTATGATCCCTCATTGATAGTACTCAAAGGCTAAAGGAAATTGCTGAATAAATGCCATTTCCTTGGCCTTTAGGAATGAATAATACTAAGCCACTTCCACTTTTAGAAACACAATACTCAAATACGTGAAAATGTGTGTATGCATATATTTTATGTATATATATAATATACAGAAAACAAAAGTTTACTGCATTTAAATATACAGATTTTTCTTTAAATAATTCCATTTTTAAATTGTAAGTTTATAGTATGTATTTTGTTAGCTAATTCTAGATTTGCTTTATTATCAAAAAATCTAATACAGGGACACCTGGGTGGCTCAGTTGGTTAAGCAACTGCCTTTCGCTCAGGTCATGATCCCAGCGTCTTGGGATCGAGTCCCGCATCGGGCTCCTTGCTCCGCAGGGAGCCTGCTCCTCTCTCTGCCTCTGCCTGCCTCTCTGCCTGCTTGTGTTCTCTCTCTGTTAAATGAATAAATAAAATCTTTAAAAAAAAAAATCTAATACAGAAAAAACTAAACACATTGCATACTATCATGTCTAAAATGCCTTCTATATTAACTTTGCATTAAAGTTTTATTTTGAAAGAAGACTACTCATTTGATTTTAATTTTTTGTATTATAATTAAATTTTCAATAAATTAAAGGACACTTTTATATGGAATAGTAATAAATCTGTTCTCTTGACCTTATACTATGAATTATTGGTATCTGTAAATGTAAATTCAAATTCTAGAAATCTAAGCCTTGCAATTTAAACAAATTGTTCATAGATTATATATACACTATGGTATACAAAACAGAATGAAACAATGGCTCATGACTTGGAATTTGGAAAAAACAACTGACCAAAGGCAGCTTGCAATTTTTATTTATTTTATTTTTTATTATTTTTAAAATATTTATTTATTTGACAGAGAGATAGAGAGAGATCATAAGTAGGCAGAGAGGCAGGCAGAGAGAAAGAGGGAACCAGATTCCTCACTGAGCAGAGAGACCCTTGCGGGCCTAGATCCCAGGACCCTGAGATCATGACCTGAGTGAATGGCAAAGTCTTTAATCCACTGAAGCACCCAGGTACCCCTAAAGCAACTTGCAATTTTTAAATAGAAATTTCATGATTATTTCATACACTCAAACTAAGTTACATCAATATTTATTAGTACCAGTTCTTAGACATGACCATGTGCAACTAAGGATGAGCTAAGATGGGCATAGGAAAGTGGGTGTTAAAGACTGATCTAGGTAACACACACCTGAAGAAGATTCAAGTCTAGTGAATAGACAGAATTATAGAAAAGTTTACAATGAGCATTTCTACTCACAAATGAGCTTTTGTCAGTGAGTGTCCAAAGGGTCACATGAAGAAAAGGGTAAAAATGTGTCCAAATTCAGAATCCAAATTCAAGTAAAATTGTAATTTCAGAAGAAATGATTTAAAATATAGTGTCATATGGTCAAGTTGTGGAGTGTATTAAGTTTAAACTTGTGTAACAAGTCCATCTTCAGAGAAGAATGTATCTACTTCGTTCTTTTCATGTTTCATGAAAGTCCTCCCCCACGACCCTAATCCTTAATAAAACACCTGTAGTTTTGTCATTATATCAAGGAAACATAAATTTTTCATGATAATTTAGTCATTTGTACTGCAACAAAACATTTTGTTGGGGCGCTTGGATGGCTCAATCTGTTGAGCATCTGCCTCCAGCTCTGGTCATGATCTCTGAGTCCTGGGATCCAGCCCCCAGTCTGGCTCCCTGCTCCATGGAGAGCCTGCTTCTCCCTCTGCCTGCTGCTCCCCCTGCTTGTGCTCTCTGTCTCACTCTTGCTCTATCTCAAATAAATAAATAAATAAATAAATAAATAAATAAATAAATAAATAACATCTTGAAAAAACCATTTTGTCACAAATCATAAGTCCACTATTCATATGTGTATATAAATTCTACAAAATGTACACAAATTTTAAAGATAAAATGGAATTATGCATGTGAGTGCTTGTGCTTCCACAAGTGTGTATTTTCTTTAGATAAAAAAACACTGTCCAAGATAAAAAAATATCATAACTTGTGTTCATAGCTCATGTTTCTCAGTCTCTACTCTGATACTGCCTTGATTTTAGTATCAATTACCAGAATATTTCATAATGCACACACACCAAAAAAGATGTCTTCAGAATACATAAATAAAATTACTAGTTCAAACTGAGTTCTTGGGGCACCTGGGTGGCTCAGTAGTCGGTTAAATGTCTGCGTTTGGCTCAGGTCATGATCCCAGGGTCCTGGGATGGAGCCCCACATTGGGCTCCCTGCTCAGCAGGAGGCCTGCTTCTCCCTCTCTGTCTGCCCCTCCCCCTGCTTGTGCTCTCTCTCTGTCAAAGGAATAAATAAAATCTTTTTTAAAAAATAAAAATATAAACTGAACTCTTATTATTGTAAAATATTTGACAGACAGTTGAGGATATTTTGACTAAAATGATTTTGTTCAAAATAGAAATTGGCATACGATATATTGGGTGTCTATTTTTATTTAAAAATGGCAGATATGGTAAACAAAGACTTCCCGTTGTTTGAGAGAAAATACTTTATATCTTTTAGAATGAACTGCTCATCATAAGATAATGTCTATGCATTTTGACACAATTCTGTGTGTATTTCTGAAAAGGGCCTGACATTAATACTCAGGTAAGGGAAACCTAGATGGATCTTCCAAAGTCTAGGAAGCTGCAGCAGTGGAATGAAGCTTAGTCACAGCTCAAATTAAGACAGTTCAACTTCCCAGTGTTCCATTTATCCTTACCAAATATTTTAGTGCATTTTTTGGCAACATAATTAGAATCATAATTCCAATGAATATAGAAAAAATATACTTTGGTTTAATACTTAACATCAGGCACAAAAAAAAAAAAAAACAACAACACTTTATGATATCACTAATATGCAGAATCCAAGAAAAAAAATGATAGAAACAGTGTAGATTGGTGGTTGCCGGAGGGAAGGGTGAAGAAGATGGATATTTTTGTTCAAAGAGTATATTCTTCCAGTTATAAGTTGACAAGGTTCTGGGCAGATAGTGTAGAACATAGTAACTTTAGTTAATAATATTGTACTGTATACTTGAAAGTTACTATAAAAGTAGATCTTAAAAATTCTCGTCACAACAAAAATGTAACTGTGTGAGGTAATGGATTGTTAACTAATATTTTGTGGTATTATTTTTAAATATCCCTATATATCAAACCATCATGTTGTACACCTTAAACTTACCCAATGTTATGTTATTATATATTTTAGAGTTATATTTATTTCACACTGAGGAAAAAATGTATCATTTGATACATTTTAATTTTATTTAAATATATTTGTATGTACACTTAATCATATGGTAAAATTACAGTTAGAATGGTTTAAATATACAAAAATATAATCATCTTAATCCTTCTAATTAAACACTAGTATCTTCCTCATGCTGTGATTTGCACCCCATAAATTATAGCCCTTTAATCAAATAAACTGTCCTTAAAAAAGTCTTT
>CM052813.1:31094048-31113109 GCA_028533885.1 Nasua narica | reverse complement strand
TTAGAATGTCTTAGAAGACAGCCTGTCACCCAGGGCTCAAATTAATTTCAGGGTCAGAATCATGACTTTAGACTTGAACATCATTAGTCGCTGAACACTGTGATTATGGTCTTACATGGTAGCACATGATGATTATGGATTGATTAGGGTAACCAGTCATACTGGTATGGTTGAGCTATGAAGTTTCCAAGGATTTAAAATTGTCAATGTTAAAGTTGTGACTGACATGAGCAAACTAGGATGGTTTGTCATCTTACTGATTCTTCAGTTCATTGAAGTACTGACCATTATCTTCATCTACGGTCCATTGGAAACAGAAGAAGGAAATGAAGAAGTCTTTCTGTTTCATATTTATCATCTGTATCTCACTTTGATGTTCCAAATAGTAGAGAAAACCAGAAGTTCATAAGTGCCAAACAAAGGGCTAATAGGCTTTTATCCTCTACTCTGTCAGAGAGCCATGTAAGTGAAACACACATACCTATAACTTAATGTTTTTATCAAGTATAGTGATAATATCTATTGTTTGTTTTCAAAAGGATTGAAAAAAAATGCTGGTAGTATCTATGTGTTTTATTTCTTTCATTCCTAAATCTAATTTTTGTCTTCTTGATCCAGTCATAAAACATGATTAAGGTAATACATTCTTATGATGGTTTGAAGTTATAAAATTTTCTCGATATTCTGAAAAAGAAATCTTCATTCAGTGAAAGCACCTTTACAACTGTAGCTTTGTTTACATTAAGATTTGTTTATAGTTAGTCAGATGGCATTTTTATAGAACACTGCCAGAGCAGTGTTTCTGGCAGAAAATGAAGATAGAACTGGATTGGGTAGGAGAAATTAAGATAAATGACTGTGGCCACTTTTAGTTAATTTGGCAGACTAAACTAATAAATTAATTTCCCTCTCCTATTCCTCATATATAATAATTCTTGGAAGAAAAACATTAATAAATTCTGGAGCTCAAAACAGAAAAGATAAATCTTCAATGAAGACTTAAAAATGAACTCAAAGTTAGAACTCTGAAGGAACTAAAATCTAGATGCTTACACTAATTAGAACCAGACATGTTCCTTAATGCTTAGGGTGTGCCCCAGAGCAGTGGTTCTGCTCTTTGGTCTTGAAAACCACTTAAATGTCTAAAAAAATAATTATGATCCCAAAGAGCTATCATTTATTCACATACCATATTAGATTGATAGTTTGATATTTATTCTACTAGAAATTAAAACTGAAAAATGTTTATTTATAAATCATTTAATTAGCAACTAATTCATAAGTTAACATAAATACAATTTTAACAATATTTTTTCAAAACAATAGGAATATAAAAAATTGCTTTATAGTATTTGCAAATTTATTTCATATTTAGATTAATATATTATAGCTATATTCTCATATATGATTTTTTAATTCAATCTGTGTAGATGTCATATGGGATGTTAATTTATTGACATTTATAAGAAAAAAATAAATATTCTTTTGATCTCAAAGACACTCTGAAAGGTTATCAAGAATCCCAGGCATCCCAGGCCACATTTAGGGAATTTATGCTTCAGAAGCAAGGGGGGTGGTAGTAAGTCTGGATTCTAATACTTGTAAGAAAAGGTATCGACTGAGATAACTGTAGACAGCTGAAAGTCACAAAAGACTCATCCAGAAGTGAAAATATTTGCTGAGTGGCAAGTTGGAAGGGCAAATGAAGCCTATGGTCCACTTAAGGCCTTGAATAGAATAAAAGTTTTCCATGAGAATTTGGAAACTGAGTACTGCAGCATGCTTAGTTATAAGACCATAATTAAGGACGCCTGGGTGGCTCAGTGCTTGAGCAGCTGCCTTTGGTTCAGGTCGCCATCCCAGCGTCCTAGGATGGATTCCCACATCGGGCTCGGATCCAGTCCCACATCGAGCTCCTTGCTCGGCGGGGAGCCTGCGCCTCTCTCTACCTCTGCCTTCCTCTCTGCCTGCTTGTGTTCTCTCTCTGTTAGATAAATAAATAGAATCTTAAAAAAAAAAAATAAGACCATGATTAATACCACTAATATATTATGAAGGGACATAAGTTGAGAGATTAAACTCAAAATCAGTTCAGAAAAAGGGAAATTCATATGGACTTTGCAGTGACAAACATCAACATATTTTAAAAGCATAGTCCCACATTCCATGATATCACCATAGAAAACAATCTCACTGAGGAGGGGATAACTTTTAAATAACAAAGTATTTGAGGAAACAAGACATTATGAAGATGAGTATGTATACACTTACACAAACACACACACATACATAAACACACACGCAAAAGAAGAATTAGACATAAAAATATAAAAATAATACATTTAATATTCTCATTAATCATGTCTAAAATGTCCAACATAATAAGACATAAGAAAACTAGAAAAATAAAACACCTTTAATATTCTTTAAAAATAATAGCCAGCTGAATAGTCAATTAAAATATATTTAATTAAATTAAAAAACATACACCCACATGCCCATTAAATACTTGGAAAAATACAAGAGTTTAGATATAATTAATAGGAAATTTAAATACAGAGTTGAGGAAATTATATTATATTACTTATAACACAGCACAGAGAGAAAAAGGCATGGAAAATACCAAATAGATAGAGATATAACAGGTCTTAAAGTATATCCACCAATATTCCAAAAAGAGAAAAAATATTAAATCATAGAGAAATAATGTCAAGAAATTCCAAGACCAAGAAGAACATGAAATCTCAGAATAGGAGATAATTATTCTCATGAAGGATAAACCCACACTAATCTTCACTGAGACACATTAAAATTCAAATACAAATGAAAGAAAAAGATATTAAAGAATAACAAAGAAGGACCATACAACTGTCAATAATTTTGTCATCAATAAAAAAGGATGTCCGGAGACAAACAGTATCTTCAAAATACAAAATAAAGAGTTTCAGTTACATTATCGTGAAAGACATACTGAGAGAGTTTATGATTGCTATCTTTGACGCTATTGACTATATGCTTTCTCCAGAAGAAGGTAATATGGAAGAAAAAAATGGCATGCAAGGAGCAATAGTTTAATAAAAAATGTTTTAACCATTATGGATAATCCAAATGAAATGGACTATAGAAAGAGTAATTTTAATCATGTCTCAATGAAGTATTAATCAAGTAAAGGGGTAAGTATAGAGTTTATAAAACAAAATACACATGGAAATTTCCACATTGGAAAATCTATAATGTCATTCTTCATATTAATAAATAAGAGAGAAAATATGATCACAATGGACATAGCAAAAATATATCATTTTGTATGTGACGAACACTTATTTTTTTTAAAGATTTTATTTATTTATTTGACAGAGAGAGAGATCACAAGTAGGCAGAGAGGCAGGCAGAGAGAGGAAGCAGGCTCCCTGCTGAGCAGAGAGTCTGATGCAGGGCTAGATCCCAGGATCCTGAGATCATGACCTGAGCTGAAGGCAAAGGCTTAACCCACTGAGCCACACAGGCGCCCTGTGACTAACACTTATTTAGCACACAGTGCCAAGTAGAGTTTTAAACATTCTAAAACCCATTAACAAATACATTAATCTATTAGAAATGTATTATAATTATCTCCACATTTGAGACAACTGAATACAGAGTGGTTAATTAAATGTAATGTAATAGTAACAAGGTTAATAGGGGCAGGATTTGAAACCTGGCAGTATGGTTCCATAATTTGCACAATTAACAATTTTGCTATTTTGCTTTTTAATGTCATTAATAATACTTTTAATTAATCAAACTTGGAATATAGGAAGCTTATTAAACATGACAAATTAATCAAAAATCTACAGAAGACTAACATAACAAAGAAAAATTTTAGAACTATTTGTATTAAATTTGTGGAAAACATGTGTTTTCCGAAAAGCATACTTATTTTTTTAAAATATTTTATTTATTTATTTATTAGGAAAGATTGAGAGTGAGAGAGAGCATGAGAAGGGAGGTCAGAGTGAGAAGCAGACTCCCCATGGAGCTGGGAGCCTGATGTGGGACTTGATCCCCGGACTCCGGGATCATGACCTGAGCAGAAGGCAGCTGCTTAACCAACTGAGCCACCCAGGCACCTAGCATACTTATTTTTAAATGTACTGTAAGAAGCTCTAGTCAATCTAGTAAGACAAGAAGAAAATAATAGGTATAACTATTTGAAAGTTAGAGTCTTTTTTTTTAAGATTTTATTTATTTATTTGACAGAGAGAGAGAGATCACAGTAGGCAGAGAGGCAGGCAGAGAGAGAGGGGGAAGCAGGCTCCCTGCCAAGCAGAGAGCCAGATATAGCTCATGACCTGAGCCTAAGGCAGAGGCTTTAACCCACTGAGCCACTCAGGTGCCCCAGAAAGTTAGTCTTTTTAAAATTATAGATGATAAAGATATATCAATAAAAAGTTCTAAAAATAATCTCATAATTTCATGTCATTAAAAAAAGATCTGCTACTAGATACATGATGATCTTACAAAAGTATATGATATTAATAAATAATAAATAACAATAAATAGTACTACTAATTAATAAATGACGATGAGTATAACATAACATATAGAATATTCAAATCACTACGTTTTAACCTGAAACTAATATAACATTTGTATCTCAACTACACTTTTAATTAAAAAAACTTAAAAATATTATTATTGTAAAAATATTATTATTGAATACAAATAAAATAGGCCTAGGAATAATGTATCCCAAATTATGTAAGAATTTTAAAATAAACTTAAAAATATTATCAGAATATATGGGGCGTCTGGGTGTAAAGCATCCGCCTTAGGCTCAGGTCATGATTCCAGGGTCCTAAGACTGAGCCCTGCATCAGGCTCCCTACTCGGTGTGGGAGTAGGGAGGAAGCTTGCTTCTCCCTCTCCCACCCCCACTACTTGTGTTCCCTCTTTCACTATATCTGCCTCTCTCAAATAAATAAATAAAATCTTAAAAAATATATTATCAGAATATATAATAAAATATATAATAAAATTTATACATTTATAAATGGGAAGATATTAATTCTTTTAAAATTAAGATTTCCAATTAAAATTTTTAAGGATATTTCATGGTATTAAAGAAAACTCCAAAATACATATAGCAGAATAAAATTAAAGTGCAGACAAGCAAGCATAAAAGTGAAATAAGGATTAGGGAGGGAGAGTTTTTCCTATTAAAAAATAAATCTTACTAAAAAGTTATAAGAATTAGGGGAGCCTGGTGGCTCAGTCAGTCAGTTAAGTGTCTGAAGTTGGCTCAGGTCATGATTTCGGGTTGCTGAGATGGAGCTCCAAGTGGGGATCCTTGCTCAGCTGGGAGTCTGCTTGTTCCTCTCTTTCCCTCTGCTCCTCCCCAACTTGTGCTCTCCCTCCCTCTTTCCTCTCTCTCTCTCTCTCAAATAAGTAAAATCATTTTTAAAAAGTTATAAGAATAAAAATATTTTAACATCTATGAACACAGAGAATATTGGATGAATTAAAGAGAATAGATATCTTGAATAGATAACATGATACATATGACACTAGAAGTTAGGGGAAAAAACATTGACCTCAAACAAAAAAGAAAATTATCATTATCTCCATGAAGTCTTTCCCATCACATAAGTAAAAAGAAAAAAAAAATACTAAACTCCTAGGGAATAAATAACTCAAATGAAAATATAGATAAATGTGACTACACTATCATTAGAATAATTATATAATTACTAACACTATAAATAAAGTTAAAAGATAAGAAACATACAGAGAGAACTTATAAACAAATCCAAATTTCTAATAAAAAGCAAAAATGTACCATTTCATACAATTTAAATTGACAAGAAAATCAAAAATTTAAATTTCCATCTGCCATTGGGAAAGCTGATTGCCATTCATTAATATTAATGAATATTAATGCAGTCACCTTGGGAATCAATCTGGTAAACTTTGTTAAAAGTTAGAAGTGCACCTACTGGAAGACTGGTAATTCCACTTGCAGTGTCTTCAAGCTCATGTGTTAGGGACACATAAAGGACTGAGCATTTCATCATTTGTAAGTTTTAAAAAAAGTAAACCAAAGCCAATCTAATGTTTTACTATCAAGGAAAATTATTATATGACATATGGTATATTCTTCTGTTATACTGCATAGTATAATTCAAACTCATAAATTTGATCATTATATAGAACATGGATTGATCTTTCCAGCACTATAATAAGTGAAAACAATAATTTTCTAAACCTTATACCACTTATATTAGCATTTAAAAACATATAAACAATGACATTTTATTTATAATATCAATGATTATAAAACCTCACAAAATAATTATAAAACATCACTCCGTTCAACGTTTTCATTGATTATCAGCAGGTATAAACTTGCAACCCACTATTTATATTACAAAGATTAGAGAAGAAGAATTATAGAATTTTTTTTTCCCTCACCCTGGCCTCTAAAGAGAAATTTACTTTTACTCATTCTCCAACAATCCCCTTCCCAAAGACACTCCAAGCATGTGAGCACACAAAAATCTACTCTGCCAGTGTAGTCCTTCAATATCCTACAACTGAGAAGGAAACTAGGAGGAAAGACTGTGGTGAGACTGGTAGTGAGGATGGGAATAGGATAGAGAAGTATAAGAAACTCGTATGATAATGCCAAATAAAAGAAAATATTCTGGCACTTTTTGTTTAAAATGGTAGTGTGTTATGTAAATGAATGAAGGACAAAATAGATGTTTACAAAAATTGTTGTGATAGGTTATCCCTTGGTGATACTTGAGGAATGTAAGTAAAGAAATAAAATTTTGTTGATAATTAAATGTATTATAATTTTTCTTCCGAACCTGAATTTTCTTTTTCTTTAAATATTTTATTAATTTATTTGACAGAGAGAGAGATCACAATTAGGCAGAGAGGAATGCAGAGAGAGAGGGGGAAGCAGGCCCCCCACTGAACAGAGAGCACGATGCGGGGCTCGATCCCAGGACCCTAAGATCATGAAACCAGCCAAAGGCAGAGGCCTTAACCCACTGAGCCACCCAGGCGCCCCACCAACCTGAATTTTTTTTTTTAAGATTTTATTTATTTATTTGACAGAGAGAGAAATCACAAGCAGGCAGAGAGGCAAGCGGAGAGGGAGGAGAAAGCAGGCTCCCTATGACCAGAGAGCCCGATGCGGGGCTCGATCCCAGGACCCTGAGATCATGACCTGAGCCAAAGGCAGAGGTTTTAACCCACTGAGCCACACAGGCACCCCCAACCCGAATTTTTTAAACATCATGCAATATTATACAGTTTCATAAGATTAGTAATAGCAGTAAGGGCAATAGTAGCACAAATGAGAACATCACCAATGCTTCATGAGGGACAAGAGTAGGAAAAGCATGAGAAAAAAAAAAACAAAACAAAATAAAACAAAAAACCTGGAAGAAGCTTCCCAAAACTTCCAAAAGGAAAGCATCCTAGAAGGACCAAGAAATATGTACAGATAGAATGAAATCAGAAACCATCGACAGCCACATAGCTTACTAACTACATTGACCTGGGTGCATTATTTGGCTGTTTTCACCAATGTGACTTTACTAGTTCATTGTTTTCAAGATGAAATTACTTTAATACTCCTAGAAACTTTTGCCTCAGAAGATAAAAGTTTCAAATGACCTTTTTCTGTGTTTGAGGAACTTGGGGCAGGGGGACTTTTAAATAAAGGTCAATTATACAACTATCTATCAATAGATAGAATCAACTGTTTACTTCCCAATATTCTTCGAAATCCTCACCTCAAAATCTTTGCCTTGCTAGGGCTACCAGTTTAAAATTGTTTATCGTAACATTTGTCTAATCTTTTTTAAGCCGTCCCATTAAAAGACTTGCCTAAAGGGTTCCTGGGTGGCTCAGAGGGTTAAGCTTCTGCCTGTAGCTCAGGTCATGATCTCAGGGTCCTGGGATCAAACCCCGCATCAGGCTCTCTGCTCGGCAGGGAGCCTGCTTCCCCCCCTCTCTCTCTGCCTACTTGTAATCTTTCTCTGTCAAATAAATAAATAAAATCTTAAAAAAAAAAAGACTTGCCTAAAACCAGACTCTAAAACTTCTTAAATATCTTGATTTTCTCCTTCTTTTTGAGATTCTACTAAGAATCCATCAAGTAGCTATCTCCCTTACCAGGTAAGAATAAACACCGCTTCACATTATCATCAGGTTGTTCTGGTGATATTTACAGGGAGCAAGCACTTGACAGTAGACAGCAAACCACAGTAGGTGTTAAGAATAGCGGTAATTTGATAGGGCTGAAGTACAGTATTTTGAAAGAGAAACCTGTAGAGCTAGGCAAAGACGTAACTATAAAAAGTTCTGTATGCCGTAAGATCCTGGCTATTAGTCTGAAACAAAAGGCTAGTATATAAGAAGGATGTGTCGCTATTTTTTTTTTAAGATTTATTTATTTATTTGACAGAGAGAGATCACAAGTAGGCAGAAAGGCAGGCGGGGGGGGGGGTGTTAGGAGGCAGGATCCCCGCTGAGCAGAGAGCCCAATGCAGGGCTTCATCCCAGGACCCTGAGATCATGACCTGAGCCAAAGGCAGAGGCTTAACCCACTGAGCCACCCAGACACCCCTGTGGGGCTTTAAAAATTCTTTCAGAAAAGTCTCTGAGCAACAAACTGAAGGTTTTGGAAGGGAGAGGTTGGGAAAGCCTGGTGGTGGGTATTTAGGAGGACACCTATTGCATGGAGCACTGGGTTTGGTGCATGAACAATGAATCTTGGAGCACTGAAAAGATAAAAAATAAAAAGAAAAATCTCTTTGGAAGCTAAGAACAGTATAACCCACTAGAAACATTAAATTATTAACTATCAGAAATGACTTGTAATTTGATATTTTTTAAAGACTTTATTGATTTAATTGACAGAGAGAGAAATGATACGTAGGTAGAGAGGCAGGCAGAGAGAGAGGGGGAAGCAGGCTCCCTGCCAAGCAGAGAGCCCAGGACCCTGAGATCATGACCCAAGCAGAAGGGAGAGGCTTTAACTCACTGAGCCACCCAGGTGCCCCATGATTTGATCATATTAAGTCCAAGGATATTGTTAATGTTCCTGTGATAATTTATGATATGAAAAATAAATATTTTATAATTTTGGCTTTAGAAAATTTTAGCATTATACTTTTTCCCTCATAAAACAGCTAAAATAAGTTATAAAATATTCATTATATGTTTATTATTAATTTTTAAACAAAAAATGCAACACATATTTTAGAGTACTTACTTCAGCTCTCTTGAGCCTCTTCAACCTCAATGGTCATCTTCCAGAACAAAAACTTTAATGAGAACCACAAATACTTAGCTCTTGAAGAAGTCCTATGAGTATCATAGGAAGTCTAACAACTATGATTGCTATAAATTTCCATTTAGTATTATAATTCAGAATAACAAAACACTAGAACTGTATGTTTTGAATACACAGTGAACTTCCAAGATATATTCAAAAAATGAAGACAGTTTGATGGAACATATCATTCTTAGAGCAGTTTTCTTCAGCCTTCTGCCTCGGAACTTATTCCAAAACATGTCAATGGTTACTCTAGTACTCACATCAAGTCATTAAAATAGAATATATAAAATAAATCACAGGTGAGTCTATTTCTTTGAAGGTAGAAATCTTTCTGATTAAAAAAATATTACAAAAAATATTACATATTTCACCTTGAGTTGGTAACAAACTATTTAAAATGATACTATTTTCTTATGAAAATTATAGTTACTTTTCAATAAGCACAAAACACCATTGGTAAAATGTTATCATTTAATCTTTTCAATTCCATTATTTTGTAGATGAGGAAAGTGATACACAGGTTGTTGAGCTAGGAAGAGAGAAAATCAACATTTGAATATAGGTAGTTCAAACCTTATGTTAGTCTAATACTAAATATAAATATTTACATTATTTTTTTAATTGCCAGATACTTATTTTGAAAAATCTTTGTGGACAATATTTTCATTCAATTTAATTACTCCATTATTATTATCATTCAGATTAAAACATGGATATTTTAAATACAAAAAGGACAATATTTTCATTCAATTTAATTACTCCATTATTATTATCATTCAGACTAAAACATGGATATTTAAATACAAAAAGGAGATAAAAATTTTTCAACAAAAATATTCAAGTTTATTTTGTATATGCATTTTTAATGTAAGCAAAAAGCTTTCCCCTATGTTCCAAGTTTTGAATATAATGTTTGTCTAAATATAATTTAGTTTCTTTTAAAACCTAATTTAGCTCAATAATTAGTAATAAATAGATGTGAAGGACATAATACAGAGACATGTGGATCATAAAAGTTTCTTTTACATATTTTTTTCTCATTTTTGCTCTAAAATAAACTCTGTTTCCAGCAAATGCATGAAAATAATGCAAACTTCATTACAAACACAGGTAATGTCTCAGCATATGTTAGCTATTTTTCAAATATTTTGAAATGTAAAGAAACAAGGAGAATCAGCACTATCATATTTATGATGAATGGCAAAACATTTCAGTAGACCAAGAAATCTTAATTATCAAGGATTTCAACATGGTTGCTTTCTCACTATTGAGATTCTTGATAATCTTTCTATACCCACAAACACAGATAAAAATATCTTTTTCTTTTTTTAATTTATTTATTTTTTAAAGATTTCACTTATTTATTTGACAGAGAGAGAGAGAGATCACAAGTAGGCAAAAGGCAGGCAGAGAGAGAGGGAGAAACAGGCTCCCCGCTGAGTAGAAAGCCTGATGTGGGGCTTGATCCCAGTACTCTAAGATTGTGACCTGAGCCGAAGGTAGAGACTTTAACCCACTGAGCCCCGAAAGCTATCTTTTTCATTAATGTCTTATATAATATTTCCCTTAAGCTTTAACTGGGTATCAGATTTTCCTTCTTATTTTCCATGGGAATTATTGTGTGAAATAGAAAGTATTAATAGCTAATTAACTAAAAATAATATAGGGAACATTTGTGTTGGTTCAAGAGATTTGATGCAGAAACTGGGTTTTCTTTTCTTCAGAACCAAGAACTGTGTCCTTCACAAAGTTCCAGTGTTACACAAACCAGCTATTACTTTCAAAAACATTTAGGAAATCTGCCTAAAATACAGAATGAATGCCCTCTGTAGAAATTATGACTCATTTGCTCTAAGACGGGGGGCCCAAGCATGGGTATTTTTAATAATTTTTGCAGATATGGTAATGACATTCTGAAATGTCATTCAAGAAACACTAGTTTATTATTATTCCCATTAAGGCTTATTTTTGTTTAATAAATGTAATTGTATTTATGCAATAATGTTCTTTCTCAGTAGCTCTACAGTGAATTAATGAAAACAAGTTAACGAGTAATCCAAAGAACATAATTTCTTTGTATTATTTCTATCATCTTTATGGTGGTGGTGGGGTGTGGATAGGATAAGAATATCAGACTAAAGGTCTACAAAATAATTTCAGAGAAATTCTAAAATTCTGTCTACCAACCATTTCATCTATTAATTCTATTAGATGACTGTTTCTCTTACTTCTATTTGGTGAGCCATATGATAATTCAGAAGACATATTGCTTCTGAATAAGACATAGTCATTGCTATGTACTAAATCTTGTTGATGAGCGGCAACTTTATGTGTTTTTTACCTGAACATCTTTATGAAGTAAGAGTTAGCATTTAAATACATACATGCTCTTGGGGTGCCTGGGTGGCTCAGTGGGTTGAGCCTCTGCCTTCAGCTCAGGTCATGATCTTAGGGTCCTGGGATTGAGCCCCGCATCGGGCTCTCTGCTCAGCAAGGGAGCCTGCTTCCCCCTCTCTCTCTGCATGCCTCTCTGCTTACTTGTGATCTCTCTCTCTCTCGCTCTCTCTCTATGCCAAATAAATAAATAAAATCTTTAAAAAATAAATAAATACATACATGCTCTTTTTTCAAAATCAGAAGCATGTATTTTCAATGGAAAACTGATAATGACAAATATTTGAAAGTTTATTATAATCTTTCTAAATTATGTGTGACTCTTTACATTAACTTCTTAAATATAGGATATTTAAACAAAATAAAACAGAGCTTCAATTTTGAGAGAAAAAAAGACACATAAGTCAGTAGTTAAAATACAGCCTAAATTTTCTAAGCATACAATAAAAGTAGTAGAAAGAAAAGTATGTTGTATTAGGTTGGGCAAATTAGGTCAGGGGAAACCTGTGTTGATGTGATATCTATACTGAGTTTTGGGAGATAATTCAAATTTATACATATTGGGAAAAAAAAAGGGACAGACATTCCAGGCAGAAAAAAAAAGGATGTAGACTTCAAATATTCTTTAAAAACTACTGAGAAAAATTACATGATTATTCCCTACACTAAATGATCCAGCTGCTATGCTTACTTTCATGTATGTTTTTGAAACACTTGCTGTTTATAATAGCCAGTGGTGTAGGACCTAGATAAACAAGATAAGTATACTAGAGTCCAGTTATTCAACTTTATCTTATTATAACTTATTATAAGGTCTTGAGTGCCTTGCTCATACATGCTTTCACATATTTTATGATGTCTGTTTTGCCTCAGTCATGTTTAGGAACTTCAAGCTGTTGGGAAAATCAAATTAGCTGTTTTAGTTATAGCTTGTTCCCCCCCCCCCCTTTTTTCCTTCAGAGGTTGATAAAACATTGGCTGCAGTAAAATTGCAAACACATTAATTCTTCAGAGGACATACTTATAAATTTGTTGAATAAACCATAACCAATGTAACAATATGAAGATAGTAAGGATTATATGTGAAAGGGGAAAGATGAGTGTCAAAATAATACCTCTAGTTAATTAGATTAAAATTATTTAGCCATTAATTTCATTCATTAATGAATGGTGAACAGAGAAAACAGAAAAAAATAGTTTGATAAATTTTCAAATACATTATTCCAAATTATTCCTTACATTGGTCAAATTGTGAGATATTTGACTGGAGTATTTTTTCTAGAAACAAGTGTAGTCTACTATATTAAAAGTTCGAAGATTTAGATACACAGAAGTAAAATTGAGGAATTGCATATAACATGAGGATGGTTTTGACTGCCCTAAGCTATGATAATGGGATTCGTACCAAGTGTATAAAAGAGAAGGCAATAAGAAATGCTTTGGTAACACAAAAGGACTTCCTAAGAAGTTATGACTTGAAATATGCTTTGAAGATTTATATGTAATGCTCCCGCCCTTTTGTAAGAGCCCAACTAATTTTTAATGGTATCTAATTTCTTGTAGCATTTTTCTGTACTCAGTATATCTGAAACAATATAATCAACTAGACAGCTGGTATTTAATATAAACAAAAAAAATAGAAAAAAATCATAGAAAAAAACTAATATTTTTTCATTTGCACAATAGTGCTGAGTGCTAAAAATAGACAGTCTTTACCTTGGTCAATTAACCATTATTTTTTATTATAATTACACACTGATACACACATATTTGCACACACACACACACACATAAATGTAAGTTGAGAACCCTGAAAAATATAAATTATTCAAATTTGCATTGGAGATTGGAGAATTCTGGACAGAACAGTATATTGGTGGAAGCATAGGTTTTTATGACTTCCAAACAATATAATTGGTTTATTTACCCAATTCCAGTTGACAAGGATATTAAACTAGGTCCAGGTCATCCTCCTAACCTTCCTACATCAGCAAGGGAATGAATAGATCTAGAGAAAAATATTATCATATCCTCAGTCTTTACAATACATCATATACAATGTATGATACTGAATAAAAAATAGCAAAGCATTAGGGAAAAAAAAAAGTTGACTAAACTAGTAAAACAAAAACAAAACTACCAGATAACAAAATAATGATGTGAAATAAAGGCACATTACTATGCTAAGGAATTCAATATAGAAAGCTTTTTTTAAAAGATTTTATTTATTTATTTCACAGAGGAAAACACAGCAAGAGAAGGAACACAAAGAAGAGGAGTGGAAGAGAGAGAACCAGGCTTCCTGCTGAACAGGGAGCCTGATGCAGAGCTCGATCCCAGGACTCTGGAATCATGACCTGAGCTGAAGGCAGACGCTTAACCACTAAGCCACCCACGTGCCCCAATATAGAAAACTTTTACCAGATTATAGTAAGCTGTAAACAAGATTAAGAATAAAATGTCTTCTGCAGATTAGACATTGATTAAAATAGATTTATAAACTTTAAGATAGGTCAGAAAAAAATATTCAAATGGAACGAGAGAAGTTGCAGTAAGCTGGAGAAAAGAACATTAGAGACATATGTAGCAGTCAAATATCTATATGATGCCCTGGCTTTGGAATAAATCCCCTGATTAATCCATCTGATAGCCCCTGGCTTTGGTTCCTTAGAGTTGCTTTTTTTATCTTGGGTTTGTTAGGCAGGATTAATCTGTACTTAAACTAGGAATACTTGACTTGGTACTTGTGGTGATTTGAATAATGTCTCCCCAAAGATGTCCATATCTTAATCTCAGGAACCTGTGAAAATGTCACCTTACATTCCAAGAAACTTTGGAGATATGAATAAGTTAGCAATCTTGTGATGGAGGATTAACCAGGATTTTTCAGCTGGACTCAATATAGGGGAGGTCAGAGAGGAGAAAAGATGCTACACTCTGGGATTAAAGATGAAGAAAGTGTCCATAAACCAAGGAATGTAGATAATATCTAGAAGCTGGAAAAGACATGAAAACACATTCTCCCTAGAGCCTCTAGAAGAAATGTAGCCCTGCAAACGCAATTCGGACTTTGCATGCCAGAATACAGAGAATAAATCTGTTTTTAAGTAACTAAGTTTATAGTAATTTGTTACAACAAAAACAAAAAAATAACATGCACCAATAGCAGTAATTAATAAGATTTAACAATTGTTTTTTTGTAGTTATGGTATAAGTGTAATCCATACTAAAATGTATTATGAAAAGATGGGTGTGTGAGTGTTCAGGCATGAAATATGTCAACTACAGTTTTCTTGCTTAGTATTCATTTCTACCCTCTTCTACCTTGCTTTCCTAATTTTAGAGGCTAACAGCTAAAACTTGACTTTCACAAGACTCCTTGCAGTGGCCAGAAGTCCTTAGAGTGAACAACCATACTAGTTTGCCAGAGATTTTCCCAGTGCAGCACTGAAAATATTCTATCCAGGAAAACATTGAATCTTAGGCAAACCTGTAAGGCTTCATCATAGCTTTCATGGATCTAAGTACTATTCACATTTGGGACACATTTTTCAGAAAAAAACCTAAATAACTAAAAATATATTAATTTATAACTGTATTGGTATAAAAACAAATAAAACACATGCTTCATTCATTATTATATATTTGTACTATTATATTCATGCTTTTCCTATTTTAAAAGAAATTAAGATTAAAACACTTGTCTTCCACTTTAGCCACTCTTTTTTCCCACTGGCGTTTAGAAATGATAGTTAGATGATAGTTAGAGCTGCAGCATCCCACCAGTACATGGGAAAAAGGTCAAAAAAATTTCAGAAACCTTGATTTGGCTTCCTTTAGCTGCTGAAATAATTCTAGTAAACATTCACCACTTTTTCCCCCTTTAGTGAGGGGGGAAAAATATATATATATATATATATATATATATATATATATATATATATATATATATATAAAATATATAAGTAGATATATACCAGGAGACCAGGAGACCAGGAGATGCTGAAGTGCATAGAGCTGGACGAGCGACTGAAGGCCATGGACCAGGAGATCACAGTGAACCCCCAGTTCGTACAAAAGAGCATGGGATCACAAGAAGATGATTCTGGAAACAAACCAGCTAGTTACTCTTGAAACTAACATCCATCCTCAGTTAGATGAGAGAAATTTATCACCTTGGCCAGTGGCAAGTGTTAGGAGGGCAGCAGGGAGGACCAAGCCTGTTAGACCTGGACATTAAGAGATTACATTTTGTTTTGACATCTTCAGTCCTATGTGCTTTAAGAAAACCATTCTCTCTGCCAAGAAAGGAAAAAAAAAATTCAAACTTCAAAGTCTGTTGTGGATTTATTTATCCTCAGATTAATGTTGTTATTGCATTAAATCTACCTTTTTGTTTTAAAAAAATTATATATATATATATATATATATATATATATATATATATATATCTCATATGTTTTGTGCTTCTCACAGCCACCGCAATCCCTAAATGCTGCATCCATTTACTTACAATGTAAGAAAATAGCAATGCCTTGTGTCAAACAACAAGCATAGTAGTTTAATGAAGAAAGTCATATTAGAATGAAGGAATGAGGGCGCCTGGGTGGCTCAGCAGATTAAAGCCTCTGCCTTCAGCTCAGGTCATGATCTCAGGGTCCTGGGAATGAGTCCCACATCAGGCTCTCTGCTCAGCAGGGAGCCTGCTTCCCCCACTCTCTCTGCCTGCCTCTCTGCCTACTTGTGATCTCTCTCTCTCTGTCAAATAAATAAATAATTTTTTTTTTAGAAAAAAGAATGAAGGAATGAAAGTAATAAATTATATGTTAATATATGCCAAAGAAAGACTACCGTACAAACTACTTATGACATTATTTTCTACTTAAAGATAGAAAATAACCCATCCTTCCTTCAAATAGATAAAGCCATTAAAAGTTTTTCAATGAGCAAATCTCAATAAGACTAAATCATGATCAAAATAATACATATCTCAAGAGCTTTCTAAATCCAGAAATTAAATTGTCATGCTTACTGTTATATGTTAAAACACAGAACAGAAATAAGGTAAAGAGATGCAAAAGGACAAGATAATGAGAGGGAATGAGAAATACATTGTAAAATGAAAGTGGAAAGGTAAAATGAGAAATGTCTGGGGAGGTAATAAAAATCAAAGACCTGGCTCAGTTTGTAAAGAAAGAGGCTCAATATCCCTATTCATCATTTATGTCCTAAAATACCTGAGAGTCTTCAATATTTCTGTAACTGCAAAATGAGTTTTGATGTCAATTATCTGATGTCTTTGAAAAGTTCTGTAGTGTAAAACAGACCATTTATTTATAATTACAGATGTGTTTCCCCAGCATGTCTAGTTCTTCCTGGTATTTAAGCTCCTTGAGGACAAGGCCAATGTGTTTTTAAATTCTCTTTTGGGGAAGAGGGAAGGTAAGATGGTTGAAGAGTAGGGAACTTCATTTTACCTGGTACCTTGAATTTAGCTAAGTAACTATTAAATCATTCTGAACACCCATGAATTCAACCTTTTATGTAAGAAAAGAATATCTGGAACGCTGGAAAAACAACCATTTTTTGCAAGGTAGGTTGTGTGGGGAAGTAATTATGAGGGGATATATCAGAAGATAAATACCAGGGGGAGGAAGTCTCAGTAAGCTAGCTACCGGAAGTGATATAGCCCTGGAGGGCAAAATCAGAAACCTTAGAAATCTGCTCCAGTGGGAGACCTCCTTGCTTGAAAGGTGCTTAGATGGTGAAACTGGGCAGAATTCTAGGTAGGATACTGTGGTCTCAGGATTCCTGGAATCACAGAAAGAAGAAGAGTGCCTGAGCTGGTAGAGTTCCCAAGCATCAGAGAGGAAAAACTGGTTACAGTCAGCAAGACAGGGAGGGGGTTTGAAGCTCAGTTCACCATAAACCGTGAGTCACACCCAGAGAGAATACTGCTATGCATGTGGGGGCGCTGCAAAAGACAAGAAAGCAGCAACCCTCTGCTTTCCCCTGGGTGGGGTGGAGCAGATGCACACACAACTGGGCAACAGCTCTCCATATTTGGCACTGTAAATGGGAGTGGTGGGTGACCCTCTGCCTTCCTCTAGGAGAGATGGAGTGGGTGTAGGCTCCATCTGGCAACTGCTCTATGTGCCTCAGCCCAACAAAGTACAGGCACTCAGGACTCTATGCCTTCCCCTGGGGAGGATCATTATGGGTGTGCACTGCAGGAGTCTGCAGAGTTTGACACACACAAAAGTAAAGACTGTTTATCATTGAGGGTTTAATGAAGAGAGGGGACTGTGACCTTTTGGCTCTGGGAAAGGAGATCTGGGTGTGGCCATTTTTATTTTGAGCCTCTAAAGAGATGCCAAAAGTCTTCAGGGAACAAAAGCCACACAGAAGAACCCAAAACAGCTTTCACTCAGCCCAGGCCCTGGAAAGAGGGGGTTCAACTATGCTCAGTCAGAGACACTTGAGAAGCAGTGCATAGTACCCTCCCTGAGAAGATCAACTGGAAGACCAGGTGGATAGCAGGTTACAGACTGCACAGAACTATAAAACTCCAGCACCAGGGGAAAATAGTATACAGAATTTGTTTTTTTCTCATGATTTTTTTATCTTTCAGTTTAAAATTTTCCCTTCTTTCTTTTCTTTTTTCCCTTTTCAACTAGTTTCTTATTATATCAACTCTTCTTTTTAAGTCTTTTTTTATTTGCATTTTTACATTTACATTTTATAGATATATTCTTCATTTTTGGCTTCCTTTCACTCTATTCAGTTTTATTTTTTGTATATAGAGATAAGTTTTGCTTTCTTTACAATTTTGGGATTTAGCATCTTCTAACACAGACCAAAATCACTTAGGACCAAGTGGATCACCCAGTTTTGTCCACCTTGTGAGATTATATTCTTTCTCCTCACCCCCCTTTTTCTTTGTCTTTGTCTTTTCTTTTTTTTTTTTAAGATTTTATTTATTTATTTGAGACAGAGAGAGAGAGACAAGTAGGCAGAGAGGCAGGCAGAAAGAGAGGGGAAAGCAGGTACCCTGCTGAGCAGAGAGCCCGATGCGGGGCTTGATCCCAGGACCCGAGATCATGACCTGAGCTGAAGGCAGAGGCTTTAACCCACTGAGCCACCCAGGTGCCCCTGTCTTTGTCTTTTCTTTTTTGATTTCTGATATCTTCAGATTTGTCTAGTGTGTATTTCGCTTGGGTCATAGGAGATATTTTTATTCTGTTTACTTGTTCATCCATTCTTCCCTGGGCAAAATGACTAGAAGAAGGAATTCATAACACAAGAAAGAACCAGAGATAATACTCTCTGC
>CM052813.1:31065443-31093548 GCA_028533885.1 Nasua narica | reverse complement strand
ATTGGAAAAAAGACAGTCTTTTCAATAAATACTGCTGGGAAATTTGCACAACCACATGTAGAAGAATGAAATTAGACTTTTTTCTTATACCATACACAAAGATATACTCAAAATGGATGAAAAACCTGAATGTGAGACAGAATCCGTAAAAATCCTAGAGGAGAACAGAGTCAGCAACCTCTTCAACCTCAGCTGCAGCAACTTCTTACTAGATGTGTTTCCAAAGGGAAACAAAAGCAAAAATGAACTTTTGGGACTTCATCAAGATAAAATCTTCAGCACAGCCAAGGAAACAGTCAACAAAACTAAAAGGCAGTCCACAGAATAGGAGAAGATATTTGCAAATGACATATCAGATAAAGGGCTAGTATTCAAGATCTATAAAGAATTTCTCAAACTCAACACCCAAAAAACAAAGAATCCTGTCAAGAAATAGACAGAAGACATGAACAGTCATTTCTCCAAAGAAGATGTATGAAGAGCCAACAGACACATGAAAAAATGCTCCACATCACTTGGCATAAGGAAAATACAAATCAAAACTACAATGAGAAACTACCAGTCAGAATGGTTAAAATTAACAAGACAGGAAGCAACAAATGTTTGTGAGAATGTGGATAAAGGGGAACTCTTTTACACTGTCCGTGGGAAAGCAAACTGATACTGCCACTCTGGAAAATAGTGTGGAGTTTCCTTAAGAAGTTAAGAATAGAGGTAGCCTATGATCCAAAAATTGCACTAGTAGTTATTTACCCCAAAGATACAAATACAGTGATCTGAAGGGTCACTTGTACCCCAACGTTTATAGCATCAATGTCCACAGTAGTCAAACTGTGGAAAGAGCTGAGATGTCCATCAACAGATGAATGGATAAAGAAGATGTAGTATATATACAATGGAATATTACTCAGTCATCAGAAAAGATAAATACTTAACATGTACACTAATTTGGATGGAACTGGAGGATAATATGCTGAGCAAAATAAATCAAACAGAGAAAAAATAAATATATTATTTTACTCATATGAGGAATATAAGAAACAGCAGAGGGTCATAAGGTAAGTGAGGAAGACTCAAGGAGAAGTTATCAGAGAGGGAGAAAAACCATGAAAGACTTTTAACTATAGGAAACAAACTGAGGGTTGCTGGAAGGGAGGGGTGGGGGGATAAGGTAATTCAGTGATGGGCATTAAGTAGGGCATGTGATGAGCATTGGATGTTATATACAACTGATACACTATTGAATACTACATCTCATGAATGAATGAATGAATAGATTTTAAGTCATACTTATAAACGTCAAGCCTATCATGTAGTAGGCTTTCAACAAATGTTGCTAATTATGTAAATGGACTACTATCCCTTTTTAATAGACTGCTGAGGACCCAAAATACTATGTAACTCATAGATGGGAAGAGAGCTGACACATGAAAAATAAGTGAAACAAGTAGTGAACAATATGGCACATTATTGGGTGGTCAAAAAGGGAAAAAATCATTATGAGGTAGTCTTTATCAGTAAGGTGGGATATGAGCTGGAATTTGAAAAGAGTGTTCAGATAGGCTGTTAAGATAAAGGAATTCATAGGGCGCCTGGGTGGTTCAGTCAGTTAAGTGTCTGCTTTTAGCTCAGGTCATGATCCCAGGGTCCTGGGATTGAGCCCCCCACTTTGGGCTCTCTATTTTGCAGGGAGTCTGCTTCTCCCTCTCCCTCTGCTCCTCCCCCTGCTCGTACTTTCTCTTGCTTGTTCATTCTCTCTCTCTTTCAAAGAAATAAAATATCTAAAAAGAGATAAAGGACTCTTTCCATTTGCAGTCACCATACAGGGGAACGTATGACATATTTAGGAGAGTAGACTGATTTGATTGCTGCAGAAGTTTGAAATTTTAAATGTAAAGTTAAAAATTCCAATGATGCACATTGATGTAGTACATACACTTGGTGCAGTACTAGTGATGTGATACCTGTTCTAGAAAGACTTTGAAGATCACATACACTTAATTCTTGAATAAAATACCATGAGGAAACTTATGACGGTAATGAAAAAGAGTTAAGGAACAGGAACCAAAATTCTATGTTCCTCTCCTGATTCTGCTGTTTATAAATATGTGAGCCTGGAAAATTAATCACATTCTATCGAATGGACTCTGAAAAATGGGAGTAACAACATATGCCCTGCCAGGCCCTCTTCACAAATACCAATGAAAAATTATATATTTAAATTATATGAAAACATTAAAGATAGGTGATTGATTGATAGATAATATTATTAAGGCAAAGATGGAAGGGATATTTTAGGAAAGTGGTTCAGTAAGAGTAAAAAACTGGAAAAAGATTTCAAATAAAATAAAGCTTTTACTTTATCTGGAAAGTCTGATACAAGTGCCTTGATTAAAATGATACAAAACAAAGTGCCTAGGTTAGCAAAGATGACACTGAAACATCCAGGACAATGATCCTGGAAAAGAAAAGAAACCAAACAGTATTTACCAATATCTCTGAGGACCTAAAAACATAACTTAATTAGCAAAGACAACCAATAAGCGCTGAATTTTTCTATATGTGTACCCATTACATCTTCCAAGGAAGAGCATGAGCTGAAAAGAGAAACTATTATGTATTCTTTATTGTTTCCCATTCATGATGCCATGTACATAACAGTTATTCAGTCATTTTATTGGATTAATGAATTACTCCCAAAATATATTTTTTGTTCAGTGACATATTCTGAAAGCAAATAGATTAAATATGCCCAATGATTTTTTCAAGAATTATTTTTTTCACTGTTCTTCTACTACTCTGGTTTTCTTGATAATAGATTTTCCAGATATTTTATGTCTAGTTGCTCTTTTCCCTGCTTTCCCCTCCAAGGTAAAATGTATTATTTGGTAGATGGAACAGCTATTGGTTTGTATTTTATTACTGAAAACTGTCCACTTAATATATCAAGGGTTCTAAATGTGGGATTTAGGAAATTTCCATATCAAAGAATAGAAGAGAGACCTGGATAACTGTGTCTGCTATCTGGCCTCATAATTCTCATCACATGGGTTGTCCCCGTTTTTTTTTTTCCCAAATATGTTTATTTTTTCAATGTTACAAGATTGATTGTTCATGCACCACACCCAGTGCTCCATGTAATATGAGCCCTTCTCAATACCCACCACCAGGCTCGCCCAATCATCCACCCTCTCCCCTCCAAAACCCTCAGTTTGTTGCTCAGAGTCCACAGTCTCTCCTGGTTCATCGCCCCCTCTGATTTCCCCCCATTCACCCTTCCCTTCCTTCTCACAATGCCCTTCATGATTTTCTTTATACTCCACACGTAAGTGAGACCATAAGATAATTGACTCTCTCCGCTTGACTTATTTCTCTCCACATAATCTCTTCTAGTTGGGTTGTCCCAGTTTTTAGATGGGAAAATTGAGACTCACTGGGCCTTTTTACTCCATAGCCCTATCAGTAAATAGATGAAAATTATGTATTAATTTCTAGCCTCTTCCATCTCATTTCTGAATTGTTGCAAAGCTTTAGTGGAGAAAAATATTTTTTTTTCCAAGATTCCATCCATTTATCTGACAGAGAGAGATCACAAATAAGCAGAGAGGCAGGCAGAGAGAGAGGGGAAAGCAGGCTCCTCGCTGAGCAGAGAGCCCTATGCAGGGCTTGATCCCAGGACCCCGAGACCACGACCTGAGCTGAAGGCAGAGGCCTCAACCCACCGAGCCACCCAGGCACCCCGAGAAAAATATTTTTAAATGGAAACTTAAATAGAATATATGTATTATATATATATATATATATATATATATATATATATATATATATATATATATGTAGCCCCCAAACATACCAGTTTTATATATTTATATGTTAAAAAAATAGCTCCCAAACCAACAATTATTGGCTAACAGTTTTTGTGGATCAGAAATCTGGGGGTGGCTTATCTGGGTACCTCTGGCTCAGGATATCTCAAAAAGGCATTGATCAGGGCTGCCATTACCTCTTGTTTCCACTAGGGGAGGATTTACTTGCAAGCTTATATATGTGACTGTTTACAGGTCTCAGTCCTCATTCTGAGCTGGCTATAGATAGCAGTTTCTTGGCATATGGACTCCTTCATAGGACTTCTCACAAAATGGTAGCTTCCTTCCCTTATAGAGCAAGGGATCTAAAGGAGAAAAAATATGAGAGAAAGTACCCCCACAGTCCCTTTGAAACCTTTTCTCAGAAATGCATCCTATTACTTTTGGAGTATTCTATTCATTAGAATAGAGGCACTAAACTCAGACCACACTGAAAAGGAAGAAATCACAAAAGGCACACATATCAGGATATGGGAATCACTGGAGACCATCTTACTGGTTGCCTATCATTGAACTACTAATCATTGGAATTCTAAAGCCACAATATGTGGCATAATGGCTTTAAACTTGGAAAAACTTGACCTCATGAATGGAATTTGGGACATAAAATAACATATAATGTGTTATTTTATTATTATTATTATTATTATTATTTTGCATTGAGCAAATGACTTTGGGCTTTGAACTTCATCAAGTTGGACAGGTGCATCTTTGATATTGACATTTTTACTTAGGTTCTTTTTTATGATTTTATTTATTTATATGACAGATAGAGAGAGATCACAAGTAGGCAGAGAGGCAGGCTGAGAGAGAGGGGGAGGCAGGTTCCCTTCCAAGCAGAGAGCCCGATGTGGGGCTCCATCCCAGGACCCCGAGATCATGACCCGAGCCAAAGGCAGAGGCTTTAACCCACTGAGCCACCCAGGTGCCTCCTATTTATGTTCTTTTAATATCCAATTTAGAACATTTTCTCCCTACAAGCTTTATAAACATTGTTTGGTAAAATAATTTTACTATCTCCGTTATGTTTCCCAGGTAGATATACTGGCCGTTAGAGGATTTTTGACATGGAGCTGTAAATTCTGACCTTTATCTAGACTAAGGGAAAATTCTGGAAATTAAATAGTAGGCTTTCTTTGTATTCCTTCTATACCTTTATTTTCCACAAAGTGCTATTCATTCTTGTGAATATTAGAGATAGGGATTTTTACTTTATCCTCAGAAATGCCACTTATTAAAAAAAAAGAAATGCCACTTATTTTTTTTTTAATTACAGTGTAGCTAACATACAGTGCTCCATTCATTTTGGATGCACAATATAGTGATTCAACCATTCCATATATTACATGGTTCTTATCAATAGAAGTACACCATTTATCCCTTTCCATTTTCCACTTTCACACACACCTACCTACTCTGTGGTATCTACCTTTATTGCTGTAAACTTCCGTCTTGGAACCACTTTTTGTGCATTGAACATATTTTGGATAGTTGTATTTTCATTTTCATTTGTCTTCATGTAATTTTTAATATCTTCTCGATTTCTTGGTTGACCTATTCATTATTTAGTAGCATGTTATTAAAATCTATGTATTTGTGCTTTTTCCAGATTTTCTTGTAGTTGATTTCCAGTTTCATAGTGTTGTGGTAAGAAAAGATGAACGCTATAAATTTTACCTTTTTGAAGATGTTGAAATTGATTTGTGACCTAATACATGATTTATTCTGGCAAATGTTCATGTGTACTTAAAAGAATACATATTCTGCTGTTCTAGGATGGAATGTTCTGAGTGTATCTTTTAAATACATCTCGTCCAGTGTGTCCTTCAAAGCCATTGTTAACTTGTTGATTTTCTCTTCAGATGATCTGTCTATTGGTGTAATTGGGGTTTTAATGTCCCTTACTACTATTGCATTACTTTCAATTTTGTCTGATATCAGTATTGCTACCCTGGCTTTCTTTTGACATTCATTCACATAATAAATATTTCTCCATCCCTTCAGTTTCAATCTGCAGATGCCTTTAGATCTAAAACGAGTCTATTGGGACGCCTGGGTGGCGCAGTTGGTTGGGCGACTGCCTTTGGCTCGGGTCATGATCCCTGCGTCTTGGGATCAAGTCCCGCATCGGGCTCCTTGCTCCGCAGGGAGCCTGCTCCTCTCTCTGTCTGCTTGTGTTCTCTCTCTGTTAAATGAATAAATAAAAAATCTTTAAAAAAAATCTTAATATAAAACGAGTCTATTGTAAGCAGCATATAGACGGATCTTGTTTTTTTGTTTGTCTTTGTTTTTATTTCTATCCCTTCTGTCACCCTCTCTCTTTTAATTGGAGCAGTCAGTCCACTTTCTTTTTTTTTAAGATTTTATTTATTTATTTGACAGAGAGACACAGTGAGAGAGGGATCACAAGCAGGGGGAGTGAGAGAGGGAGAAGCAGACTTCCTGCTGAGCAGGGAGCCCAAAAAGGGGGTTGATGGATCATGACCTGACCTGAAGGCAGATGCTTAATGCCTGAGCCACCCAGGCACCCTAGTCCATTTACTTTCAAAGTAATTATTCATAGTTATGTATTTATAGCCTTTTATTTTATTACTCTGTTCCTTTCTTCCCTTCCTCTCTTCTCTCACCATAAGTTGGATTTCTTTAGTGATATACTTGGGTTCTTTTCTCTTTACTTTTCATATCTCTTACTACTTTTTGATTTGTCATTACCATTATGTTTGTATAACATCTTCTGCCTACAGTAGTCTGTATTAAGTCAATGATTGTTTAAGTTTGAACCCATTGTTTACTCTTCTGTGCATTTTAAGTATATGTTGTCATATTTTATATACTGGTATTTTGTGAGTCCCTGGACATATTTTTACAGATATACTTAGTTTTATTACTTTTGTGCTTCCTATTTTTCTTACTTTTATTTATGGACTTTCCTTTCCACTCAGAGTCCTCTTTAACATTTATTGAAGGATAGCTGAATGGCCATAAACTCCTTTAACTTTTGTTTGTCTGGGAGACTTTTTATTTCTCTTTTCATTCTGAATGATAGTCATGGTGGATAGAGTATTCTTGACGGCAGATTTTTCCTATGCAACACTGAATATGTCATTCTCTTCTGGCCTGCAAAAATTCTGCTGAAAATTTGCTGATAGTCTTATAGGATTTTCCTTGTATGTAACTGTCTTCTTAGATGTTGTTGCTTTTAAAATTATTTCTTTATCACTTTTTTGACCATTTTAATTATTATTTCTCTTGCTGCAGACATTTTTGGGTTGATTTTGTTGGTGAATGTCTGTGACTCCTGGATCAGAATTTCTCTTTCCCCACCAAATTCAGGCACATTTCAGCTATTATTTCTTCAAATAAATTTTCTGCTCCCTCCTTCAGTTTCTTCTTCTGGAATTCCTACAATGCAAATGTTATATGCTCGATGGAGCCACTGAGTTCCCTAAGTCAATTCTCACTTTGTATAATTTTTTCTCTCATCTGTTCACCTTGATAACTTTATATAACTCTAATTTGTTTTTCTGCTTTTCCTAGCAAGCTAGTTATCCCATCTTGTGTATTCTTAATTTCAGTTATTGCGTTCTTTATCTCTGATTGGTTCTTTTCTATCTCCTTGTTAAGGATCACACCGATTTCCTCCAATTTTTTTCTGAAGTCCAGTTAGCATCTTTATGATCATTTCTTTAAATTCTCCATCAGGCATATTACATCCATTTCACTTTGGTCTCTTGTGATTTTTTTCTTCTTCTTTCATTTGGGACATATTCCTCTGTCTCTTTATTTTTTCTATCTCTCAATACCTGTTTCTGTGTATCATGAAAGTTAGCCACATCTCTTACTTTCAAAAGTAGTGGGTGGGGTACACACTTTTAACAAGATGGTTAAAGTCCTCTTCCTGAGGGATGCACAGCCACCATGGAGACTAATCCAGCTGGGCCACTCCACAAAGCTTGTGCTGGTGGGGCACAAAATTTTGACAAGGTGCATGCCTCCTTTGAATGAAGAGATTGGAGGCCACTGCCACCACACCTGAGACCCTGCAGATTGTACAGTCAGGAGATGTGATGTTGGCAAAATTTGCACTGGTTTTCTAAGGGAGGGGACTGAGGCAGGCCCTTTAGAGAGGTTGAGGAAAGGCGTACACAAGTAAGGTAATGAATGCCACTACTTTTCTGGTTCCAGCAGGCATTCATGTGTTTATGCTGGGGGAGAGGGTAGGGAAATGGCACCTTCCAACTACTTTGTTCCTGGAAAAGTCCCTCAGTGAACTCTGCAAATTTTAAATAACTTTCCCTCCTGTATGCCTCATATGTATTTCAAACTGATACTTCTAAGTTGTTTCTCTACAACGTGAGTGTGTGTGTGTGTGTGTGTGTGTGTGCATGCTCTCTTTAAGGGCAAGGACTCAGCTTCTTATTCTTCCTTTCTCAGTTCTCCCAAAGCCAATCCAATAGGTTTTCAATCTCACTGTTGTAAGAACTCACAAAATTCAGCCTCTCTGGTTTTCAAAGCAAAAGGCATGGGTATTCATCTTCCCCACTTGAGCTCTCAAATGTGAGTCTGTTTTTCTCTCTTCTCCATGCCTGTGGCCTCCTCCCTCTGGCAGACAGACCATGGGGTTTAGCTCCCCACTGTGTCTCTGCTCTTCCTATCCTTATCATGTGGCTTCTTTTCTACAATAAATGTGGAGTTTTCTCTGCAAGTCTTTTGGTCATTTTCTAGATTATTTACACTGATGTGAGTGTTATTTATAGTTATATCCAAGGGATGGAGTGAGTTAGGGTCTTTCTATTCCTCCATCTTCCCCAGAAATTCCTATTCTTGAATAAATAAAATTATCTTAGAGCCCCTCCTACAGTGATAGAAATAATTGGACTAGAGATAAGGAAAAAGCTAAATTAAATAATCACAAATCCTGAGCCAAAAGTCTAAAGAAAGCTTGAGTACCAGATGCTTTTATCCTGATGCTAGCCAAGAAACCATGCAATGACATCAATAAGCAGAAAGGCAAATTTCTCTACATGAAAAAAGGATGATTAAAAAAAATAACTCTGAAAACATCAGAGAACAAACTAAATATGTACTGACAAATAATATTATAGACGGATGTTTTTCAATTGAGACTCAAGTTTACAAAAGTCATCTTAGACCTGCGGTTCTCCAATGGGCATGATTTTGTTCCTCTGTGGATAGTTAACAATGTCCAGAGTATTTTCAACTGTCATAAGTGGAAGCCTCCTGGCCTCTGGTAGGTAAAGATCAGGGATGATGCTAAACATCCTACAATGCTTAAGATAGCTCATGATAATAGATAATTATCTGGCCGAAGATGTCAATAATGCTGTAATTAAGGTAGCCTACCCGAGACTTATGGGAAAGGTATAAAAAAATTATGTAAGGTATACCCAGATGTAATTTTTTGGAGAGAGGTCAGAAAAAGGTGTATTGATGATTATCAAGTCAGAAAAAAATTAGTTTTCTAAAAAGAGGTAACAAATATTACGTATCCAAATTTTCAGGGCAAGAGTTAGTTGGAATAACTCCCCAGTAGGAGCTAGGACCCAGGAAGCTATTAATAAGCATCAGCTCAAAGCTACTGATTGGAAGTGCATAGGAAAATTATTTGTAGAACTGTATTTTGAAGACTAGGGCACCTATATCAAATGATGATATAAAATTTAGAATTTTGTAAGAAAAATACTGAGAAAAGGAGTGTAAATTATTCCAGTAATACTGTAGTAACTTTAAAGGTAACTCAATTATGTTTTTGAAAGTTGAGATCCAGAAATTGAATATATTCTCAGAAAATATCTGAATATATAATCAGAGATATCATTGGTAGAATCACAGCTTGGGCTAGAAGTTGGGACTGAGAAAGAATAACCCTTGGGTCATAGCTTCTTACCAGCAGTACATGAACACCAAAGTATATATAAATAATGTTTAGGGAGGCCTAGGTGGCTCAGTTGGTTAAATGTTTGCCTTTGGCTCAGGTTGTGATCCTAGTGTCCTGGGATGGAGTCCCACTTCAGGCTCCTTGCTCAGCAGGGAGTATGCTTCTGCCTCTGCCTGCCATTTTCCCTGTTGTGCTTGCTCTCTTGCTCTCTCTCTGTCAAATAAATAAAATCTTTAAAAAATTATAAAAAATAAATAAAGTTTAGGGATTTGTAAACTTGATTAGGAAAATTTCACATTTTCATCTTACTAAGTTTAGATTGAAATGTAATGTTGTTTGCTATTGTGAATATATTTAACTTATATTCATATTAGCAATATCATGGCTTTTTATTAAAGCCATGTATCAAACTGGAGTCATACATATTTTTAAAAAATATTTTATTTATTTATTTGACACACAGAGCACAACCAGAGGGAGTGGTAGGCAAAGGGAGAGGGAGAACCAGGTTTCCTGCTGAGCAGGGAGCCAGATGCAAGGCTGGATCCTAGGACCCTGGGACCATGACCTCAGCCAAAGGAAGATGCTAAACCTACTGAGACATTCAAGCGCCCCTAGAGTTGTAAATATTTTGAACTGTTCTTTGTGTTTATCACTTTTGAAAAAATACAGCAGTTTTGTTTTTTTTTTAAAGAAGAGTTAGAATTGATACATATATTAGGTCAATACAAAAACATATATGATACTGTGTAACAGTTTCAAATATTTTGATAACTCTATGTCAGTTATATTGGGTTATTTTGTAATTTTAACAATATTATAAGAAGGAAGTCATATAATTGGCTTCACAAGACTACCAACTAAGTACTTGCAACAAAAAAGTAGTTAAGAAACATTTCCCTGTATGGAATTACTCCACTAAAGATAGAGGAGGCAGGCAGGATTTACTGCATAATTGGTGTGTTGCCATATCCAGAATAGATGTACCTCATATCTCCTAATAGATTGCCTCTCTAAATGACATTGGAAGAAATGTGCTAGATTTAGAGATGTGTAGTCTTAAAAAGAGAGAAAAATTATGATAGTTGTATGCACAGGGTCCTGAATGACATACAAATAAGTTCAAAAGACCACAAAAGAGTGTGCAAGGACAATCAAGGTATGAGGTTTGATTTAATGCTCTTGATAGAAATTTAGAGACTTCAGGAAAGTGGTGATGATAGGATGAAATCATAGCCTGACTTGGAAAGCAAGTGTGTACAACCTGAAAATCCATGAATTTTTTAAGCCAGAATTTCTAATATGAAGAAGAGGTGTCTCACTTAGAGAAAGTAAAGACTGTGAAATTGGTTAATCCTTAGATGCTGTAGGAGACAATCTGATTGAGTAAGCTAGACAAGTACTACTCTGAAGAATAGGAGCTTCCAAAACGAAAAATTCCCAGATCACTTGGTTCTGGAAATTTGCAAGTTCAAAGCAGGCAACCTGTACTATAAAGGATAATTCAAAATGAGGATATATATTATTTAATTATTGATATCCAGCCTCAATTTAGCCTGACTATATAAGCTTTTCCTGAAAAAGAATGTTTGGAATTTGAGAATTTTCAGGGAACAAACAAGAAAACCCAGTTCCTAGAAGCATGACTGGATTTGTAAGTGCTCTTTTAGTTCAATAGGTATAAAGATTAGATCAAGTAAGTGTAATCATGGATTTGGTTAATTTAAAAATAAGACTACCAATTGATAGAGGTGAGATATCACACATGGCTGTTTGCACATGTTAATAAAAGCGTCTCAGACTTCAAATCAACTTTTTCACGGGAGCTTCCAGGCAGTCTTCCACCAAATTATTAACAATGTCTTAACATCTTTACGCATAGTAACAACTGTGGATAGGACCACTGAAAACTTTCCAAGAATACTAGTGCATCCTATGTGTAGCCAACAGTGTTGCAGCTGGGCTTTTATCAAAGCAAAATGAAGCTTGCAGCCTTACAACAGAGACTAAATAAGATCTTAACCCCAGTTGCCTCTATTTCAGCCATAAGCAGGAAGATATTACTGAAATGGGACCTTGAGCAAAGATCTGTATAGTCTTGGGTGTGATTTTTTTTTGTCATAAATACTGAAGTAGACCTATAGTATTCTCATAGGATAAAAGATAGTGAACATAGACACCAGATATATTCCACAGATTTATAAAAGACAACATTGATATTATATAGAATTTTAGCATAGCTAGGTGTAGTTAATGTTTACATAAGAGGGGAAAAAAGAATCAAGCAAATAAATTTCCTGGCATAATTAAACAAAGGTATGTTTGGGTCAATTACCAGTGACATAATGGTATTTATATTCCCTTTTAGAGGAAATGCAAGAGATATGGGAGACATTGACTCAGCCAAGTAATTGGGTCAGTGCCCATCAAAATACAGATCTTCATTGACATACAACATGTTGTGTTACTTCCTGATAAACCCAACATAAATTGAAAATGCATTCATACACTTAACTCAACTCACCTAACATGATATCTTAGCCTAGGCTATCTTAAATATGTTCAGAAACTTACATTCCTATGCTTGAGCAAAATCAGCTAACACAAACTTATTTTATAATAAAGTATTAAACATCTCATGTAATGTATTGAATAGTGTACTAAAAGTGAAAATCAGAATGTTAAATGGATGCAGAATGGTTGTATATGTGTTTCAGTTGTGATTGTGTGGCTGCCTGGAAGCTATCACTTCTTGTCCAGCATCATGAGAGAGTATGGTACCCCAGATTGCTATCCCAGGAAAAGTTCAATATTCAAAATTTGAAGTGTGGTTTTTACTGAATGCATATCATTTTTGTACCTTAGTAAAGTAAAAAAGATCATTAGTCAAACTGTTGAAAGTCAGGGACTGTCTGTAGTTATAAAAATTCAATGGTTATATCTAGAGTTGAGTTCTGCTGCAAAGTTTTGCCATAATACCATGAAATAATCCAGTCTTAAGTGTATCTTGTTTTAGACAATCACTAGGACTCTGATGTGGAGCATTAGTTGTCATGGAATATATTAAAAGAAGTGGTAGCTGGAGTATAGCTACAACTATAGCAATAATTGTGAAGAAAGCACAGTATCTAAGTAGGGCATACATTCCCCATGGCAGGTTAGATACAAAAATTGTTTTAGCATATTTAAAGCTTCTGCTTTCATTATATTGTTAATATTCTGTTGGTCAAACTCTATAGCAATAGACATGGAATATAAGCTGCCACAGTGGGAAGGACAGTCAAAATAGACCAATAAACTTAACAGATGTCACTGTTAATTTCCTTTTAGAGTTTTCAGACCATGCAGAGAAGAATTTTCAGAAGACCAAAAAACACTTGAACTTCAATCTATAGTTCTGTCACTCATTTGTTTTTCCTCTCCCTTGTGTTGTCAACTCTTTGGATTATGGTCCCAAAATAAGAAAGTCCACCAAATGGATAAAGTTCTTATTGAAGTATAATTGGCATATAATATTACATTACTTTCAGGTGTACAACATTATGATTTAACATAATGTATTATATTTTGTTATATTATAACAATATATAATATAATATAAATTTATAATATAATATGTGTTATATATTATATACTATTATATTATATTATTAATTATAATTAAATTATATAATGTAGAATTTGATTATAATTAATATAACAAAGTTTTATTATTTTGTTATATATATAACAAAATGTTCACCACAATTAGTCTAGTTAACATCCATCATCCATCAAATAGATTTTAAGACAATCATAAGAATACATTGATTCATTTCCCAATTTCCAGGAAGAAAGCCCGACTGTTTCTGAATGTGAAGTATAATTTAAGAAAAAAAAAATAAAGAGGCTAACATTGATGTAACATGGGATTAATTTTAGAAATTAATGCTTCTAATCAAAGGATTATGTTCTAGCATGAGTGGTTTCCTGCTATTTTCTCTTTTAATTTATTAGACACCTCATTTAATGATTAACACAATGTCACATCATAAAGGCAAAATATAGGAGAAATTCCCTTTAAGTAGAATTATGTCAGAGGACTTATTTTCTATTTTGTATCATACTGTTGGAGTACAATTGAATTGGAAATATGAGACAATAAAATTTGACTCTCAGTGAACTTTTCAGGTAAAATATTCAAACATAAAATACAAACAAATTTAAAAAAACACACAACTAGCAAAAGATACTTTCTCCTACTGTCTCTGGATTATTTTTGGACTCCAAAAGTGTCACTTTGTTTCACAGTTGTTTTCCTCTGTCCCATCTCAAAGAAATTCCTGTTATGATTTTGTTATATATCTTTCTTTATCTATGTTATAATGTTTATATCCATACATATTACAGACCATTGTTCTGTGCATCTGCATAAAAGCTCTCAAAATATACTATATATATATTTTTGTACCTAGGCCTTTTCCTTCAGCCTTATCTTTTGCAGATCTATATATGTATATAGATATTATGAGAATTATTACTATTTAGTATTTTCCATCCTATGTATATTCCAATATATTTTTAAATCTCCTATTATCGATCATATAATTGTTTCCAAAGGCTTACCATTGAACATGTTTTTGTAAGCCTTATTTTGTCAGGTGCAAACATTTTTCTAGGATAAAGAGCTGCATATAAAATATCTGGATATTGGACCATACATATTTTCCAACATTACAGTTACAGAATTGTGTCCAAAATGTCATGCTACAATGTTTCTTAGAGATAAGGCAAATTTTTTTTAAAGATTTTATTTATTTATTTATTTATTTGAGAGAAAGAAAGAGAGAACAAGCATGAGTGGGAGGCAGGGGCAGAGGGGAAACCAATGCAAGTCTCCACATGGGGCTCCATCTGGGGCTGGATCACAGGATGCTGAGGTTACAATCTGAACCAAAGGCAGAAGCTTAACCAACTGAGTCACCCAGTTGCCCTAAAGATAAGGAGATTTTGATTTTGTTACATTCTTAAGAAGGTAGTCAGTTTTTGTTTTTTTTTCTCCCAATAAAATGATTATAAAACAGTATCTCTTTGTTTTATTAAATATGCATTTGTTCAATGAGTTAATTTAATGGTTAGCTTTCCTATTTTATGAATTATTTGTTCATATATTTTGCTTTTTTTTCCCCATAGAGCTGATTGTTTCTTCACCTTGTTATTTACTACAATTCTCCTTTATGATTTTTGTTCTTTGTGCTTTATTTAAGAAATATTCCTTGAGAATAGCATGGAGGACATTAGAAGAAGTAAAGAAAAATGAAGAGGGAAAATTGGAGGGGGAGATGAACCATGAGAGACTATGGGCTCTGGGAAATAAACTGAGGGTTTTAGAAGGGAGGCGGATGAGGGGTTGGGTGAGCCCCATGAGGGTTATTAAGAAGGCCACAGATTGCACGGAGCACTGGGTATTATACGCAAACAATGAATCGAGGAACACTACATCAAAAACTAATGATTTAATGTATGACTAACTAACATAACATTAAAAAAATGCTGACTAACATAACATTAAAAAAAATACTCCTTGACCTATACCTTGAAGATATGCATTTATTGACATCATATTGGTTTTTTTGTATTTGGTCTATAAATTATCAGAAATTTAATTTGCAAATGGTACCAGAAATAAATCTAAGTGTGTTTTTCCCCATTCAGTTAGAAACCATCTGCAATGCATTCATTTTAAAGGACCCATTTGGGGCGCCTGGGTGGCTCAGTTGGTTACACGGCTGCCTTCAGCTCAAGTCAGGATTCCAGGGTCCTGAAATCGAGCCCCACATCAGGTTCTCTGCTGAGCAGAGAGAGAGCTTGCTTCTCTCTCTCCCCCTGCTTGCTTCTCTGCTTACTTGTGCTTTCTCTCTATATCTCTGTCAAATAAATAAATAAAATCTTTAAAAAATTTTTAAAAAGACCCAATTTTCCTCAGTTATTTCTTTTATTTTTTTTTCTTATCCAAACAAGGACCCATTTCCAAACAAGGACCCAGTTGTAATTGTTTGTCCTTAGTTCTCTTTTCTATTTTATTGATCTATTTGTAAATTTTCAGGTAACATATTTTTTCAAATGGGAGCTTCTTAGTCTTGGACTGAGGTAAAACAAGACTTCACTTTGATTCTTCACATGAAATACTATTTTTGTTAGTCTTCAACATGATCTCTTCCACTTAAATTTGAGAAAAATTTGCCAATGTGCATAATTTTGTGTGGAACAGTATTTTTTGTTGGTATATAATTCATATGCCATTAAAATTTAACCTTTTAAAACGTACTATGCAGTGAATATTTAGTAGACTCACAAAGTTGTGCAACAGTCACCATTAATTACCTAGTTGCAAGATATTTTTATCATCCCAATAAGAAGCCCCTATAACCATTAGCATTCACATTATATACCCTTCTTCTCCCCCATGCTATGATAAATATAAACTATGTGGCCTTTTGTGTTGTCTCCTTTCATTTAGCATAATGTTTTCAAGCTTCATTCATGATGTTGCATATGTTATTACTTCAGCTTTTTATGGTTGAATGAGGTTTCATTTTATGGATATATCACTTTTTGTTTATTCATTCACCAAATGATAGACATAAGGATTGTTTCCTGTTTGGGGCTATTATGAAAAATGGTACTCTGTCTTGTACACATTTGTGTGCAGCCATATGTTGTCATTATTTTTGTGTATATATTTAGTAGTGGAATTTCTGTGTCATAAGATTATGTTTAACATTTTGGAGAATTTACAAACTAGTTTCCAAGGCAGTTGCATCATTTTATTATCCCAATAGCAATGTATTGAGGGTAGCCTCTGGATTATCTCTGGCTATGCAGGGTCATTGAGAATCAGGCACCATTTACTTAAAGCAAAGACCTAGGATCTGTTACCTAGAACCATAGAAGTTTCCCTGAGATATCTACACTCTCCCACCAGACTTCCTTTGGAAGAAAAAAGGGGCTTAGGGGTAAAGTGCCACTATTCCTTACCAAGAGATTGATGGTCATAAATTTCTTCCCTTTTAAATAAAGTTCCTAGTCACCCCCAAATTCCTAGTTCTTACTTTTATGAAATGTAAAACACTTGTCTCTTACCTTTCCTGTATGCGTTGAGTGGGGGGATTTGAGTTACCCATTTTTTTTTGTATTTATGTTACCCAATTTTCACTCTACAAGTTTAGAAAATTCAAGATAGTGAGACACTAGAAAGACTGATTTCATCATTTCTTAGATTAAGAACACCCAATAAACATTGGATGTTCTTACTTTGAAAAGCCTTTGGATGTTTTTGCAGTAGTTTTTTAGCTGCTGTTTTGTTACTGTATATTTGGAATAACAAAGTCATGAAAAAATAAAGGATTTTAGAATAGGACATCTGCACAGGTGCAAATGAAGGGACTCAAATTGATTTAGTTACCTAATGCCACTGTAAGCCTTATACCAAATCCCGGTCCTCTTTAGCAGCCAAAGCAGACATTCAATATGAGGTGAAGTTAATCCCTTTGTTTCACTAAGTCACAAATCCTGGAATACTCTAAACCTATATACCAAACATGGTACACACTTATTAGACAACATTCTGCTAGAAGAAATGCATACATTTAAGAAGGGTAAATATCCTTAGTTATGAGAAACAGATACTATCTGCCTCCGAAGATTATCAACCTAAGAACTAATAGCTTTTCTCTAACTGGATTAAAACATTTTCTTTGAAATAATCTCCTTGGAAGGAAATGGAGAGAACTTTCTAAGTAGAAAATGACACCATACTACTGTCCCAACAATAACAAATACCATAACCTTAAATGTACTGAGATTATCCTGATGGACTGAAATCCTTATATTTTTCCTCTTGGACCATTTTTCTTTCAGTTCTCCAGAAGTGTTGGGGGAGAGTTTGAGTCTTGCTAAACACAAAGTAATTCTAAAGTCTTTCTAAGTACATTCAGTTCATTTTCTGGCCTCAAGTGTTTGAAAAAAAAAAATGTCCACCCTTATTTTCTTTCTCCTCCAAAATATGGAAATACACTCTATTTATAATTTTATCTCCAAAAGCTCCTAGTCACCAGGGTACAAGTAGTCCAGACTCCTAGTTTCAGGCTATGTCCAGAAAACAACACCCAATGGGCAAAGAGAAAGAAATCTTTGCAGAAGAGCTAAACAAACAAATAAACAAAAAGATGCCATAGATCGACTCCTTAACAGATTCTGCCACCAAGAGAAGGCTGACATGGGTAGGCATCAATAGTTAATATCTGAGATGTTGGGACAGAAAAGCACAACCAAGAAGGGTTATCTATAAATGAGTTTTTTGGGTGAGTTTTCATTATTTTTGGAATCAAGTAAGACTGAGTCAAAGTTAAAATAGAATCTAGTGGTGGTACAGTAGATATCAATCGTAGTGTGTGAGGTGACAGTCTAACAAATCAGTTTAATCAAAGAAGTGAGTCAAGTATGATGAGAGATTAACATCATGAGAGAGTAAATAGCTGAGTAAGTAGATAAGGTCCAGAGAAAAGGTGAGTTCTAGTTGGGGAACAGGTTCTGGTGATTGAGTTTTTGCTGGCTGGGGGTAGAGGAAAAAATAATAAGGGGAGTAAATAAACAGATCATAAAGAATGCAAAATGCAGTAGTTAAAAAAAATAAATGTCTGTGGTGGCAGAAAGGCTTCCAGTTGTAAGAGCAATAAAATGGGAATTGAGGGGTGGTTGTGTCCAAGAGAGTGCAGTCCAGATGTGAAGTGGTCAGACCTAGTCTAGACCCAAAGGAGCTTTGAAAGCCAAAATGGATAAAGAAATGACATCTTCCACGGGCTCTCCAAACAGAAGAATACATTTTGAGCTTCTATGGCTGGCCTAGTTTTCACACCGTTAATGGAAGAAATATTTTTGTAATTGTTATGAGAAGTCGAAAACAAGAAGAAATTGTTCACTTGGCTGAGAAGACAGAAGATACAAACTGCAGCAAGAATCAGAAGAGAGACAGAAGAGCCTGGCAGGGTCATAGTCCCCACATTCTTACTTCACAATTATCCATTCAAGTATTACCCAAAGTTTTGTCTTACACCCTCTCCCCTCTCAATTTCTACTCCTTGCGTCAACACTAGGCTATATACTAGCACCCCAGAAGTTCATAGGTATATTAAGAGGGATAAAAGAAAAAAGGAAAAAAGAGATTAATCAACTGTTGTTGTGAGAACTCAGAACCTACTGCACCTTACCTGCTTTCAAGGGAGTCCTCCAAGCTGAAAAAATATGTTTTGCATGTGATGAAAGTAGAAACAAAGTGATATTCAGAAAGGATGTTGAGAAAAATGGTCATGGGAAATAGAATCTTGCAACAAACCCTGAGGGCTCCAGGGATTTGGATATAAGGTCAAATGACCTACAGTAACCATACATAACATATGTATGTTCAATGATTTATTGTGTTAAGTGTTTTAATACACATTATCCTAGTAAATAATCACAACAACCCATGAGTTTTGCAGGCCAAGCAATATTTCAAAGAATTATACCTTTTAATGTTTCAATCCCCCTGCCTCACCTTCATCATTCTGTGTTCATGCTAAAAGACATGAGGGAAAAATAGAGTATGGGATCCAATTCTTTATCTTCTGTCTAGGCAAGCTCCAACATTTGTTATTCATGAATAATACAATTTTCTACATTGAATAACTTGGAATCTGTTCTTATATTTTTATTTGTATTTATGTTAGGTAGGAATATTTTCCATTTTTCCTTCTTTGAAAAACTCAAATAAAGAAACATTTTCTGCTTATGATACTAAATTGATATTTCAGCAAATAGTCTTGTACTTAAAAGGGACATAAAATCTCACAATTAACCATGGATGTAGGCTTTTTCAGATAGGACTTATGCTTCTTTTGGCCATAGATAAACATTAAGAATATGACCAGAGATTTTAGAGATTTACTACTGCTCCATAGATAAATTATGAAAAGAGGAGTGGCTTTTTCTAAGACACCCAAGGAAACTGAGGAACATGCAATAGCAGTTTTCTTCTTCTGAATACACTTCTAACATTCTCAATAATCAATTCTACAACCACTGAATCTCTGTATTTGAACTTTTATCTTGGATCTTTCTGCCACACCCAGATGATTGGCATGTGAGCTGTAAATAGAAGACCTTGTCCCTGCTCTAAGCCTTCACTACCCTTCATTACTGTTTTTCCAGAGTAGGAAGTGGAAAACTACAGCAGTGTGCAATCCCAGGGTTGTGTTTTTGTGTAGTCCATCTAGTAAGACCAGATTTCAACAGGTGGACATTTGCAATCAATTTGGTCCATTAACTGTCCCATTGAGCTTTGTGTCTTTGAGATTCTCAGATTCTGATTCCTCCATAACCACCTTACCTAGTGTATAGTAGTGTACTTTTCCAATGTTAAGACAATTTTAGCAAGCTCTATCACAGCTCAAAATTGTGAGATACTGTAATCACAACTGAGGTTCTACCATTTCAACAAAGATTTTACAAAACACAAAAAAGAAAAAGGAACAAAAAAAGAAAGATGATTTTTTTTAATTTTTATGTTGTAAAAGATGGGAAAAAAAAAAAAAAAAACAAGAATCACACTCACAGCATGATTCCAAATGCTTACACTGTCAGATGCCAGGTATATGAGTCATTTAGAGTAAGTTGTCTTCCCTCCTTTGTTCTTCAGTTTCTTTTTTTAGAATATGGAGAAAAAAATTTTCATAGATTACAATATGAATTGGGGTATGTTGGTGACAACCTGAGTAATCAAAATCAAAGAATATTAAAGGGAGGTAAAAGTCAATGGGACAAAGTCGATGGACCAAATTAATCACAATATTTGTAAACAATCTTTGGTGCATAATAGACACTTTACAAAAGGTGGTTATGATTAAGAATATCAATAGAAGCAAGGAAGAGTCTTATTGGTCCTGAAATTATTTACTCAGAAATAGCTAAATAGTAAACTCTAGTTCTTGGTGGCCTATATCACTTTGTATTGTTACCTAGAAGATTGTAATTTTTCTGGGTTCAACTGGCACAGTACCTGGGCTAATAAGCCATGGACAACAGTTCTGAAAGTCTACAGATTGAGTTTCCCTACCATGGTGTGATCCTTCATTCTTTGTCAATTATTTATTTACTTATTATTTACTTATTTTTCAGGTTAAGGATATTTCAGTGCCACTGATATAATGTGTTATGGGGTCATCATGATTATCTTTAGGGTTGATGGTTTGTTAGAACTCAGAGAACTTGGGGGTGGGGGAAGCCATTATTCTTAAAGCTGTTATTTGTCATTACAGCAAAGAACTACAAATTAAAATTAACAGAGAAAAGGCTTCAGAGGGCAGAGTCTAGGAAAAAACAGGCATGAGCTTCAAGTTGTTTTCTCCAATGGAATGTGATTCCTTCTCTCAGCAATCATGTGAGTCAACATTTAGAAAATGTTTATAATCAAGAAAGCTCACTCAAGCCTTAGTGTCCATGATTTTTGTTGGAGGTCAGTCATGTAGTCATAAAGTATTCCATGACTGACTTTAGCTACTTATTCTCCAGTCCACTACCAAACAGATGTCAAACTGATAAAGTGTGGGTGAACAAAAACAGGTTTTCAAAAACAGATATTTACTACAAATAACATTATTTCACATAAACTATCTGATGTATGGCTCTAGGTCTCAAGTATATAAAGACACTCTTATCTGACTAGATTCTTTCCCAAGTGTTCAGAATTAATCTCACAGGAGTTGGTCTAAGACTAGTAATTCCTTTGAATCATGCAGGGTTTGAGTACCCCAATACTGATTAGTTAACTTTTACTACCAGACAATTTCAAGTGATTTCCCCAGAAAATGAACCTTGAGATGACTCGCTCACCTCTATATTAAACTCAGAGCTGCTCCCCCCCCCCCAAGTTTTTCATCATATAGCAGAAATGTCACCTTATCCCCAGGAAGCTGTATCAATCAGGATCAACCCGAAGTTAGATTTCACTCCACTTCAGCCTATCCATGGCAAGCTCCCAAAGACTCCCTTCCCCTCAGAGTTTTCTCTTGTTTTGAGCATCACCCCAATGTTGAGTCAGAAGATTTCACTTAGTTTCAAGGATTTTGTACACTAAAATAAACTTGTCCTTTTTTTTCCTACCATATGTTATATTGACTTTTGTACTTATTATTCATTTACTCTTTGAAAATCAATTTGTTATTTTCTGTTACTAGTACAACATTGTTGCCAACCTCCTTGAAAATGCAAAAAAAAAACAACAAAAAAAATAAAAACACAAATATGAAGATGCAAATATCCCACTACTCTGTGTTCCATGCACCATGTTAATCATCTAGAGAGAAATCTATGCTTGAATGAAGCATCTGAATTGCATTTTGAAATTTTAGCATTCCAAATCTTGAGATGATGGGTGTGCACCACCATATTCTTGATTGAGGCAATAGTAATTTCCAACTTACAATGAAGTGTGATTTTTTTAAAAAAAAATATTTTGTTTTGTATTTGACAGAGAGAGAGAGAGATCACAACTAAGCAGAGAGGCAGGCAGAGAGAAAAGGGGAAGGAGGCTCCCTGCTGAGCAGAGAGCCCAATGTGGGGCTCAATCCCTGGATCCCAAGATCATGACTCTAGCCAAAGGCAGAGGCTTTAACCCACTGAGCCACCCAGGCACCCCAATATTACACAGAATTTCAAGGCTTCAACTTAAAATCATTTTTAAAACCAAAAAACTGGGCACCTGTGTGGCTCAGTTGCAACTAACTTCAGCTCCATTCATGATTCTGGAGTCCCAGAATCGAGTTCCAATTCAGGCTCCCAGCTCTGCGGGGAGTCTTTTCTCCCTCTGATCTTCTCCCCTCTCATGCTCTCACTCTCTCTCAAAAAATAAATAAAATCTTTAAAACCAAAAAACTTTTAAAACCACAAAGAAATGGAATATTATATGACAATCAGTATTTCAGTTCTTATCTTTCCCTACCCAAAAAAGAGCAAATTAAACATTTTTATTTCTAGTAGGGTATATGTCATTCAGTGTTCTCCAGGGAAACAGAAACATTCATATAGGTATAGATTATATGTTTTACATAAATCTATTTCAATAGATATACTTCAAAATATGTAATATCTTAAATATATGAATACAAATTTTATTAATATAACTATTTATATATTTGTTTATTTAAAGAAATTTTCATATATGTTTGTTGAGCCTGTCATGTACAAAATCTGTAGAGCAGACCATCAGGCTAGAAAACCAGGAAATGATGCTGCAAACTTGAGGAAGAATATCTTCTCGGAGAAACTTAATTTTATAGTTTTTAATGCTTCAGCTATATGGATGTGGCCTAACACTCACTATGGAGGATCATCTGCTTTACTTAAATTAATCTTACTGTAGATGTACAATGTTCCTTCACAGCAATACCTAGATTATGCTTGATGCTACATCCTAGACAAGTTGACACAAAAGCTAACAATCACAGGATAGATAAGGGATTTCAAGAATGTGATTTTAAGCTAAGGGATTCAAGAAAATAATATACATCATAAAGCTGTATAATAGACCCGAAGATACTAACAGTTATCAGAGGTTGTCAGTTAACAGTATTTCTTGCAGCTTAAAGTAAGGTCTATCAATAGCTGACCCAGTTTTCCTTTAAGCTCACCGTATCAACTTTTGAGTACTATTTGAGTACTCTAAAACAGCATGTAGTATTTCACAAACTAGATAGTAAAACCCACAGAAGTGAACAAAACTATTACAAATGGAAGGGTTATCATTATCTAAGGACCAATATAAGAGTCATAGGCTCATAAAAATTGCATCAGAAAGTCTAAAGGATATACTGGGTAATAAATCAGGACTCAACCGGTAGCAAAAAATTGAAATTATTCCCTGTATATTTTCAGACAATGCTTTGAAACTGGAAAATGATCACATGAAAAAATTTGGAAGGAATTCAAACACTTACAGGCTAAAGACCAACCTACTAATGAATGTTTGGATCAACCAGGAAATCAAAGAAATTAAACAATCCATGGAAACCAATGAGAATGAAGACACAATGATCAAAAACCAATGGGATACAGCCAAGGTGGTCCTAAGTGGAAATATATAGCCATTCAAGCCTCAATCAGAAAAAATGAAGAATCCTGTTTACACCAACTCTCTTTATACCTTAAATAACTGGAAAATCAACAACCAACAACAAATTAAGCCAAACCCAAACACAAGAAGGGAAATAATCAATATTAGAGCAGAGATCAATGAATTAGAAACTAGAAATACAGTAAAACACATCAATGAAACTAGAAGTTGGTTTTTTGAAAGAATCAATAAGATCGATAAGCCACTGGCCAAACTCATTCAAAAGAAAAGAGAGAGGACTCTAATTAACAAAATTATGAATGAAAGGGGAGAGATCACGACTAATCCAAAGGAAATAGAAACAATCATCAGAAATTATCAACAGCTATATGCCAATAAGTTAAGCAACCTAGAGGAAATGGATGCATTCCTGGAAACCCATAATCTTCCAAGACTGAAACAGGAAGACATTGACAACCTGAATAAACCAATATCTAGTAACGAGATTGAAGAAGTGATCAAAAACCTCCCAAAAACTAAGAGTCCAGGAACTGATGGATTCCCCGGGGAATTCTACCAAACATTCAAGGAAGAAATAATACCTATTCTCCTGAAGCTGTTTCAAAAAATAGAAACAGAAGGAAAACTTCCAAACTCTTTCTATGAAGCCAGCATTACCAGCATTACCCTGATCAGTAAACCAGGCAAAGACCCCATCAAAAAGGAGAATTTCAGACCAATATCCCTGAAGAATATGGATGCCAAGATTCTCAACAAGATCCTAGATAATAGGATGCAACAGCACATTAAAAAGATCATTCACCATGACCAGGTGGGAATTATCCCTGGGATGCAAGGGTTGTTCAACATTTGCAAATCAATCAATATGATAAAACAAATCAATGAGAAAAGAGATAAACCACATGGTCTTCTCAATTGATGCAGAAAAAGCATTTGACAAAATATAGCATCTGTTCATGATTAAAACACTTCAAAGTGTAGGGATAGAAGGAACATTCCTCAACTTCATAAAATCTATCTAAGAAAAACTTGGAGTGAATATCATTCTCAATGGGGAAAAGCCGACAGCCTTCCCTTTGAGATTAGGAACACGTCAAGGATGCCCACTCTCACCACTGTTGTTCAATATAGTACTAGAAGTCCTAGCGACAGCAATCAGACAACAAAAAGAAACAAAAGGTATTCAAATTGGCAATGCAGAAGTCAAACTCTCTCTCTTCGCAGATGACATGATACTTTATGTGGAAACCCAAAAGACTCCACCCCCAAACTACTAGAACTCATACAGCAATTCAGTAATGTTACAGGATACAAAACCAATGCACAGAAATCAGTTGCTTTCTTATACACTAACAATAAAAATATGGTAAGGGAAATTAGAGAATCGATTCCATTTACTGTAGCAACAAGAACCATAAGATACCTGGGAATAGGGGCGCCTGGGTGGCTCAGTGGGTTAAAGTCTCTGCCTTCAGCTTGGGTCATAATCTCAGTGTATGGGATCAAGCCCCACATTGCTTTCTGCTCAGCAGGGAGCCTGCTTCCCTCTCTCTCTCTGCCTGCCTCTCTGCCTACTTGTGATCTCTTTCTCTCTCTGTCAAATAAATAAATAAAATCATTAAAAAAAAATACCTGGGAATAAACCTAACCAAAGAACTAAAGGAACTGTACTCATGAAAGAAATTGAAGGAGACACAAAAAGGTGGAAAACCATTCCATGCTCATGGATCAGAATAAACATTGTTAAACTGTCTAAACTGCCCAGAGCAATCTATACTTTCAATGCCATCCTGATCAAAATTCCACTGGCATTTTTCAAAGGACTGGAACAATTTTAAAGTTTGTATGGAATTAGAAAAGACGCCAATTGCTAAGGAAATGTCAAAAAAAAAAAAAAAGAAAAGAAATCAAAGCTGGAGCCATCACTTTGCCTGATTTGAAGCTTAACTATAGAGTTGTGATCACCAAGACAGTATAGTACTGGTACATAAACAGACACATAGACCAGTGGAACAGAGTAGAGAACCCTGATATGGAACTGTAACTCTATGGTCAAATAATCTTTGACAAAGCAGGAAAAAGTATCTCGTGGAGAAAAGACAGTAAATGAATGGTGCTTCAATAAATGGTGCTGGGAAAATTGGACAGCTATATATAGAAGGATGAAACTTGTCCATTCTTTTACATCATATACAAAGATAAACTCAAAATGGATAAAAGACTTTAACATGAGGCAGGAATCTATCAAAATCCTAGAGAACATAAGCAGTAACCTCTTCAACATTGGTTACAGCAACTTCTTTCCAGATATGTCTCCAAAGGCAAAGGAAACAAAAGCGAAAATAAACTTTTGGGATTTCATCAAGATAAAAAGCTTCTGCACAGTGAAGGAAATGGTCAACAAAACAAACACGCAACCCACAGAATGGGAGAAGATATTCACAAATGACACTACAGACAAAGGTCTGATATCTAAGATCTATAAAGAACTCCTCAAACTCAACACTCACAAAACAGATCACATCAAAAAATCAGCAGAGGACATGAACAGATGTTTCTCCAAAGAAGACATACAAATGACTAACAGACACATGAAAAAATGTTCATCATCATTAGCCATCAGGGAGATTCACATCAAAACCACATTGAAATACCACTTTCCATCAGTTACAATGGCCAAAATCAACAAGACAGTAAACAACAATGTTGGAGAGAATGTGGAGAAAGGGGAACCCTCTTCCACTCTTGGTGGGAATGCAAGTTGTCACAGCCACTGTGGAAAGCAGTATAGAGATTGCTGAAGAAATTAAAAATAGAGCTATTATGACCCTGTAATTGCACTACGGAGTATTTACCCGAAAGATATAGAGGTATTACAAAAAAAGGGCCACATGTACCCCAATGTTCATAGCATGGTTACAACGCCAAATTATGGAAAGAGCCTACATGTCCTTAAACAGATGAATGGATAAAGAAGATATGATCCATATATACAATGGAATATTATGCTCAACAGAAAGGATGAATATCCAACTTTTGTATTTCATGGATAGGATGGAAGAGATTATGCTAAGTGACATAAGTCAAGCAGAGAGAGTCAGTTATCATATGGTTTCACCTACGTGTGGACTATAAGGAAAAACATGGAGGACATTGGGAGAAGGAAAGAAAGATGAATTGAGGAAAATCAGAGGGAGAGATGAAACATGAGAGACTGTGGACTCTGAGAAACAAACTGAGGGCTTTGGAGGAGAGAGACTGGAGGCTTGGGTGAGCCTGGTGGTGGGTATTAAGGATGGTATATATTGCATGGAGCACTGAGTGTGGTGCATGAACAATGAATCTTGGAACACTGAAAAAATAAAATAAAATGTATAAAAAAAAGAAGTCTAAAAGATGAGGATTGTGAGGAAGCTTAGAATCATCAAAAAATGCTTTTAATGTTCTGTTCAGAGCAGGAAGAAAAAGAAAAAAAACCTGAAAATTTAATTAGCAGTTTATGGGATTTTATAGCAAATAAATGACTGCAAATTGCCAATTTCCATTTTGATGATTTATTATTTGTTGAAGAGAAAAATTAAACATATTTAAAGTACCAGAATTAACTTTTTTGAGGTAATAAAAGTTGAGAATTCTTGAGACCTTATAAAAAATTCGACTTTTCTTTTCTTTTTTTAATATTTTTTTTTGCTTTGTTCTCCCCATATGTGTTTATTTTAATTTTTCAGTGTTACAAGATTGATTGCTCATGCACTACACCCAGTGCTCCAGGCAATACATGCCTTTCTCAATACCTACCACCAGGCTCGCCCACCCTCCCCCCCTTCAAACCCTCAGTTTGTTTCTCACAGTCCACAGTCTCTCCTGTTTCGTCACCCGCTCCAATTTCCCACCATTCATCCTTCCCTTCCTTCTCACAATGCCCTCCATGATTTTCTTTATACTCCACACGTAATTGAGACCCTAAGATAATTGAGTCTCTCCACTTGACTTATTTCACTCTGCATAATCTCTTCTAGTCCTGTCCATGTTGATACAAAAGTTGGATATTCACCCTTTCTGATGGAGGCATAATATCCCATTGTATAGATGTACCACATCTTCCTTATCCACTCATCTGTTGAAGGACGTTTTGGTTCTTTCCACAGTTTGGCTATTGTGGCCATTGCGGCTATGAACACTGGGGTACATGTA
>CM052813.1:31024022-31064943 GCA_028533885.1 Nasua narica | reverse complement strand
ACACACACACACACACAGGAGAGAAAATGTGGAGAGAGAGGGCAGGGTCAGGGAGAGAGAGAATATCCTATCTCAATATATATCCTCTTGGTTTGTTTTTTCTGGAGAATGCTGACTGATAGAGAGGGCTTCTGAGTTGCTGGTTGCTGGCCATATTTTATTTTTTACTTGTGTGATAGTGACAGTTTACATGGGTACTTTTTTTTTTTTTTTTTTTTTTTTTTTAGTGAAAGAGAGTGTGCATGTGTGACTGGCAGGAAAATCAGAGAGAAAGAGAGAGAGAGAATATTAGCCAGGTTCCACGCCCAACCCAGAGCCCATTGGAGGGCTGCATATCACAGCCCTGAGATCATGACCTGATCTCATGAGCTGAAATCAAGAGTCAGAGGCTTAACCCCCTGAGCCACCTAGACACCCCCATGTGCGTTCATGTTCTAATAATTCTAAGTGTTACATTTATGTTTATTCCATTTTCCTTATGTAATTATATTTCAGAATAGAAAATGAAGCAAAAATAAGTAACAAGGAAAAAGAAGGGAGAAGGGTGTGTGTGTGTGCATGTGTGTGCATATGTGTGTGTATATATATATAATATTTAAACTTCTATGACAGAATGTCCAATTTGCATACCACACTTTGTCATTTGCCCACATTCTGACGTTAACCAGCATCAGAGCCCTGTCACAAGAAACTTCATTTATGCAAACATGTCAGTTCTAACAGACTGATCTTCTTTCTCCAATAATGTCTTTGTAGCCATGCTTTTCTTTGCAGTTTTACTCAACATGAACTGAGTTTATACTTCCTTAAACCTGAGGTAATTTCCTTTAACCTCCTTTTCACCGGAAGCACAGACAAGTTTACCGCAGTGAGTAATTCCATGGTTTCCACAGAGAGCTCAAGATACTTAGCCACAGGAGAATCTGATTTAACCAAAACAAAGTGAAAAACCAATCATTAAAATAGCTTTGGCCTGTATAGAAATCTAGAGGTTACCAGCAGCTTAACAAACACAACCCATTTCATTTAAAATCATTAACCATGTGAGCTTAGTATGATTATCCTCGTTTTATAGTTGAGGAAACTGACATTCGTAGAGTATACATAATGGCTCCATATCACTCAGCTACCACCATGAAAGAAATGGACTAGCAATCCAGGGTTTCTTTCAGATTCAGTTTGCTGCTGGTGTGTCACTGGTATTGGCTTCAAACAGAACTAGCCTATTTAAGTGACTTTCTTGACTCCTAAGGTTCATAAACAAGCTAAAATCCCCGAATAGAATGACGTTCTGTGGCAATTTGCACTTTCAAAGTGTTTTAGATTTATATTTTTAGCCAATTGTTAAAGTCTAAAATTGATTTTAATATTATCTTGGAGATATATCTATATCTCTCTCTATATATATCTATATATATATATTAATATTGTCCAGATGAAGGCACTGAGGTTCGAAGATAACTCGCCACTTAAACTTAGAACACCCACCTGGGTGGCTCAGTTGGTTAAGTGGCTGCCTTTGCCTCAAGTCATAATCCCAGGGTCCTGGGATAGAACCCTGCATCTGGCTCCCTGCTCAGCGGGGAGCCTGCTTCCCCCTCTCGCTCTGCTTGACTCTCTGCCTACTTGTGATTTCTTCTCTCTGTCAAATAAATAAATAAAATCTTAAAAAAAAACACTTGAATTCAAAGCCTGTGGATTGGCCCAATTGTCATATTACCCCTATACAATCATATTGTTAGAGATATCTTTGGAAATTTTGTAGGCCCCTCTGGAAATCATATTATTATGCTTGATAGTTACAGGGGTATTAATTATACAAGCTGTAGGGGTGTGTGTGTGTGTGTGTGTGTGTGTGTGTGTGTGTGTATGTGTGTTTATAATTTGTGTGGTGTCTGCAAAGGTATTGTAATGAAGCCACAAAGTCCTAAATCTTCATGCTATAAATCCAGATGGGGGAGGTACAGCCAGGCTGATAAATATCTTTAGTTACAATGGAGCACTATCATTAATTTGGGTTTCACTAATTCACACTTCACAGTAATTCATTTAGGGCATTTACTAAATTGTTATAAAATGGCCTTAGCTTTTACTTATCTATAATGAAGGGGTTGGAAGGAAAATTAATACTCGCCCAGAGAATAGTGGAATAACTGAAAAGGATGTAAGGACCTGTTTTCAGGTGTCCAAACACTCCAGAAATCATTTACATACAAGCAATTGATGAGCTAATTTCAACTCATTCTTATCTATTCATTGAGGCTATTCAGCTTCAGAACCCTAGTGCTTTGTTAGTCTAATTCCAATTATAGTATATAAGAGGGCATTGAAAATGCATTTTGAAAAAATGAATTTCATTAGAAAGAAAAAATTACAATTTAGATCTTTCATTGAGGGAAATTAATCCAGATTGGGAAACAGATTAATGAGTTTTCTTTATTTATGACTAAAAACTGTATGCTAATATATTTAAAAAAGGAGAAACTATGGTCTAGGTTATAGTTTCTATTCTCAGGATTAATTGCTTTTTTAATTAAGAATTTCTGCATTGGTTATAACTTTAATTATCCAGTGAATATATATTTACATTTCCAAAAGTATATAGGAACTTAACAAATTTCAATTTTAAAACTTGAGAGTGAGTCAAAGGGTATATAAAATACCAGTCCAGCCAGGATGTTTGATTAAGCATTTACAATAATCTAAGGAAAAATGAGCAAATATTGGTACAAATCTAGTCATGGGATTGAAAGTATGCTTGGTAATCCATTGATGTAGCAGTGTGTTAGGAGTTATAATCAGACAAAAGGTCAATTAATCAATATACCATGTATTTACATGTTCATTGAAGACCACTGGGGACAAGGTAGTAGATACATAAATTACTCAAAAATTACTATGAAAAGTTATGGTATAGAGGCAAGAAAACCATCTGATTCAATTTGTAACATTAAAACTTGGAATTGAATGGTTTTTTGCCAATGAACTTTATGGCACTTCTATTTCCTTCTCTGCAAAAATTCTGAGAACAATGCTTTCATTCCCCTAGCCATATAAAGTTGCCATGAGGATCCAAAGTATCAATCTGTTTTAAAAATGGTAAGTCGCTCTCTAAACACAACGTATCAGTTAGTTTTAGGAATAATCTTACTACATAACTTATTTGACCTAGAAAAATTCTGGGAATGGTACTTTTAAAAAGTTAAGAAAGACCACTTCATTTCTGCCACACAAAGTGAGTGCTCACTGTCCGACATAGCTGGAAATATGTCAGATATGAGATGCTGACCAAGAATGCTGGGAAAATGTATGATGGAGTGACACTGAAAATAGCAGAGCCAAAGGCGACAATGTGATTATATTAATTTCCAACCTACAGGACCCTAAAATTGTGTTGCAGCACTGAAGAGACAATTAATAATACCTAAGAATCCCAAGAATATCTGTTTTCCCATCAGCAACAATATAAGTTTGTACATGATGCCATCCCAAAAGCAACTTTGATTTTATCACTGAGATTATTTTCCCTGCAGCTTAAAGTAAATTTATTCATTCCCTTTTGTTCTAGACCAAGTTGAGTACCTACGCTTCAAATAAAAGTAACATTAGTTTGTTGATATTATGCTTTTTTTTTTTTTCCCAACAGAAGCAAGACAAGTTCCAGGAATGACACTATGATAAATTATAAAAAAATTACCAATAGAATAAAGAGTACAGGTGTCACATGGGCTGTAAATTATTCTGATGGCCCAAGGCAACAAGCAGCAAACAATTTGTACAGAATATTTCAGGAAGGCATCACTCTCCAAACTCAAAGCTAAAATTCCTTTGGAAAGTTACTCATGTAAGTGGGCTTCGGTCATGAAAATTGTTCATCTGAGAACTGCAGCTGGCCACACAAACTCAAGGTGTAAATTAGATAAGGTTCCACTGAATCAGTATCTATCTAATAATATGGAGAATAATGAGCTAGTTCTTATCTTTTGCAAACTTCACTGGATTTAGGTCTGAGAAAATTTACCCCAGTGGAAATTTGAGTCTCCATAAGGCTTGAGTTGAAGGATAAAGATTCTAATTCCAGTTGGGTAAGTAAGTAGATATTTAATCTTGAGCAAATAAAATAAATTCCCTAAGATTATTTTCCTTATCTATGAATGAGAAAACAGATAGTGGAAAAAGTATTATTGAATGGTTTTGTTAAAATAATCAGATGAAGCCAGATATCCCAAATAGTCAGAATCTGCTAAGTGGTAAACTATATTCGCTAAATCAGAGTGCTAAATATTGCGTTGTGTCATTTGTACAAGTGACATTTTTTTCTATTTAATTTTGCACAATTATTGAGCTTTTTTTTAAAGATTTTATTTATTTATTTATTTATTTATTTATTTATTTATTTATTTATTTATTTATTTATTTATTTGACAGAGACATAGAGAGAGAGCACAAGTAGACAGACCAGCAGACAGAGGGAGAGGGAGAAGCAGAGTCTCTGTTGAGCAGGGAGCCTGATGTGGGGCTTGATCCCAGGACTCTGGGATCACGACCTGAGCCAAAGGCAGCTGTTAGCCAACTAAGCCACCCAGGTGCCCCCATTTACTGAGCTTTTATGTTGATTGGGTTTCTCATTTTTTTTCTCATTGTTTTAATGTCCCATCCCCAGAAAGAACATGGACATAAAGTGTTTCCTACACCCCTTTATCTTCTTTTTCCCTTGCCTTTCTTCTGTCAGTTTTTCATCTCTCATTTCTGCCTTCCACAGTAAGACATGCTAGACAGGCCTCTTCCTGGATCAGCACTAGTGTTCTAAATGAAGGAGCTGTCATTTTCTTTGCCTACTACTTGCTAAACTTCAGTGATTTAAGAAAATGCTTCCTGGCTCAACTCCCCTGAGTTCAGCAAGTATGTTTCCACTGCCCTTGTTATTTCTGTTCCTAATTGCTAATAGGAAAAAATAAAATAAAATCTAAGTTGTAGAAACTGCAGAAGGTGCTACTTTACTAAGGAGGCTTCCTATAGTCTGCAAAAAAAAATTGAATTTCTTTTGTTCTCTTTACCATATGAGATAGATTTAAGGGAATAGTTAGAATAGTGGAAATGAATATGTTGAGATGAGTATTGTTTGGGAGTGTTTTCCCATTATTCAAAAAGCCCTTTCTTCTTTACCTTTCTGCCTGGGTTCAAATCCTGACTCTAACACACTATGATCTTGGGCATATTATATGAGTTCTGAGTCTCCTGGTTTCTCCTGTAAAAGAGGGAAAAATTCACATACATCATAGGATATGAGTTAATGATTGTAATGACTTAAAAACAATGCTGAACATGTAAAACTGTTACACATTAGCCATTATTAATGTTATTCAATCATCTACCATATATCATGTTACTTAAAAGGAATTCCATCATCCCTTAGGGATTATATTTGCCAGTTAATTCTCATATCTATTACATATAATCTGTTTAATGCATAATGAATGTAATATCTATGTATACATATACAACCAAATTCACATATAATTAATCATTAAAATTCCTCTAGATGTTTTGGTCAGCTATATTAGTTTTTCAATGTAATTGGCAATTGGTTGGACAAAAGAGAGATAAGGAAGCAAGTTAAGGAGTATTGGACAACATACTCTGTGAACAGACATTCTTAATACTGCTATGATCTTTCTTTTTCAACAATTGTAGGTACAATGTTTTTTTCTCCACTATATTCTTAGTCACCACATGTTACCTAAAGTCTTCCTGCACATGGGTTGTACTGTATCCTTGTAAAGGTTAGAAAGGAGGGAGGCGGGTAGAGACTAAAGCAAGAAGTCTATTTTTAAAAATTTTGTATAAAACCCTCCACCTGCTTATGTTCATTTATTTAGAAAATAATAATCCCATATTCTTGGCCTGTAACTTTCACAATTTTCTTTTGAGATTTCCATTATTCTGATATTCTGAGATATATTGCAAATGCTATAGCTAAAGCTATGGGAGCTATTTAATCAAATATAATTATATGACTCTAATTTAGTACCAAAATTTAGGGTTAAGTATAATGACACTGATGCCATTTCTGTGACTGCCTTCCTAACAATTTTAAAAGAAGCGTAAAGAGCCCCAACTCGAAAGTCAGAGGAATCTGTTTGAATACTATCACTACCATTTACTCACCTGTGAGACTAGAGGAGAATTAGACTCTCTGAGCTTCCATTTCCTTTTTTTATAAGATGAATATTACGATGCTTTCTACCTCAGAAAGTTGTTATTACAGGAAATAAAAGACAAGATGTACCATTCAGCTCTGCTCTGCAAGGAGGATAATTGCCCAAAGGCCCCCAGCTGCTGCCCCTGTAAATGTACAAGTTGTTTGTATAAGGCCGTGCTTCCTGAGGGTTGCTTCAGACAATGTTTAAGAACAGGGATAAGGGGGTGCGTTGGTGGTTCATTCCATTAAGCATCTGACTTCAGCTCAGGTCATGATCCCACCAGGGGCCTGAGCCGCATCAGGCTCCCTGCTCAGTGGGGAGCCTGCTTCTCCCTGTCCCTCAGTAGCTCCCCATGATTATGCTCTCTTTTTCTTTCTCTCTCTCTCTGTCAAATAAATAAATAAAATCTTGAAAAAAAAAAAAACAGGTATAAGGAATACAGTCTTAGGTATATAGATGGTAACTACTCTTGTCGTGAGGATAGCATAATGTATAACTTTTTTTTTAAGATTTTATTTATTTGTTTGACACAGAGAGATCACAAGTAGGCAGAGAGGCAGGCAGAAGAGGAAGCAAGCTCCCTGCTGAGCAGAGAGCCCAATGTGGGGCTTCATTCCAGGACCCTGAGACCAGAGCCAAAGGCAGAGGCTTTTAACCCACTGAGCCACCCAGGCGCCCCTCACTTTTTGAATTACTACATTGTAACTGATGTAGCAGTGTTTGTACTATACTCAAATTAAATAAAAAAAATAAAAAAAAAGAACTCTAAGTATTCAAGCCAAAGTAAGCTTGCTCCTGAGAGAAATAAGACTCCTACTCTGACTAGAAGAGATTATGCCAAGTGAAATAAGTCAAGCAGAAAGAGTCAATGATCTTATGGTCTCACTTATGTGTGGAGCATAAGGAAAATCATGGAGGGCATTGTAAGAAGGAAGGGAAGGGTGAAGGGGGGGAAATCGGAGGGGGCGATGAACCATGAGAGACTGTGGACTCTGAGAAACAAACTTAGGGGTTTGGAGGGGAGGGGGTAGGGGTTGGGCGAGCCTAGTGGTGGGTATTGAGAAGGGCACATATGGAGCACTGGGTGTGCTGCATGAACAATCAATCTTGAAACACTGAAAAAATAAAATAAACATATTTGGTAAAAATAAAAAAATAAGACTCCTACTCTGGAGACTTTGGCAAGAAGACTTCAATGGGTCTGGCCAAACTTTTCTTAGACCTGGGTTGCAGTGTAAGATCCTTCAAACTCAAGCTTCCTCTTTTCCTCTCTCCTTCATATTGTCTAATCTGTACTGCAACCAGGAAAAAAAAGACTCATGTGCTCCTCACCCTAATTTTTTATCCATCTCATACATTTCCCACACTAAATCTCTTACCTTTAATCATATCATGATATCTGCAAATCCAACTTGGCAAATTATATAACATAGTACATGGGACACAGTAACCATTAATAAAATGTTAATGACCTTGTAGGAATAGACACCACATGAAAGAGAGTTCTACACACACTATTTGAAATGAATATACAGAATTTTATTTTCTCCAGCACAAAATATGTACATTCTTGCACATAATCTGAAAATAGATTTCTTTTTTATTTTACATTGTAGCAAAATCATCAGTAAATTTTATTTTTATATAGACTTCCCTAATACCTTTTGTAGCCACATACATGAATATTTTAATAATTCTGACAATATTTTTACTTAAAATGGTGAGTTAAAAATTTAGAATTTAGCCTTATTCTGGTCAGCCTATTTTAAAGGCATGGAGATCACATGAAAGAGACATTTGAACAAGAAGGAAAGGAAACAGTCATTTAAAGGAATTGGAGTTAAAAATAAATGGCAAGGGAAAAACTGAATTGATTACACCTTCTTCCTTATGGCCAATATTTCCCATGGAGCAATGTTGGGGGGAGAGGTTGTCATCAGAATATGGTAAGGAGGAAAAGTAGAAGGAAATAGAAAAGAATCAGAAAAGAGAACAAGAACATAAGATTTTCCATGAGAAATGGAAATTTAATTTCTCTAAAAGATGAAAAAGCAATTTCTTGTTTCACATCATTTCTCTTCTCTTCCCTATACCTGCACAATGGGAAACTGAAGTTTTGTCATTCTTGCTCTACAATTCCTGGATAGCCACCTCTGATTCTAGAGTTACACGTGTTTAAATAAATAAATAGATAAATAATAAATAAATAAATGGCATGCTTAAAAAAATGCATGCTTATGTGCTATCATTTTAATTCTACAAACTTCATTGGGAACTTGTTAAGGGATAAAAATTGTCCAGAGTAATCATAACTAAAAACAATATGTTTCTTGTTTCTCAAGGCTCTACACTAAAGTGCAAGCATTAAAAAAAATAAATGTAATATACTGTGCAAACTCTTTTATTAGAGGACTGTACAATTGGTCTGGAATGATCAGTGGGAAAGATTTGCTCTGCCTTTAGGAGTAGAAATACTCTAGGGCACTTGGATAGCTCAGTAGGTTAATCATCTGCCTTTGACACAGGTCATGATCTCAGGGTCCTGTGATCCAGCTCTGCAGTGGGCTCCCTGCTGAGCAGGGAGTCTGCTTCTCCCTCTCCCCTCCTCACCCTGCTCTTGCTCTCTCTCAAATAAATAAAACTTTTTTTTTTTCTTTTTTAAGTGAAACTCTCTATAAAAAGGTGAAATTGCACAGAGACTTGAAGAATAGACCTTCTCCAGTGAGTTGGGGTCAAGAAACATCTTCTGAGGGAGAGGAAATTACATCAATAAATTCATAGAAGCATGGAAAACTATGAAACAACCTAAGAATGACAATTCCCTGTGATTGGAGCTAGATGGAAGAGAGCATGGCAAGAGATGAGGCAGGATTGGTGGAAAGAGGTCAAATTATGAGCAGTTGTGTGCTATGCATTTATTATAGGGAAGAGACTGTTACTATTAAATTATTAAGAAGACCTGTTGAAGACTCTGTTTATTTAAAACTTCATCTCTCATTCTTATTTCCCAACTGTTTACCCGGAGCAAGCTTTCTTTCTAATTACCATTTTGGACTCTGTAGAAAGAGACTTCAGATATATAATTTAGCAAAACAAAAATATTAAAACCCATTTGGTTTCACACTTGTTCTGTATGTCAGCATTCCACAACTAATTTGGTCTGTATGGTATGCTTTTCCTTCATTTCACGTGTTGCTAAAATTTATTCTTTGAAAAGAACAAAGACATGCCTCATGTTCAAAGTTGAAACTTTTACCTGAGGGATGAGATCTCTGAATAAGAAAGTCTGGAAAAAAATGGTTTTTGTGGCTCCTGGGTGGTTCAGTGGCTTAAAGCTTTTGCTTTCAGCTCGGGTCATGATCTCTGGGTCCTGGGATGGAGCCCCACATCGGGCTTTCTGCTCAGCAGGGAACCTGCTTCTCTACCCTGCCCCCGCTTTGACTGCCTCTCTGCCTACTTGTGATCACTCTTCTCTGTCAAATAAATAAATGAAATCTTAAAAAAAGTGGTTTTTCCCATTGGTCTGTATGAATGCAAAAAAAAAAAAAAATCACAAAATTAACTACCTTCTTGCGACAGTGCATTATCACAGTATTCCTTAGAAGAACCCCTAAGAATGCAAGTTGGTGCAGCCACTTTGGAACACAGTGTGGAGATTCCTCAAGAAATTAAAAATAGAGCTATCCTATGACCCTGAAATTGCACTACTGGGTATTTACCCCAAAGAAGCAGATGCAGTACAAAGAAGGACCACATGCACCCCAATGTTCATAGCAATGGCCACAATCACCAAACTGTGGAAAGAAACAAGATGCCCTTCAACAGAAGAATGGATGAAGAAGATAAGGTCCATATATACAATGGAATACTATGCCTCCATCAGAAAGGATAAGTACCCAACTTTTGTATCAACATGGATGGGATTGGAAGAAATTATGCAGAGTGAAATAACTTAAGCGGAGAGAGTCAATTATCTTATGGTCTCACTTATGTGTGGAGCATAAGGAAAAACATGGAGGACATTGTGAAAAGGAAAGGAAGGGTGAATGGGGGGAAACTGGAGGGGGAGATGAACCATGAGAGACTGTGGACTCTGAGCAACAAACTGAGGGTTTTAGAGCAGAGGGGAGTGGGGGATTGGGCGAGCCTGGTGGTGGGTATTGAGAAGGGCACATATTGCATGGAGCACTGAGTGTGGTGCATGAACAATTAATCTTGTAATGCTGAAAAACTAAAATAAAAGTATTTGGGGAAAAAAAAGAACGCCTAAAATGATCCTGATACTTCAGGGACTGAATGGAACTAAAGTTTTAGCTCTATATTTTGTTCATCTGGTAAGCAAGAGAGAGTGCAGTCTTCCAGACCCAGTCTACACAGGAAAAAGAGAAAGAGAGAAAACTCTCACATTTCTATTGCTAAACTTTATTTCATGACCTCTCAAAATTAGTATTTTTGGATCAATGATAATTTTAAATTTAGGATCAATTGTATTTGCAAAATTTAAAACCCCAATATCATGTTAATAGGGCATGGGTTTAACCAGTCAGTCATGTAAATTTATTTTAATCATTAAAACAACTTTCACCAACTTGAAAATATTTCTTTTCAAGCCAGGTTGTTTTGTGTGAAAATTCTTGTTCATCATTTGAGCAGTAGCCTTCTTTATTCAGTACCAGAGCTAGATCTCTATTACCAAGAAAAACAAAACAAAATAAAACAAAACAAAAACAAAGCAAAACAAAACGAAAACATTATACTTCTCTAGGACTTTGAACTGGACAGTTGTAGCCTGAAACATTAAACATAGACGTCATCAAGCTAAAAAGGGAGCATAGCGCTCATCTGCAGGTCCAGTATGGAATTGTTTTATAATGATTCAGGAAACAATCCCTTTAAAGTAAATCATTAGGAACTTTGATGCTTCAAAAGTCTAAATTATTGATTTTCCATTAGTAGTTTAATAACTTCTACAGGTATAAAGCATAACATTGGGAAAGAAAAATTTTTGAGAAATCTTGTCTTTTCAAATTATTTTGAAGGTTTTTTTTCAGATAGCATTTTTTGTAAAGTTGTAGAATGATCCAATTCTAAATGGATCAGTGATTTTTTTTCAAACATTGTGTTGTTTTGGGGGGAAGGGAGGAGATACAGATAATGATTCAAAACTACTTATTGTAACTATTTGTAACAAAGCTAACTGTATATTGTCAGATGTGGCTGTATTTAACATTTTGTTATGCTTGCTAGGTATTTTCATAGTGCCCTATAACTAACAGGCATTCAACATTATTTCTGAATAAAATATAATCGCCACTCATTGTCCAATATCTAATGGGTCTGCTACATAAATATCTTCCCCTAAGTGAATAAATAATATTCACCTACACATTTACCTTTCTTATTTAATGTTAGAATAGTGTACTCCCAACAAATCTAACACACCTTCTCCCATAATGTGGCAATTGTATCCCTGATCCTGACTAAAGATTTTATAAATATGTAAATCTCTACAAATATATTTAATGTCATTATTTGCATGATAATTGTCCGTAAGTTTAGAACATTAATTTTTTATACACAAGACAGGGACATATTCATTTCTAGAAAAATTTATCTGGATCTTGACTCCTAAATACTTTTGTGTTAATCATCTGTACATTAACCCCCATTTTGTTATTCATTGATTATTCATATGCTTTACCTTTAAGTTTAAATTTATACATTTTGCTTTTAACTCACTCTATTTTCTGATTTTTATTTTGTTTTATGATAATTTTGTATGAATCTACTCAACCATTCCAAGGTTTTTCCTATATACTGATAATTATCTATAATGTACTTAGCACTGTGGTTTTCCATGACCTTTTTAATATGGGCACTGGGTTTTAGTCCGATTCCTGGTTGAACCATACCTAATCTTTTCTTTCTTTCTCAACTGACCCTCGATCTCCATGTTAGTTTAAATAAATAAATAAATAAATGAATGAATCATACATCTGACACTACTCCTAAAGAAAGGCGAGATTTATATTTTCTCCCTTGAATCTGGGAGGTCTAATACCTGCTTTGACCAGTTTAGTAGAGCATACCTCGCACTTTTGAGAACGGGTCATAAAGCACTATGCAGTCAGCCTGATTCTCTCAGAACATTTGCATTTAGGACACACCCTTTCAGAATGAAGTTGCCACAATGTAAGACACCCAAGTTACATGGAGAGACCAAGTGTAGGCATACTGGCTGACAGACTCAGGTGAAAGCAGCTTCCATATCTTCACAACCCATCTAGCAGACAATATTTTCCAGATAATTTCAACTCCCAAATACTCACATCATTCCCAGCTAATTGACTTTGATTTAATAAATCTAAAGAAACTCCTCCCTTTTAATTTTAGTCTTGTCCATATTCAAGCATGACAAAGCCTTCTAAAATCAGATTTTTTAAATGAATTTATTTATTTGACAGAGAGAAACAGCGAGAGCAAGCACACAAGCAGGGAGAGTGGGAGAGGGAGAAGCAGTATCTCCACTGAGGAGGGACCCGGATGTGGGGCTAGATCCCACGACCCTGGGATCATGGCTTGAGCCTAAGGCAGACGCTTAATGACTGAGCCACCCCTAAAAATCAGATTGTTGAGAAAAGAATTTATTTTTTAAAATTGTCTTTTAAAAATATGTATTTTAAATTTAATGTAGGTTAAATCTTTCCAAACATATGTTGTACCTAGCATTAGGCAAATTGCAATGAAAATATATGCCTTAGTTTTTGTTTGGCTCAACAAACAAGAATGATGTGGAAATGGCAACTTTTATAAGTAAACAGATTATAAAAATAATTGAATTTATTTAAAATGCTTAAAATCAACTATAAAAGAATATTTTCTTAATAATTAAAAAATATATGGGGCTGATATAATAGTCTACATATTTTGATACATTGATGCATTGCCAGGCACTTGGAGTACTTGGATGAATAGAAAAGCAGTCGGTTCTGTCAAAAAACCTAATATGTACTAGAGTACAGAGATACAGAAAGAGGTAAATTACAGAATGATGCCAGAAGCTTAATGATCAAAGAATGTATTAGGTACAGAGATCACAAGATGAAGGAGCTATCAATTCTATTTGGAGAGAGGTCAGATATATCTTCCCTGGAGAAATTGTTTCTGAGTGTTTTTGAGAAGTAATTGCTTCACTTTGAGGACATGGAATGAATAGGTATTAGAATTAGAATAACAGTGAGGAATGTATGGTAGAACAGAAATTTGGTTTTAATATATTGTATTACTGTGTCAGTAAGTGAAATGTCAGTTATTTGAAACACACACATCCTGGACTGTTTCCCACAACTCTGTGTCCTATAAATTGGAAAGGGCAGCATCCATATCCATGAGAAAGGTCTCACACAGTGCTGTTATGATAATCCAATAGCTTCATAGCTTTCTTTGAATTTGTTCTTAGCATCACATTCCTACTCCTAACTCTTTATAATATACTGTCAACCATTTTCCTTAATTAGTATGACCAGAGGACAATATCATTTATATTTTTTCACTCTTTTTTTTCCACTTTTTAAAAGTGAAAGTAGTTATGTTGGGATAGCTAGTACCAAATGGGACTGCCACAGGTCAGTGAATATGTGTAGTAACATCACTTCTACTTTTCTCTCCTGTCAATCCAGCCTACTTTCTCTTCTAAATTGATCTGTGTTTAGACGAAACTGACCAGATCTTGATCACTTGGGAAACTTTTAACAATTCCCAATTATCTTTTAGACAAGGGGAGATTAGTTTTTAATGGAGATTTTTACTTTATAGACTCAATTAACCATTCCACATTCAGCTGTTACTCTCTCTCTACATGTTCTTTACAAGAGAGTCAAGCTAGGTGACTCATTATTTAATGCATGTATCAAGGAAATATTTTCACATTAAATTGTGTTGTTTCCCACCACAGTTTTACTTGCTTTTATTCTTTATTCTTCCTGTCTTCTGCCCCACCATCTTCACTTAAGGAGCAGCAAGGGATCTCTATATGTATTGCCTTCAAAGTAAATTGTTGACTTTTATTGAAAGTGTGAAAGATGAAAAGATAAGAGCTCAGTTTTGAACTTTGGTTAAACTTCCAGTTTTAATGAACTAAAGACCATACATTTGAATTAAAAGGATCTGGGGGATTAGAAGAGCTTGAGAACCCAAAACTAGGGTTTATATCATGAAAAATAAAACTTCCAGTAAAATAGAGGAAGATCCAGATTGCTCTTCCCTTACAAGGCTAGATAAGAAATGCTGGGGCTGTGGTGGAAAATGATAGACAAGACACAACCCATGGTATAGAGGGATGGGTTAGCTAGGATAAGGGAATGGGTCTGGAGGAATTAATGAGCACAGATAGAATCCATATTACAGTTCCCAAAAGAATGAGCACTGTCTTTTCTTGGCTCCAAGAAACAGATGGGAGCCAAGTTCCCACTAGTTATTATTGTAAACTAGGAGGCATCCTGCCTGTATTGACTGTCAGATTATCCGTTTATTTTTATACTCAAGGAGTGATATAGCTCACCTCCAATAGCCCAAATGTTGCTGATCATGAGCCCAAGAAGAGCAACATAAAGAGCAAATTAATGCTACAATGAGATATTACCTTGCACCTGTCAGACCAGCTAAAATAAAAAACACAAGGAATGAGAGGTGTTGGCCAGGATATGGAGAAAGGAGAACCCTCTTGCACCGCTGGTGTGACTGCAACTAGTGCAGCCACTCTGGAAAACAATATGGAGTCCCTCAAAAAACTTTTTAACACAAAAAGTTAAAAAAACTAGAACTACCCTATGATCCAGCAATCACACTACTAGGTATTTATCCAAAGAATACAAAAATACTAATTCTTAGAGATAGATACACCTCGATGTTTATAGTAGCATTATCTACAATAGCCAATTATCTACATAGCCAAATTATAGCTAAGTGTCCAAAAATTGATGAATGGAGAAAGGAGAAGTGATCTATATCTATCTATATCATCTATATCTATAGATATGATTCAGACATGAAAAGAATGGAATCTTGCCATTTGCAACAACATGAATGGAGCTACAGTTTAATGCTAAGCAAAAAAAGTCAGTCAGAAGAAGACAGATACCATATGATTTCATTCATATGTGGAATTTAAGAAGCAAAACAAATGAGCAAAGGGAAAAAAAAGAGAGAAAGACAATCCAAGAAACAGACTTAACTATAGAGAACAAGCTGATGTTTACTGGAGGGAAGGTCGGGGGGGTTGTGTTAAATAGGTGATGGGGATTAAGGAGGGCACTTGTAGTGAGCACTAGGTGTTTTTATGGAAGTATTGAATCACTATATTGTACACCTGAAACTAATCTTATACTGTGTGTTAACTAAATGTAACTGGAATAAAATCTTTTAAAAAAGAGCAACATAATGGAATTTGTTTTGTGTGACCTAACGTGTCTGGACATTTAAACAACACAGTGAGGTCAAATTTGAAGACCTTGAATACAGAAAGGCAAACATAAAGGAAAAAGATGCTCTTCCCAGTCCTTTTCTTTAATCTTACACCTTTTTGTCAACCTGGATAGATGAAACAGAAAATTACCCCAGGACTCCTCATTTCCCTTCAGAGATGTTAAAGCTCATCAACACCATTTTTTGTTACTTTGAATTCCATCTTCTGCTTCTACTTATAGTACACCTTTGCCTGAATTATTATCACCTCACTTCTTGCTGCTATGGGATGTCCTATTCACCAGCAAAGAATCAATATAGATATAGATACAAGCTATTTGAAAATCTTATTGTTAATAGTCTTCATCAGAATTTGTAGTTTTAAGCAGTTGTATGTCAATGTTCATTTCAAGTCCCTCTTTGATAAAATTACCTCAATAAATCCAATCATATATAATTATTTTTTCCATTAAAATTGCTCCCCCCTCTTTGGTTTATTTTTTATTTTTTTTAAAGATTTTATTTATTTATTTATTAGGAAAGAGAGAGAGTGAGAGAGAGCATGAAAAGGGAGAAGGTCAGAGTGAGAAGCAGACTCCTCATGGAGCTGGGAGCCCGATGTGGGACTCGATCCTGGGACTCCGAGATCATGACCTGAGCCAAAGGCAGTTGCTCAACCAACTGAACCACCCAGGCACCCGGTCATCTGCATTCTTGCATCTATATACTTCTTATCTAAGATCAACATTGTTAAAAGTTAAATAATGACTTAAGCTTTTTTTTCTGGTTAATAATAATCTGTATGAAACCTGAGTTTTAAATATTTACATTTATTTTCAAATACATATTCACACCATGAATTAGATCAATGATTTAATCATTACACACATATAAACATACTATAGAATTTGAGCATTTCTCTTTATATGAAAAATTTTAGTAAACTATGCATATTTTAAAATATGGTGAAATGTAAAAAAGGGAAACAATTTTGATTTCAACATCTTCAATATTATAATAACTAGCCTCTCTTCTGAAACAAAGAATGAGGTGTTTTTATTCATGGATATCATACAGTTATATTAATAAAATTGCCATGAAAAGAGTTTAAAATCTATTTTTTAAAGAAAGGTAATTGTTTTCCCTAAAATATTGGGTGACTATTTCTGTTCTCTGACAGTAGGGGTGGTTCTATTATTTCAAAGGTTACATTATACCTCTGTCCAGAGAGTGAAATAAACAAATAGTCAATTCACTGAAAATGAAAGTGTCAGGAAAGCAGTTGCATTCATTTAAATCCTGAAAATTTATAGAAAGTACTTATCTCAAGGTGAGCTTTTAGGTGCTGTTATGAGTGCATATTATCCAACTAATCATCAGCATATCCAAATGAACAAACAAAAAGGATTAGAAGAATTTAGGAAAATTCTCTTTGCTTTACATTTGGCATGCAAGAAATAATGAACTTGGTTCTCTATGTGCTCAGAAGACAATTGGCAGGGTATCATTAACAATGTGAAAATTAAATGTTTTTTTTAAAGATTTTATTTATTTATTTGAGAGAGGGAGAGAAAGAAAGAGAGAGAGAGAAAGCATGAGAGGGGAGAAGAAGGTCAGAGGGAGAAGCGGACTCCCCATGGAGCTGGGAGCCCGATATGGGACTTGATCCTGGATATCCAGGATCATGACCTGAGCCGAAGGCAGTTGCCCAACCAACTGAGCCACCCAGGTGCCCCGAAAATTAAATGTTTTAATATACTCCTCCCATATTCATTGGTGTAGTTAATGGAAATGCTAAACAGTAACATGCCTGCTACCTTCAATTACACATGCTGGATATTTATCATTCAAGCAATAGTTTATTTCCTGAATGAGGATGCACTAAGCAAAGCTCATCTGAGCCAAATTGTTAAGGAAGCCATTGCTCCTTCATTACTGTGTGCTTTTCCTTTTCTCTCTTCACTACTCCTCTACTTATCACTCCACAGAAAGCTGGTATCCTCATCCTTGGGATGCTAAGAGACATTAACGTGGGTGGTGCCACTAGAAATGTCTATAACACCAGTAATTCATTTCTTCATCCGATTCTTTTCCTAACACATCATATTGTTAGTTACACTGTTTTCTCTTACTGTTTCTCTGAAGGAGATTAGAGCTACCAATCTTAATGAACCATTGATAAGATCGGAAATTAGGTACAAGTTCTGTTAACTGACTTCCACCAAACTGATTTTACAGATTACTTAATATTCTCAACACAACTTGTAAGATGTATTAACTAAAGCATATGTTAGTGGACAACTCTTTATTACATCTGCACTGATTGTTGATTTACCAAGTGTTTATTAGGTTTGCATAGTTTAATTTAGACGTTATATTTTACCTAATAACATAATTTAATTAAACCTTATGTATACCAGCAAAATATTCAGATGAATGACAACTATTTTAGCACAGTTACTGAATGGCTTAAATATTGTGGATATTGTGAGGAAAACCAAAAACTTAATGACCACATGTGGAAGTAAATTTTCCTTCAGCAATATGGCTCAATGTCTTTTTTTAAAAAGATTTTTATTTATTTATTTATTTATTTATTTATTTATTTATTTATTTGACAGAGAGGAGAGATCACAGGTAGGCAGAGAGGCAGGCAGAGAGAGAGGAGGAAGCAGGCTCCTGTTGAGCAGAGAGCCCAATGGGAGGACTTGATACCAGGACCCTGAGATCATGACCTGAGCAGAAGGCAGAGGCTTTAACCCACTGAAACACCCAGGCACCCCTCAATGTCTTTTTAAGGGGAGCTAAACTCACTTATTGATAAATAAAGTTAGATTGAGAAATCACTACATAACACAGAATTAGTTTCCGTGTTACCTAAAAAAAGCTCAGAAAGCATTATATGCATGAAAAATATATTTAAAAAAAAAGCAAAGAAAGATTATAATAACTGTTTGCAACAAAGCAGATGAATTTTCAAATTTCCAGAGTTTTATTATAGGAAAATCACATATTTTAAAACTTGAAAAGTTACAAATAATTTTTGATCAGATTAATAATATGACACACAAAAATTAGTCAGTCCAAAAATGGACTGACTTTTACAGGATTTTTTTCTTTCTCTGTATTTGAAGAAAATAGAATCATACTTTTAAATATAAATTATTGGTTAGTTAGTGATGTCATCTTTCATCCAGCCTATGAAATAAGTGACCTGAGTGCTAACTGCAAAATTCTTGGATTTCTATTTTGGAATAAATGGCAGATAATTATGTGTCTTATGGGATTGTTAAAAGTCAGCGACATTAAACATAGAGTTTATAATATAGCTTTCACAAATAACAAAATTCCAAATTTAATAAATCTTGAAGAAAATGTGACCTGAATTTTTAACACCACCACCCAAAACTCCTAAATTAAAGGAAAACTATGAAGAAAAAGTTTGAAGTGATATAAATCTAATTGGGAGTTTGACAATATAAGGAAGGTGAGGTTAAATGATGATGATTTCTTAGAAAAAATATGTGTCATATGCCATTATAACTCTCCTTCATAAAGCAGACACATCTAGAATGGGAAGGATAAAATAGGCAAGTAAAACTAATTTATGCAGTAGCTAAATCATGTCTTGATTTAAAAAATAATAATAGTTTGTCTAAATAGATGATAATATCGGGGCACCTGGGTGGTTAAATCTTTTGAGCCTGGGACTCTTGATTTCACGTTAGGTCATGATCTCAGGGTGGTAGGATAGAGCCCTACATTGGTTTCTCTGCTCAGTAAGGAATCTGCTTGAGAGTCTCTCTCAATCTTCCTCTATATTCACCTCTGATTTGTTCAGGCTAGATTCGAACTCTTCAGTAAAATCTTCAAAATTTTTTGTTGATAATGTCACATGTTCCTCCAAGGTGGCAAATTTTCATAATTTTATGTGGATTTTAATTTTTAAAGATTTTATTTATTTATTTGACACAGAGAGACACACCAAGAGAGGGTACACAAATAGGGGGAGTGGGAGAAGGATAAGCAGTCTTCCTGCTGAGCAGAGAGCCCAATGTGGGGCTCAATTCTAGGACCCTGGGATCATGATCTAGTATCCTGGGATCATGACCTGAGCCGAAGGCAAAGGTTTAATGACTAAGCCACCCAGGTGCCCCTTATGTGGTTTTAAGTTTTAGAACTAAAGTTATCCACCATTAAGCCAAAAGACAAAGTAGAGAGAATTATCAATTTTGGAAGCATGACTCTATAAAAATTTATTTTATTTTATTTTATTTTTATTTATTTATTTTTTTAAATATGGAACACTTCACAAATTTGTGTGTCATCCTTGTGCAGGGGCCATGCTAATCTTCTCTGTATCATTCCAATTTTAGTATATGTGCTGCCGAAGTGAGCACACTCTATAAAATTTTAAATGTGTAGTTTGTCCTGGCTGCATAATATGTTGGATATAGAAATATGCAGTTTTTAAAAGCGGTAAATACAGCAAAAATAATGAGAACCACATGAAAGAACTGGGACAAATTCTAACATACATCTCTATGAAGAGAAAGAAAGAGGCAGTGGGAGAAAATAGTAATGTTCAAAGATATATTGACTAAAATTTTCAAACTTTACAAAAGGAAAACAAATTCTAGATAGTAACACTGCTAAAAATAGAATACAAAGGGAAAATCTTAAAAGAAGCAAACAGAACTAAAAGGCACATTAAAAAGATCATATATTACAATCATGTAGAATTTATCCCTAGGGTGCAAGGATGGTTAAACATACACAAATCAATAAATGTGACACAGAAAGACAAAAATCATATGATCATCTCAATAGTTCCAAAAGAGCTTTTGAAAAAAATTACAACATCCTTTCATGATAAAACCCTCAGTAATCTAGGTATAGATTAGTATATGATTATACTTAATATAATAAATATATATCTAACAAACATGCAAGTAACAGAATCTTCAATGGCAAAATTTAAAAAGCTTTCCTCTAAGATCAGGAACCAGACAAGTGTGTTCACTATCACCACTCTTATTCAACATTGTACTGAAAGTCTTTTATAGCTAGAGCAATAAAAGAAGATATAGATATAAAAAGCATCCAAAATGGAAATAAAGAATTAATATTGTCTCTTGCTGATTATGTATCTTAAACATAAACAATCCTATATACAATGGGATATTATGCCTCCATCAGAAAGTCAACAAAACAGACAGGCAACCCACAGACTGGGAGTATATATTCACAAATGACACTACAGACAAAGGTATTATATCTAAGATCTATAAAGAACTCCTCAAATTCAACACTCAAAAAACAGATAATCACATCAAAAAATGGATGGAAGACATGAACAGACACTTCTCCAAAGAATACATACAAATGGCTGACAGACACATGAAAAAATGTTCATCATCGTTAGCCATCAGGGAGATTGAAATCAAAAGCATACTGAGTTCCACTTCACACCAGTTAGAATGGCCAAAGTCAACAATACATTAAATAACAGATGTTAGAGAAGATGTGGAAAAAGGGGAGCCCTCTTACACTGTTGGTGGGAATGCAAGCTGGTGCAGCCACTTGGAAAACAGTGTGGAGATTCCTGAGGAAATTAAAAATAGAGCTACCCTATGACCCTGCAATTGCACTACTGAGTATTTACCCAAAGATGCAGATGCAGTACAAAGAAGGGCTACATGTACCCCAGTGTTCATAGCAGCAATGGCCACAATTGCCAAACTGTGGAATGAGCCAAGTTGCCCTTCAACAGATGAGTGGATAAAGAAGATATAGTCCATATATACAATGGAATATTATGTCTCCATCAGAAAGGATGAATATCCAACTTTTGTATCAACATGGATGGGACTGGAAGAGATTATGCAGAGTGAAATAAGTCAAGCAGAGAGAGTCAATTATCATATGGTTTCGCTTACATGTGGAGCATAAGGAAAAACATGGAGGATATTGTGAGAAGGAAAGAAAGGGTGAATTGGGAAAAACTGGAGGGGGAGATGAACCATGAGAGACTGTGGACTCTGAGCAGCAAACTGAAGTTTTGGAGGGTTGCAGGTGGGGGGTTGGGTGAATCTGGTGGTGAGTATTGAGGAAGGCACATATTGCATGGAGCACTGGGTGTGGTACATGAACAATGAATCTTGGAACACTGAAAAAATAAAATAATTTTTAAAAAATCCTAAAGATTCCACAAAAAAATTGGTTGGAACTAACCAATAAATTCAGTAATGTTGTAAGATATAAAACCAACATATAGAAATCAGTTGTTTTGCTACACTAACAACAAAATATGAGAAAAAGAAATAATTCCATTTACCATACCATCAAATCAATGAAATATTTAGATTAAATTTAACTAATGAAGTGAAAGATCCATGAAATGAAAACTATAAGACTTTGGTTAAAGAAATTGAAAAGGACACAAATGGAAAGATGTGTTCATGGATTAGAATTGATATAGTTAAAACGTCCATACTACCCAAGGCATTTACAGGTTCAATACAATCCTATGAAAATTCCATAGAAATGGAAAAAAAAAAGCCCTAAAATTTGAATGGTTCCACAATATATCCCAAATAACCAAAGCTATCTTGACAAAGAAGTTTAAGCCTGGAGGCAACACACTTCATGATTTCAAGGCTTATTACAGGCTATAGTAATCAAAACAGTATGATACTGGAAAAAAAATAGATGCCTAGGCCAGTGGAATAGTACAGAGAGCCCCAAAATAAAGCCTCACATATACTGTCAGCTAATATTTGACAAGGGAGCCAAGATGGAGAAATTATAGTCTTTTCAATAAATAGTATTGGGAAAACCAGATAACCACATGAGAAAGTGAAATTGGACCCCTATTTCATACCATTGACAAAAATTGAGTCAAAATGGAATAAATACTTAAATGTAAGACCTGCTAAAACTCTTAGAAGACAACCTGGAAATGGATCCTTGGTTGGATAATTTTTTTTTTTTTTAGATGTGACACCAAAACCAAAAATAAGTGAGACTATATGAAACTAAGAAAACACAGCATAAAAGAAGCATGGCACAGGAAAAGAAAAATCCGTAATCAACGAAATGAAAGGCAACTTATGGAACTGGCAGAAAATATTTTCAAACTATCTGATAAGAAATTAAAATCAAAAACATAAGAAGAATTCATACAACTCAGTACTAAAAAATACAACTAAATAATGGGCAGAGGGACCGAGTAGACATTTTTTTTTCCTAAAAAAGAAATATAAATGTCCAACAGGTACATGAAAAAATGTTCAACATCACTAATCATTAAGGAAATCAAATCAAGACCATAATGAGATATCACCTCATACCTGTTAGGATGGCTATCATCAAAAAGATGAGATAAAGTTTGGTGAGGATGTGGAGAAAAGGGAGCTCTGTGCACTGTTGATGGCAATGTAAATTGTTACAGCCATTACAGAAACAGAATGGAAATACATAAGAAAAAAAAAAAAAAAAGAATTCCCATTTGATTCAGCAATCCCACATCGGGGTATATATCTGAAAGTAATGAAAACAGGATCTTGAACAGGTATCTGTACTCCCAGATATATTGCAGTATTATCCACAATAGCCAAGTTAAAAACAAGTTGTGTCCATCAACAAACGAATGGGTAAAGAAGATGTGATATATATCATACACACCACACACACACACACACACACACACACACACACACACACACCTATTACTTAGCCATAAGAAGAAAATCTGCCATTTGTAAAAACATGAATGTCTCCTGAGGACATTATGATGAATGAAATAAGTCAGAGATGAAACTACTGCATGTGAATATTTATGTATGGAATCTAAAAAAATAGAACTTTGAGAAACTGGGAAAAGGATGGTGGTTACCATGGAATGGAGGTTGGGAGAAATGGACAGATGTTGGGCAGAGGGTACAAACTTCCAGTTAGAAGATTAATAAGTTCTAATGTACATCATTGTGATTATAGATAATAATGCTATATTATATTCCTGAAAGTTTTTAAGAAAGTAGATTGAAAATGTTCTCACCACAAAAATGTAGTGTTAACCATGTTATGTGATGGCAATGTTAGCTAACAATTATGGTGGTAATCATTTCCAAATCAACATGTTGTACACCTTAAACTTGTACAACGTTATATAACAATACATCAATTATATGTTAATTAAGTTGGAGAGAAAATATTAACCATATATAATCTGAAATTTATTGGCAACATTATAAATTTAAACATTTTGCACAGGCTATAAAGTTTTACTCATTCTATTTCAAATCAAATTGACACTTTATTTAAAGAAAGAACATTGAAAAATCTGTTTTCTCATATTTTATGCAGTAACAAAGGATAGAATATATGGAACTATATAAGTTTAAATTACTGATTGAAATCTCCTCACTGAAAACTGCCTAAAAGAGATAATTAGGCAACCAGTATGTGTTCAGAACAACACATATGAAAGATGAATTTTATGTAATACTATAGAAAAGAGTAATATCTTTCCCTAAGCTTCTTCTTTGACTAGATGGTGGTCTTCATTGTAATTTGGGCACATTTTAAATGGAAACATTTGGCAATTTATTTTTCAGTCAGTTTGCACATGAAGCCAAATAAGTTGGGTGGTAGGGTGTGGAGGTGTTGCTAAGTAACAGCTTTCTCTTCATCAATACTTTATGACTATAAAGAAAAAAATCTGCAAATTCTATCACTTAAGAAATCCTCATGAGACCCTCCTTTGTAAAAATCTGACTTTTATTTGTTCTTCCCCCACATAAAAGAGCTAAATTGAGCAAAACTACAAACTGTGAGTTCTTATAAATAAAAATGACAGGTAAGAAATTAATTTTATTAGATATTTGAAATAATTACTACAGTGTGAAGTTATCAATAATTAAAAATAATTAATCTTTTTATCTATAATACATATTTTAATAAGTAATCCATGATCCCTCTTTTATGTGTTAATATAACAATGGTGACAATTTCTTCATACTATAAATTTAAAGATTTTTTATTTCTTTCTCCCCTCAACTCCAGATACAGATACAGGCATCACATATATACATATGCTACACATACAGATACAGACATACAGATACAGGCATCACATATATACATATGCTACACATAAACACATACCTTAATAACTGCATCCAGTATATACAAATGTGTATACCATATATATCTTACCCTATTATAGGAAATAGACATTTTTTAATATAAAGAAGTAACAGAATTGTTACTTTATTTGTATCTGTCTGAGCTTGCAATTAAACTCAGTTGCACCAGAAACTCAAAGATTATAGTCCACTTTCTCTCAAATAGCATTTATAACTTCTGTGATTATTCCAAACCCATCCTGGTGAAATTTATACTACTTATATAGCGTTAAGAGCCAGGATGTTAAAGCCACAATTATCTGGGTTTCAACACTGGCTTCACCACTTACCTGTGAGAACTTAAGCAATTTATTTAATTTTTTTCGCCTCATTTTTCTCATCAGTAAAATAAAAATTACTGTAACTTCTACATTTTCACACAAACTTACAACATATTTATTAGATGTTTGTCAAATATTCATTTCATCTATTCTTCTACATACTCCTTTTCTCTGTAGAACTTAATTATATCTCAGGCAATTAATTGTACAATTTTAAACTACCTGTCTCCTCCTCCATGGTAATAAGCAAGTTCCATGAAGGCAGATACTTTGTTTTGTTCATTGCTATGGCTTAGGATAGTGTTTGACTCATAATAAGTAATGGAAATTTATTAATTATATTAACTTTCAGTTAAGCATTCTATTGATCTACTAATATTCAAACTCACAGTCAGAAGTTATACCTGTTAAGTCTCACCTAAATATGATTTGGTGCTATTCAAACATCTTGCTCTTCCTGAGTTTCCTAATATTGGAAGTTTCCAAATGTACAAGGTTCAGATTTTTGTCAAACTCATATAAATGTATGCACAAGTCATGTGCAACTTCTTAACATATAAACTATAGGTGTAAATTTTTATTATCAATAAATAGCTTTCCATATATCTAAATATGATACTTACTATTTTTTACTGATAATGAGCACGATGGATTTTGCAATTCATCACACAGATCTCTCTTCAATAAAGGACTTGTGGCCACAGCTGTTGAAAGTACTGATGGCAGAAAACCTTTTGCTCTCAGGAATCTTCAGAGATTGCTTCAACTTGGCTCAAGGTTGCACTGATTCCTGGACTGGCCCACCTCCAATAACTAAGTGGGAAGTACAAAGTCCTGATCATAGTGATCTTACCATAAACTCAGGAGAACTCTGAAGATACATTTTTAAATTAAGTTAAATTAAATTAAATTAATACTTTAATAAATAAAGTACTTTAATAAAAATACTTTAATAAATAATTTAATTTAATTTAATTTAATTTATTATTCTATTCTATTTTTAAATTAACATATAATGCATTATTTGCCCCAGGGGTACAAGTCTGTGAATCATCAGGCTTACACATTTCATAGCACTCACCATAGCACATACATACCCTCCACAAAGTCCATAACCCAGCCACCCTATCCCTACACCCTTACCCCCCAGCAACCCTCAGTTTGTTTCATGAGATTAAGAGTCTCTTATGGTTTGTCTCCCTCCTGAGGATCTCAGCAGGATCAGCAAAACTGCTGTTGAACTCAATTTTTGCCCAGTTGTATTTTCTTCTTCTCTATTCCACGGGCGCCAATCCCAAATACCCTCACTAATAAGCAACCTTTAGTTTCAACTCAGTTTTAGTCACCTTCCTGGGTAACCAAGCATATAACAGTTATTTGATAAAGAAGGTACTAGGATTGTGTTTTGGACCTGGATCACTCAGCTGTTGACTATCATCAAAAACCCATCACTAGTGGTAGCTGAACACACACAGTGCATAGCATAGGTGACAAACCAATTGTTAAATGTAACAGATATTTTGAATTAGAATGACTTACAGATAAAAGAGAGTATTAGCTGATGCATTTAGAAACTGTGGGAAATAATAATCATAAAGATAATAACTTCAATGTCTATTTCTATGTTTAGGAAAGTCTGGGGAAGACTGAAAGAAGTCTGAGTGATTAATTTTCAGTTATTGAGTTAGGCAAGTGTTGAGCCAGAAGGTCTCCTTGGTAACTTAGCAGGGAGTACAAGCATGTCTGCTATGGCAAGTTCAGGACCTTGGCAAAGAATGGAGCCTCATGGGATAACTTGATTTGTGATAACATTTAAAAATGAGAATTGAAGATTTTCCTGAATGCTCTGAATCTTCAGAAATGATTCATTTCTTCCTATTACTGCTAAAACCATAACCTCTCATCTAGAGATGATGCAGAGACTTCATCTTAGTAAGACAACATGTGGTGATCTGAAGATGTTTGTTCTCAAAGGGAAAATAATTCTGAGAAGGTCCACAACAAGAGTCCTATTGGATTATAATCTTTAACTACTGCTTTAGATAAATAACTGAGTATACTGTGCCAAGGGACTAATGAGCAAAAAAGAGTCAGTTTTATGGTATATATACTTGACTACACTGCTGTTACACAATGGGATGAGATACTTTTTAACACTGAAGTATTTTTAAACACCTATCAAAAATGCTTTGCCCAACTGTAACAATAAAGACAAGAATAGGAATTTTGTACAGAGAAAGACATGAAAAGCAGCACTTAGACTCCATAGATTAAATGACAAGGAAAAGTACCAAGACTAATAGAGTGGCTAGATGAGTGTGAGAGGAATCTAAAACATATTATACTGGTGAGAAGCAATGAGGATTAGCTGTATCCCAAGACCAGCTGCTACACTGGTCAATACAGAATACTTCTTGAATCTTCCCCTTCTAAATCCACCCAAAAGTAGAGGTCAACTGTAATCCTGGAGAAGTTGCTCCCAGCATGAAGATGTGGATCAGAGTGCTGCCCAGCATGACCCATGGTGGACACTGTAATGGGATTTACAGATCTCCCTTCGACAAAGGAGATTATCCCACTGCTGAGTATGCTATCAGAAGACAATCTTCAACTCTAATACTCTTCAGGGATTTCATCAACATTAGAGAGCTGTCTGACTATTGTTGTGCCCCTCCTGCAACCCATATGTAATATTAATTGATGTTGTGATATAAAATTTGGGCCATCCAGCTCAATATTAGGACAACTCTGAAGAAATATTTAAGCTCAAGTACTTCTAATGGAGTTAGTTGAGCTGTTGTTTCTGCAAAATAACTTGACTTCTCTTTCTTTCCTCAATCCTGCTTCCTTCCCCACTTTTCTTATATAGGTCTTGATTCCAAGAACATTTCTTAATAAAGTTACTGCAACCAAACTCCATCTCAAAGATGCATTCTAGCCTTTCAATTTTAAGTTTCATCCAGGGAAACTAACCAATGGCAGCATTCTTAACTAGAAAACTTTCTAGTTGTTTTGGTAAACCTTGATGAATTCTTAGGATCTGTTATTGTCCAGTCAACTTTTATTGTCTCGTTTTTTGTGCCTTGCTATCTTGTTTATTCATCATAGCATATTAGAATTTCTATAAAGAACCTATAGAGTTTCTATAAGTTTAACCAATAAAACTTTTTTTTGAGATTTTATTTTTATTTATTTATTTGGCACAGAGAGAGAGAGAGAGATCACAAGTAGGCAGAGAGGCAGGCAGAGAGAGAGGGAGAAGCAGGCTCCCCAATGAGCAGAGAGCCCGATGTGGGGCCTAAATCCAAGGACCCTGAGATCATGACCTGAGTCAAAGGCAGAGACTTAATCCACTAAGCCACTCAAGAACCCCAACAAATAAATTTTTAAGAAGTCTTCTGACTATACATGATCACATGAGCATTATTTTGATCCAATTCCCCATTGACTTCATTACTGATTACTTCTCACCAAATCACTATTCCTTAGCTGATGTTCTTTGATTACATTGTATCAGTTTACCTCACCAATTCTTTTGGTACTTATCTTTTGTTCATAAAAACTAGTTGTTACCCCATCCTCTCCTTTTTAAAGATGAGGAATCTCAGACAAGAGAGAGAAAAGTGTCTAGCCATATCAGTGATACCGCTTCTCTCTCTGTTTTAGATTTCATCTCATACCTGAGTTTTCATTCTATGTTTTTTCCTATAGATACTACTGATTAGGAGATTTTTATCTTTTTCTGTCCTCTATGTCTCATATATGTGTTGCCTTTAGATTTCATTGTTTTTCATTTCATCAAACACACTATAAAATAATGCATCCTGGTGTTAGATGATTCTGAATGTGAAATAACCCAATACATAGTAGCTGTGCGCTTCAGGGTAAGTTGTTTAATGTCCCTAATGTTGTAAAGTAGTGAAATATTTTCTTAGGATATGGATTAGATGTGGATAACTCAATATTTAGATACTGGTGAACACTGGATAAATTAAGACAGGATGGCTGGAGTGACTATGGAAGCTGTATATTAAGGTTTAGTATCTTAAATATATTTGTTAAGATGATTAAACATAAAAAAAAAGATGATTAAACATAAATCAAAGGATTTAATGTTTGGCTTGCTATTAATAGAGGCACTAAGCTATGATGCCTTCCTATAATAATATTATATCATTTTCTAATTTGTTTTTTCCATTAATTCACTCTTTATCTCCATCAAAAACTTATTTTCTTTGGGGCGCCTGGGTGGCTCAGTGGGTTAAAGCCTCTCTCTGTCTTTGGCTTAAGTCATGATCTCAGAGTCCTGGGATTGAGCCCCACATCAGGCTTTCTGCTGGGCAGGGAGCCTGCTTCCTCCTCTCACTCTCTACTTGCCTCTCTGCCTACTTGTGATCTCTCTCCTCTCTATCAAATAAATAAATAAAATCTTTTTAAAAAAACTTATTCTCTTTATTCTCTTTCTTGGTCAAAATACCTCATTTCCTATTCATTTATTTTAATAGATTAATATTTCTCTACTTTTCTTTCTGTGATGATAGATAAAATGCATTTATTCATTATTTGAATCTGACCTCTTCAATTACTTGTATGTTTCATTTGCTGATTTTTCAAGTAGGAAATTCTTAATTTTGTTCTCAATTTTGCAAATATAGAGACTTGTGTCAATGTTCATATAATTGTTGATTGAAAAGGACAATCTTCAGCCAATGTAAAGTGTTTAATAGATATATTCACTTTAAAGTGAATATATTAACATAAATAATGAAATGGAATACTCAAGATTTTAAAGAATCCTAAATTAAAGTCTATAAACCACTCTAGCCGTACATATCTAATAAAATTGTAGTAGGAATCAAAGTAACTATATTGGGGCACCTTGGTGGCTCAGTGGGTTAAAGCCTCTGCCTTTGGCTCAGGTCATGATCTCAGGGTCCTGGGATCTAGCCCCACATTGGGCTATCTGCTCATCAGGGAGCCTGCTTCCCCCTCTCTCTCTGCCTGCCTCTGCCTACCTGTGACTCTCTCTCTGTGTCAAATAAATAAATAAAATATTAAAAAAAACCCAAAGTAACTATATTGTATATAACTAACAAATGCAACTTAGTAAGATAATAACCCCATTTATTTGTGCTAAAATCATTTCAGATGATAGGGAAACTATGGGAAAACAATATATTAAAATTCTGTCCAAAAAGTGCTACTTAGTAAATAATGATCTGAACACATTGTATATAGAGGAAAAAGGCTTAAGGAATTTCAAAAACAGGCACACGCAATATTTTGTGGGTATTAATACTTGCTATAACAAATGCATTTAACAGACTTAGCCAAATAAATCTAGATCTTAAGACTGAATGTCTAGCCTAAATATAATATATTTGTAAGTTTGACATAACTTATATAAGAAAAAGACAAGGTGTATATTATTGAAAATGCATTTCATTAGGTTCAGGCTTTTTAAAAATTTCAGCCTAGTGATGTTGAGAGAAAAAATAATACAACAATTAAAAAAAAAAACAACAAAGACTATCATTTGTGTGAATAATATAAGTTTGCCATAGGACATATGAACGAAATATATACAAGTACTCAGAAAGGAGCTTTCCACTATTTCAATCATTATTACCCATTTATTCATATTTACTTCATTTGTTGATTTGTAAGCACTTCCCAAGTACAGGTGTATTAGGCAGTATAACACAAGTTACACTGCAGTAACAAAGTATCCAAAAATCTTCTTAGCTGAATAAAACTAAGATTTATATATTTAGTTTATAAAACTAAATTTACATCTCCTCTGTGGGTTGGCAGGAGGATTTTGCTCATAAAAGTCAGCCAAGAATTTAAAGCATGCCAAGATTTCCTATAATCAACCTCTGTTTAAAAAAGATCTCTGAAACATATAACTATCAATTAAGTACAATTTCTCCAGTGAGTCACAGATGCTGATCGTAAGGCAGACCACTATAGCTTTCATTCCTTGTTTTCTGGACCCACAGTTTTTCCTATTGAAAACACAGTATCATATAGGGGTCTATGATTCAGTACATATACTGTTCTACTGTGTATGGTAGATACCATTACTGGAGGATGGTACCTCATTCTTACAGAATGCCTCCAAGCTGGCACCATCAGCTTTACCTCCATGAGTGCCATCATGACACTCTTTTAGGAAAGTTGCTTCCAGAAAGTACAATATATTAAATTTAGGATGCCTGGTCAATGTCCATATTAATTATTCCTAAATTGACTTAATTATTAAATGCAATCCTAATCAATACCCAAGCCACAAACGGGACTAAATATTCACCAAACATATGTCAGATAAATAGTTGTATTTTAGAATATATAAACAGCAGTTATAATTCAATATTAAGAAGACAAACAACTCCACAAAATATGCACTATATTTGAATAGATACTTTGTAAAGAATATCTAAGAATGGTCAATAAAAACGTGAAGAGATGACCAACATCCTTAGTCACTTAGAAATGGTACTTATATCCACGATATGATATCAATATACAATCATTGTAAAGGTTACAATAAAAATGACTTATTACCAAATGTTGACCAAGAGGCAGAGCAATTATAACTCTGACACAGTGCTGGAAATGCAAACTTTGTAGTCTCCTTGAAAAACAGCTGAAATTCTTCTTTATTTTTTTTAGGGGAAATTTTTAAAGATTATTTATTTATTTATTTATTTGACAGAGAAAGAGAGAGAGAGCACAAACAAGGAGAACAGCAGCAGGCAGAGGGAGAGGTAGAAGCAGAAGGCAAAGGGAGAAGGAGAACCGCAGGGCTCCCGCAGAGCAGGGAGTTGGATATGGGACTTGATCACAGGACTCTGGGACCATGACCCATGCGGAAGGCAGATGCTTAAGCGACTGAAACACCCAGGTGCCCCAACAGCTGAGACTCTTAATGAGAGAGGACAAATTGAGGGCTGCTGGAAGGGAATTTGGTGGAGGGATGGGCTAAGTGGGTGATGGGCATTAAGGAGGTCACTTGTGATAAACACTGGACGTTATAAATAAGTGATAAACCACTAAATTTTACTTCTAAAACTAATACAACACTATATGTTAACTAACTTGAACTTAAATTAAAAAAAGAAAAGAAAAGAAATGAAAATGTGGGGCGCCTGGGTGGCTCAGTCAGTCAGCTGTCTGCCTTCAGCTCAGGTCATGGTTTCAATGTCCCAGGATTGGGTCCTGAGATCGAGCTCCATGTCAGGTTCTCTGCTCAGCAGGACATCTGTTTCTCCCTCTCCTTCTGCCCCTCTCCCTCTACTCATGCTCTCTCTCTCTGGAATGAATGCATGAACGAACGAATGAATAAATAAATAATAAAATCTTTAAAGAAAGAAAAGACTGTGGAATCTGAGAAACAAACGGAGGGTTTTGGAGGGGAGAGGGGTCGGGGGTTGGGTCAGCCTTGTGGTGGGTATTGAGGAGGCACGTATTGCATTGAGTACTGGGTGTGGTGCATGAACAGTGAACCTTGGAACACTGAAAAAATAAAATTAAATTAAAAAAAAAGAATAAGAAATAAAAGAAAAAGAAAAACAGTTTGGTCATTTCTTATAAACATGTAGTTTAATATATGACACAAACATCCTACTCCTATGTATTTACCTAAGAAAAAAGAATATACGTGAGCCCAAAAAGACTCCTGCATGAATAATCACAGTACCATGATTTATAATATCTTCAAGCTGAAAACAATGCCAGTGTATATCAATCGGAGAATGGATAACCAAACTACGGTGTACTCAGAGGATAAGAAAGATGATCACAACGTTCCTCAATATAGCAAAATTGTGAAAACAACTCAATGTGTCCAGGAACAATGGAATCAATCACTTGCGGTACTCTACAAAGAAATTCTATTCAACAAGAAAAATAAATGAAATATAGACAAATGTATCCACATGAATGAAACTTAAAAGCACAAAGTGATGAGAAAAGGGTAATTGTAGAAGAATATAATGTTACACCATTCTGTGAAAATTAAAATGACAAAACAGCATTACACATTCATATGAATGCAATAAACAATTTTTCTAAAAAAACAATGAAATAGTCAAAAAAAATCAGTAGTTATCCCTGAGGAGAATTAAGGAAAGGAGAAGCTATAGAAAAGAGGCACACAGTTCTTCAAATACACTGGCAAACACTTATTTCTAAAAATATATGGATGTGTGGGTATTTACTTTTATCCTCTTCATTTAAATTGAATGTATGCTTTATATGAACATAATATTGATGTATGCTAATATATGTGTGTACATATATATGTAGTTATATGTAATGAATGTTTAATATATTTCAATTTTTTAAAGATTACAAATTAAGAATGAGGTTCTTAATTAACTAGAAAGAGGCTGAGCTGTGTTTTACAATGGATTTCTCTAATCCCAAAGTCCATGTTTTAAACCACCACCTTATTTAGCCTCCAAAAAGTAATTTCAGAATAACAGTCATTTCAGAGCAACTGTGGGAAAGGAAAGGGAATCACTAGCTTGTTGAATTCTTAGTTAGAAAGAGACCTCCAACCTAATTATCATTAGTTAGAAGACCAATTTACATTTGCAGTTTCTAAATGCAATAGGTGGAAAAAAATAGGAAATAATGATGAAAGAGGAGAAGACCAAGAAGGTTAGATGAAACTTCCGTGAAATTTACATGGAGAATGTAAAAATTAATGCTTCAGTTTAATACCTGAATACAGGAAGTGAATTATTTTACCAAGCAAATATGGAAAATAATTAAATGTGGGGGATGGAAATAAAATTTCCCTAATCTAGATTAAATTAGTTAATGTAAATTATTACTTCTTCTTGCTAATTTGTTTTATATTTCTTTTTTTAAATACCACCTATATTCCTTTACTGTGCCTTTTTTTCAAGATTTTATTTATTTATTTGACAGAAAGAAAGAGATCACAAGTAGGCAGAGAGGCAGGCAGAGAGAGAGGAGGAAGCAGGGAATAGAGAGCCCCATGCAAGGCTCAGTCCCAGGACTCTGAGATCATGACCTGAGCCAAGGGCAGAAGCTTAACCCGCTGAGCCACCCAGGCGCCCCTTTATTGTGCCTTCTTTTTTGTCATTTTCAATTAATTTTTCCATGTTATTTTAGCTGCTCATTCCTCATAAGCAGCATTCAGTAATATTTGTTTTTCATATTAAAATAAATATTAAAAAATAAAAATTATCATGTGTGAAATAATTAAAATCCAAGACTCATAGCTAGGGCTGAGTGTTCTACCAACTAGACTAAGCAGTCACTAGTCTTCCCTGATTTCTCTCTTGGCTCAAAGTTCATATATATGAACTTCATTTTCTTGTGTCTCAGTTTCCTCATGTGTAAAATTATATCAAGAAACTGAGGGACACCTGGGTAGCTCAGTCCATTAAGTGTTTGCCTCTGGTTCAGGTCATGATCTCAGGGTCCTGGAACTGAGTCCCTCACCAGTTTCCCTGCTCGATGGGGAGTTGGCTTCTCCCTCTCTCTGGCCCCCTGATCCCCTTGTGCTCTCCCTTTCCCTCTCAAATAAATAAAATACTTTTAAAAAGTTTAACTTTATAAGGTTATTGTAAAGATTAAGTGAGTTAATACCTATAAAAATCTTAGAACAGGGCATGGCACATACAAATATTTTGATAAATATTATTTCTCATTGTCCAGTCAACCTCTGTATATATAACAATGTACTATGTGGCAAATTGTATAGAAAGTTGTCCAGTACACTAATTGTGTGAGATTTCATCAAATAGACAAATACATGCATTCATGAGATGGACATCATCAGGATACAAATCTGATTTCTAACATGGAGATTAATCAAAGGCTTCACTGGTACTGAGATAACATTGGAGTGTAAACAGTGGCACTGCTGCCACAAGAAGAGTCCAGTCTTTGGAATAGAGAAATAATTCTTGTGTTTTTGGGTAAATTCCATGATATCCTTTCTTTAAGGGAGTTTGGAAATGGTCATTTGGTACGACTATTGAGCAAAGATAAAAAAAAATTTTCTAAAAATTATTTAAACTCCATAAAATTTGTTTTTAAGAATTTGTCTGATAATTTCAATACCTGAATCACCTGGCTTCATTGAATGTTTTTTCTCTTGATTTTTGGACACATTCTCCTGGTTCCTCCTGTGTTTATTTTTAAATTGTATTCCACACTTTGTTACATTGTAAATGTTTATATACATAATTCCAAAGCCTTTTCATCATGTGTTAAGATAAGAAGGCTATCAGACAGTTTCAAATTAGACTCAAGTTGAGCAAGAGACACATCATCATTTTATTCATATTGAATTTATCTTTGATTATTCCAATGCCGCAAATCCCAAACCATATTCTCTTTTTCTCATTATTCAGATTGCCAGAAAGTTGGAAGCAAAATTGGTTGGTTGGTTCATTTTTGTATTCTACTCCAGGATAGTCCTAGAACCCCATTGCCATAAGAATATACAGAAATATGTGATTTACATGTTCCCAATCCCTGTTTCTCTGTTACTTTCTTACAGAACCCCGAGGATTAGTGAGAGATTTTTCTTTACCAAACTGTTTGTTTTTGTCCATAGCTTCTGATTTATCCCATCAATCATAAGTGCTTTCCAAGGCTGGCTGTTTTCTCCTTGTTTTTACTAAATTTCTCTACCTATTCACATCTATAAACCCATCTCTACGTTTAGAAGCTGCTAACACTCCGCTCATATATAAACATCTTATTTTATTCTAAAGTAAAATTTTATCAAGTCTCCCTTGTATTTATGTTTCTTCACATGGTCCATTAACAATATATGAAATTAATTTTAATAACAATTTAGCTATCTTAGTACATCCAAAATACCATTTCAACCCATAATCAGTATAAAATTATTGGGATAGATTACATTATTTTTATACTAAATCTTTAAATCTGGTATGTATTTTAGAGCACATCTTAAGGTACATGCTAAATTTTCAATGGTGATACTTAGTCTATATGTATTTTATAAAATTTATTGTTGGAAAAAGTAGATATACATAACAAAATTGTTGAATAACCAAGTATCTGTTTTTATAACTTAATTATAATTATAAATAAGCAAAATGCAAAATTTAGATATTTAGCTTCACTAGCCACATTTCAAGGGTTCAGTTGCACATGTGTTTAATGGCTACCATATTGGTGAACACAACTCTAGCTATTCACCTTGCCTTGAATTTTCTTTTCACCCTTCTTTTTTCTTTTAAGATTTATTTATTGGGTGCCTGGGTGGCTCAGTCAGTTAAGTGTCTGCTTTCAGCTCTGGTTAGGATCCCAAGGTTCTGGGATGGAGTAGAGCATTAGGCTCCCTGCTCAGTGGGGAGTCTGCTTCTCCCTCCGCTTGCCTCTCCCCCTGCTTGTGCTCTCTATCTCACCCTCTCTCTCTCTCTCTCTCAACTAAATAAATAAAATAAAAAATAAAATCTTTTTAAAAAAGATTGATTTAAGAGGGCAAGAACAATGGGGTAGAGGGGCAGAGGGAGAAGAAAAGGGAGAGAGACACAGAGGCTCCTCACTCAACACAGGAATTGATGCAGGGCTCCATGCAGCACTTACCTCACGAACTTGAGATCATGACCTGAGCCAAAATCAAGAGTCAGTTGTTTCAGGGACTGAACCACCAAGGCGCACTCCAAACTCACTCTTCTACCATTGTTGTTTTTTTTAAATCTCTACCCAAACCTCATCATTTAAATGAGTTTAACTTCTCTGCCAAATTTAATTCAGCACCTTAATGCCCACCCAAGCTGGCATTCCTTGACTTTCTTTTCCTGTTCTACATTTTCTTTTATCCCTTATCAGTTTCATCTCCAAATATTCTTTATTGAAAATTAATTAATTAATTATATTTTATAATCTCCTTTCTTCCTACTAAAATGTAGGCTTTGCAAGTATATCAATCTTTATTGTATTCATTGATTTTTCGCAAGCAGTTAAAACATTGTCCATAAGATTTATGTTCTTGTTTAAATATTGTTGAATGAATGGATTCCCCATGCCAAAAAAAAATGCAAAATATTTTGTTAAATTACCCTATCTCATTTTCACATGTATAGATAAACAAATTAATTTTGAATGCATACTGATTTGAACTTTACAATAGAGTGAAGTAGGAAATGCCTGGGTGGCTCAGTCAGTTAAGCCTCTGTCTTCAGCTCAGGTCATGATCCCAGGGTCCTGAGATTGAGTCCTGTATCGGACTCCTTGTTCTGCTGGGAGCCTGCTTCTCCCACTGCCTGGTGTGCCTGCAGCTACCCCTGTGCTCTCTCTGACAAATAAATAAATTAAAAAAAAATTTTAAAAATGCACTGAAGTGGGACATAAGTTTTCCTCTTTGTACTAAATTATAATATGTAAGATTAGAAGATCTGACAGAGAAGTGATGAGATTTCAGGTATGTTTTTTCCTGTCCTCTCTGTCTTTGTTTCTTCCAGAAGTTGGTAGTGTTTGATGTAAATAGGTATGGGAAGAAAAGAGTTGCTTTTTTGAATAAAGATATCAGAAACTATAATCAGATCCAAAACAGCACCAGCTTTGCCACCTCTTATATGTAGATGTCTTAGTACATGTTAGTCTTACAAAACTTCTTTTAAAAAAAAAAATCTTCTCTATGGATTATCATAGTAAACACTGCCTTGATATGTGTTTACATCAGGAATTTCCTATTTTATGCGGTATTGCTTCAGGATTTTGATAGAATAAACTCAGGAGGAAAATACCTACTCTAAATTTGTACTGAAAGCTGATGGCAAAAAATTGAGACTCTCATTCCTTATGTGAATTGGGAACTCCATGTGTTCACTATATTTGCATCATCGATCAAGACATTACTATGCTAACAGAATTCACAGAAGCAACAGATGGATACTTTTATTTTTATCTAAAAGATCAGCTGATACCTTAATGTCATCTTTTTTTTAGTGCCTTGCATCTCTCACTCTTGCATATTATTGGCACTCTATAGGCCAGGTTTAAACTGGTTTGGAAAATCTCACAAAATCTCCACCCCAATGCTAGGAGATTATTTTCTCCTCCCTATCAAGTCTGCCTCCAGATTACCATTAAAATCCTAAAATTGCCATGCCTATTTCAAATTTAGCTTTATTCATTCTTACCACATAGATTAAATTCTGTTCTCTACACTCAGAATTGATTTAAACAAAACCTGTGGCTTCATCATTTTATTGAATCTGTTTTAAATAGATCCAATTAGATTGTATTTGGTTTTGCATTATTAGTTTCCCACAACGTCTACTGGTAAATTTGACAGTGACAAATAAAAATAACTTTTACATTGTAGGTGACACATGGGCTAATAAAACCACTAGTTATTAAATTGATCCTAGCGATCAGGCACCATTTTCAGTAAAGAGGTAATTGGAAGAAAACTATTATACTAAAGTATAATAATAGTAAGTTGTTTATTATATTTGGTTCTTAATTTTTAGGAACCTTCCAGAATCTTAATCAACTTGAAATATCATTTTCTGGAAAATCAAATTAAGTTAAATTAGAAGATAAAAATTTTCCTGTCAGAAACTGAAACCAATCATCTGCATCTAGCAAGCTTTTAGCTTTCAAGTTTTTGATGAAGATACTATGATATTCTATCATCATTCTGACTTTGTGTAGCTGATGGTCAGAGATATGTGAAATCACACATGATTTTGCTGTAACTATCCACTTGACATCTGACTTTTAGACATTAGCCATCATTTGTGCTCGCTTCAGCAGCACATATACTAGACATTAGCTGTCATAACTTAAAGTATTAATTTTGCACTTGGGGTATTTATTTTCTTTCTCCTTATGTTATTGGAACCATTTATAGCAACTGAACAATCTTTCAGTATCTGGCAGCAGTTTTAGTGAAAGGAAAAATTTAGTCCATTATAGATAAACCCAGGCCAACAAAAGAAAGACACATTAAGTCATTTGTGCAGTTCACATTTTGTTTACATAAATATTCCTTACCTTTGCAGGTATTTTCTCCTTAGGGAAGTAGCAATTATGGAACTATGCCGGCTCTTTTTTAAGATCTGCTTTCTTAGGAAAACTAAGGTCAGTAGTAGAATAAAGTGTTAGATACCAATACCTTGTAACTGTATGTAGGACATTTTATTGTCCCTGCTTTCTGATTTGTAACTTATTTGTATTTTCTTATTAGGAACTGCGTGTTTACATGGAGGTATTTGGGGGTTTAGAAAAAAGGATAACACAGAGTATTTTCAACACATTAAGTACTTGAAACGTTTGGTGAGTATCAGTCCAACCATGAACAATGAGGGGTAAGATTAAGAACTATAAGATCATAAATGACATATTTAATTAGAACGCTTTTTTTTCCTCATCATAAGCTAATAATAGAAAAGCATGAGTTCCTCTATAGTTTGAAAGTGATATCTTTTTATATAAAAACTTAGATAAAACATTAGATGAGCATACTTAATAAACTTCTTCATGAATTGAAAATATTTGGATAATATATCTTTAGACATTTTAGACTATAAAAGGCACAAGTGAAAACCTTAAAGAAGGCAAAGTCATCTTTTTAGATAGTATATTTGAAACAAGGTATATTAGATTCTCTAGATAAGTATTTTTAATAGAAGCATAATGTGAGATACATATGTAATTTGAATTTACAGTAGTCATATTAAAAATATAATTAGTGGGTTTCATTTTAATAATATATTTAACAAAATGTATCAACATATTTTAATATATAAACAACAGGAATTATTTTTAAATTTTATTTATTTTTTAAGGATTTTATTTATTTATTTTGAGAGAGAGTGAGAACAAGAGAGCACAAGCAGAGAGAGGGAGAATTAGATTTTAAAGGCACCTTACATATCTAATTCTCTATCTCATCATGAGATAGAGAAAACACTATCCAGTTCATCTAGCTATTCCAGTCACCTCCTCAGCATTCAGAAAGTTATTTTTAGCCAAGTAGGAATCATGTGACTAAGGCTTTCCAATGAATTGGGGCTGAAATAAATGTTTTCTATTCGAAGTCTTAGACACTGAAACATCTCCCATGATTCTCATATTCTGTATTTGCCCATGTCAGCCAGATAGATAAGAGGATCTAGTAGACAATTTAAAGGTCCTAAGGTATGAAAGAGTCCCTTTTAATAATACTAGGTCTTAAATGACTTCATGGAACACAGAGAACCTACCACACCAAAGATCCATGCATTTGATCTTAATATGGAGAAAAGCAATGCTTATTTTACTAAGCCATTGAGATTTTTTGTGATTATAGTATAAAAGGTAGAATTAATTATCCTAATCAATGCAAGCATTGGTACAAAAAAATAAAGAATACAAATACTACTGACTTCACAGTTGGATGACAAGACAATTTTCCCTGAAAGCAGGAATGTAATGCAATGGAAACAGTTATTAATACTGCCCCTTGTTTAATGTTGTAGGTAGACCGTACACCTACTAGTTATCAGTTCTACCCTGGTGAAGTGGTAGGAAAGAATCAAAATGTTAACTTCTAGCTACCTTTAACTGCATTTTGCAAAGTAATTTAAGAAAAACATATGTTTTGGGAAGAAGTAGACAGGAGGAAGGAAATAGGCAATGCCCAGAAATTACCATCTTGAAAGATAGAGAAGTCAGCCTCTAAGAGATCCCAAATAATAGATAGGACATGGGGGAACTGAGAAATTCTTTAAGATAATATACTTTATTCGCACCAGACTTGGGAAAAAGGTAAAAA
>CM052813.1:31003182-31023522 GCA_028533885.1 Nasua narica | reverse complement strand
TCCTCGCTGAGCAGAGAGCCCGATGGGGGGCTGGATCCCAGGACCCTGAGATCATGACCTGAGCCGAAGACAGAGGCTTTAACCCACTGAGCCACCCAGGTGCCCCTCTATTTTTAGTTTTTAAGAAAACTATATGCTGTTTTCCACAGTGGCTGTACCAGTTTACATTCCTACCAACAATATACAAGGGTTCCTTTTTCTTTTCTTTTCTTTTTTTTTAAGATTTTACTTATTTATTTGTCAGAGAGAGAGAGAGAGTCAGAAACAGACCACAATCAGGGTAAAGGCAAGCAGAGGGAGAATCAGGTTCCCCAATGAGCAAAGAGCCCAAAGCGGGACTTGATCCCAGGACCAGGGTCATGACCTGAGCTGAAGGCAGACACTTAACCAACTAAGCCATCCAGGCACCTGAGGGTTCTTTTTCCTCCACATCATTCCCAACACTTGCTCTTTCTTGTCTTTTTGATTCTGCCATTCCAAGAGGTGTAATGTGATATTCCATTGTGATTTTGGTTTTGATTTGCAGTTCCCTGAAGATGAGTGATGCTGAGAATTTTTCCATGTGTCTGTTGACCATCTCTATGTCTTCTTTGGAAAACTTTTTATGCATAAAATTAAATTTTAACTTTAAACATAAGCTGAAGTGGTAAAATAATGTGTCCCTTCCAGGTCTCTTGGTCTCTTTCTCATTTCTCTCTCTTCTGTTTCTCTCATCTTCCCTGTCATTTGACTAAAAGACATGACTGCTTCCTTTAACCCAAATGTTTAATATGATGAAGCCATGTTATTAAATGAGCCTTAGTCCTTTAACCACCCTTGGAAAAGAAAAACTGAACAGCTTTGGGCTATGAAATGAACAAGAAATCCAGTGAGATGTTGGAATTGCTCATTAGAGGAGTTACCTTGCAGTGACAAAACATAAGCCCAAAACTTATCAGATTGACATAGGAACCCTACCTAACGCAGTGCATAAAAAGATAATCAGACTGCAGTGTTCAAAATCCACCTCTACATTGCCAAATAATTTGGGAAAAAATTTCCCGATGGTAATTTGGAAGTTAGATTACATTACTACTAACTTTTATCTCTAAGGGAATAATTTCGATTGATCTGTGTGTCTGTTTTTGTGCCTGGTAAAAGTCTTAGACTGATACTAAGACATATAGCTCAGGGTTATTCTGAGTGTCCAATACTTATTCACATTGATGTTAATTTTAATGATGAGTGAATCAAAGTGGTTTTCTTTAGTTACACTGACATAATCTGAATTAAATTGGCAGAGTGTCTGCAGAAAAGGAGAATTTTCCTCAATAAAAAAGATTTCTCTACATCAAGAGTCATTTCTTATCACTTACATTCTTATCTTCTCTTATTTCATTTTGATTCTATAGGACTAAAATATATATATAACTAAAGATTCAAAATATTTACTTTAATTTTGTGTATATATAATAAAAGTAAATCTTGCTTATTCTTCTATAATTGAAGTCTAAAATATCATCCATTAGTGGTTAAAACTAGCAGCATTCTCTGAGATGATTTCCATCAATCCCCTTTTTCTTATCTGTAAAAGATTAAATGATTTGCCATTGAACCATCTTCTAGTCTACTACTCTGCTCTGAATAGCATCTATCCAATTAAACCTTGTAATACTTACTTGACAAGACATGGATGGCTAGAATATTTTCTAATATATGAAAATAATTTCAATTTTATTATTTAAATGTGTATTAAAGCAGGTATATGTGTGCATTGAAGTCACAGTTGCAAAGTCACTATGAATTCTAGGTTTAATTAAAAAAAGTCTATGAGAATGTAACCTTACAGTTACATTTTTGCAGCATGAGGTGTTTCAGTGAAAAGAGCCTTGTGTAAGATCGGTAAGTACATTTGAATGCTTATTGTAGAAAAGTATATTAGATTGATGAAAAATGTACTAGTTAAAGATGTTATCATCATTTGAAAGCACCAAAGAATTCTACATTCAATAGGCATTTTTTCATGAAATAAGCATAATACAAAATTGAAAATCTTTAAAAATGTTGCAATGTTAATTTATAAGCAAATTTAATCATAATTTACAATTGTAAGAAAGTCTATTGCAAAGAAATTTTAAAATAATTCAATAGAAAAAGTTTAACAAACTTAAGAATAACTCACATGAAAAGGAGAACTTTTGGTCACCCTGAAATAAAGCATCCTGCTCTTCAATACACATACAATTTAACAGGATAAAAGTATGCAAATGGGAGGCAATATATTTATCTTGAGAAAGGTAAAGTTTTAAAATATAATCAAGCAGAAATATTATAAAATGAGTTCTACTGCAACAATATTTTAGGATAATAGCAGAGATGTCAGTTAAGCAATTTGCAAATCGTATATTTCCCTGCTGTGTTTGCAAGATTACCTTGTGAATCATCAGAATCCATAACTCTAAAGGCTTTTGATTTACATTTGCCTGAAATGCAAGGCCAGAAAGGACATTGCAGATAAGACAAACAACATGATGATCTAGTAGCTACAATACCAATAAAAAATAAACAAATAGGTCTCTTCTTCTAAAAGGCTGAAGCTGACACTTTACTTTTGCAACCAATAATTCTCTGCAAATATATAGACTCTTTATATAGATTACATTGGAACAGCATTTTTACTCAGGCTTGTACATATATATTATAACCAAAGTGATATTTGAGGCTAAAAGTGGCATGAGAGAGCTTCTCTATGTATGACATTTTCCAGAATCTTTGTAATCTTCCATTCCTATATTTTTGACCACATTCTATTTCCTTTTGCTCCCTTAATCAAATAGGGTTTTATTTTTTCGTATTCAAACTTACAGTCTCACTGGTATTGTTTGCATTACTTGTTTTTATCATGTCTTGTGCTTTCACCAAGAATGTCTACTTTCTTCTGATAAAAATAGATAACTAATATTTGCCAGTGCTTTATACATGCAGGAACTTTTTTACAAGTGATGTTAGACGTATCATGCATTAGTCCTAAAAATAAATCTATCTATATTTTAAACAAATAAGAAAAGTTATTGTGGGTTTAAACAACTCTCACTAGGTCATTTGTTCATAATTAATGGAGCTGAATTCAAATCATTTGCCTGGCTATTTTTGAGCCTCTGCCTTTTTTACCTGTCCTCTCCAACCCCCTTTACTTTCTTTTTTCTTTTCTTTTTTTATTACCATACAATGTATTATTTGCCCCAATGTTCCAGGCTTAACTACAAATGTGGCCTTCTTCAACTATGATTTGCACGTTCTAAGTGATGTTTTCCAGGTCACAATTCATTAAATCTCTGTGGATGCCTGCACAAGCTGATTTTCTCTATTGAGTAAAGGAAGCTTATGTGTATTTGTGTGTGTATATATGTGTGTATGTGTATGTGCATACGTGTGGGTGGTGGAGAAAGGCATTCACTATGTAAGTGCAAAACTATAGAGAGCTAGTCTAAACAGAGAATGTAAGACTGATACATAAATAAAACCAGAGATAAGAAGATAAGAAAAGCCAGATACAGCACCCATATCTTGTCAGTTTCAAAGCCAAAGCAATTGTATGTGTACTTCTGTGCAGCTGAAAACTGCAATTGGGGTATGCCCAGCTTATCTGTATAAATGTCTATAAATGTGGAGTTTGGAGCTTCAGTATTTTAGAGTGTGAACTAAATAGAAAAAAAATAAGGTAAAAGATGGAGAGGGGCGCCTGGGTGGCTCAGTTGGTTGAGCGACTGCCTTGGCTCAGGTCATGATCCCGGAGTCCCGGGATCGAGTTCCATATCGGACTCCCGGCTCTGCGGGAAGTCTGCTTCGCCCTCTGACCTTCTCCCCTCTCATTCTCAGTCTCTCTCTCTCTAATAAATAAATTAAAAAAAAAAAAAAGATGGAGAAACATGGATTTAAATGTATGCAAATAGGATCAATCAGGTGAGATACAGAGAACACTGATGGCTCTTCTGTTTTTTCTTAAGCTCCTACAGGAACAAACTACCTTGCTATATTTGCACTGACACAATTGTAATCTGAATTTTTTTTGATAATCCCTATTTGTTTTGTTTACTGTAGATTGATTTTGAAACATACAAGCTAATAGATAATATTCTTGTCTCTAAGGTTAGAAAAATACTAGCTTTGTCAAAGAATTTTATCAGAATATAATGAGATAAGTAAAAAAAATGCCTAATAATACGTTTATTCCTGAAGAGTCAACTCCTTTTACCCTATTTCTTTCCTGGCCAATTTTATTTTATTATCTATACAATAATTTTAAATATTTTACTTTCTTAACTTTATAAAATTAAAACAATTTCAGATTTACAAAAATTTACAAAAATAGTGCAAAGACTTCCTATATTCCCTCATCCAAATTCTTCAAATGTTGACATTTTACATAGTCATAGTACAGTTAGCAAAAGGAGGAAATTAATTTTGTTATAATACTATTAACTAACCCATAGATCTTATTCATATTTCACTAATTATTTCCACTAATATGTGTTTTCTGGTCTAAGGTCCAATCCAGGATCCCACCTCATATTTAATTGTTATGTTCCTTCAGTCTTCTTCTATATGGGAAAGAGGCTCAATTGTCTATGACTTTGACATATTATAAGAGTACTACCCAATTATTTTGTAGAATTTATTCTTAGATTTTTTTTATATTGTGTCAAGATTATATTCAAGTTATACACTTTTGGTAAGGTTACCACTAAATACTAAGGTTTTAGTAATTTGTAGTGATCTTTTATTTAGTAATAAGGATTACTACATACTTAGTATTTTATAGGGAGATAACTTTAAGATTCTGCAAATATTTTATATCTTACCATAAGTTTCTCCATCAATGTTAGTATTCACTATGATTTTTGCCTATGGAAGTTATTACTATAGTAATTGCCACAGATGATTTTCTATTTTCGAGAGGTCTTTATTGGAATTCTGTAAGAAAAAGCAGTCTCTTCTAACAAATGTATTAATTTATTCAACTGTTTATTTATATTGCTTTGGAATCACATATTTATTTTATTCTGTTAATTCAATTTTTTAATTGTTAAATTGTCCTATATTTGGGCAGTGGGAGGTTTTTCAAGCTGATTTCTGTCTTTAGACATGTCAGAATCATTTTTTGAAAATGTAGCTCCTTATTTTCTGGCACTACTAAATTTTACAAGCATATCTTTCTCTGGCATCAGCATTTTTTCAGAGTTCTGATTTATTTCATTGAAAGAATGGGAAAAACTAGTTGCTAGGCATATTTATTGCTACTGGTTTGCCACTGCTGTGCGATGTAACAATTAAACAAATCTAAGATATGCATGTATGTATATGTATGCTATGTATATACCTGTGTGTAAATGTACATACATGTGCATATGTGTCTATGTGTGTATATAGCCATATACACACACATATATGTATCTTTCTGTACATCTCCATTTTCGTGTATGTTAAAAAGTTTATACTGATACCTCAGTTTCCAACACAATAGCAGGCTTCATTTTATCCTCCTTCCCTCATTCTATTTGCAACTGCTTTCACAGACAGTGATTTACCTGGCTCTCGTAATCTACACTATATTTACCTATTTGCTCAATCCCAGAACACACTAAACTAATATCAGAACTACCAACCCAAACCTTGTGAAAAACAAATTTACGGCCAGATAACAATATTTGGGTACAATGTTTTTGTGTTTAGTTTTACCATATATGAACATATAATCTTTGCTTAAGTTATTCATACTATTTTTTATTCTATTGATACCCTTCAATGTTGTTACATTATTTGTAACACATACAGGTACATTTATTACTATTTGAATTAGAAGTCTCCCTCATATCTGGGATGGTTTTAACATTTTATTTTTGAAGTATGTAAAATATTGTTATGATTACATAAGCCACACTATACACTATATAAAGAAGTATTGTCAGAGAAATAGCCCTCCTCTACTTAACCATTGTGTCCTATTCCTACTCACCCATTCGTTACTTCTCTGTGAGATGTACCTGCTATTTAATATTTTTTAAAAAGTGATATTTAAGAACGTTTGTATTTTTGTTCTAATGCTTACTAAAGTACCTTTCTTAATTCCTGTAGTCCTTCATTTTTGTATTTATCTTTCTCTGGATTGTCAGTTTTCATTAGTTTCCTTAACTCCCAACAATTGCTTTATCAACCATCAGGGAAAATATTTTATTTTCCTTTTTCCACTTTAAAAAGTTTATCCCCTAACAAGTTTTTCAAAAGAGCCCATAGATCCCTAATTTCCTAAGTTCTTGTATACTGGAAGCTCTTTCTTATGGCTTTGATAAGTGAAGGGGAAGTTAGTAGATATACGGTTTTTTTTTTTTTTTTCAAAAATACTTATTTCTTGCCTTGAGTTGTGTGTTGTTTTCCAAAATAGTCTGATCCCTTTGTCACTGTAGCTCATTTGGTGGTGGTAGTTGCGTTGTTCCTCTTTTTTCTCTCAAACAGTTTATTCTTGGCTTGCAGCTGTTTCTCCTCTCTCAGAAGTATATTTGTTACAACTGATGAACCTACATTGACACATCATTACAACCCCAGTTCCACAGTTTACATTATCTTAGTTTTGTACCTCCCAAGGGTTCTGACAAATGTATAGTAACATAAATCCACACTGTAGTATAGTTTTATCACTTTAAAAAAAATGTAGGGTATGCCTATTCATCTCACCCATCTTCCTTCCCTCCAACCCCTAACAACCACTGATCTGTTAACTAAGCCACAGTTATGCCTTCTTCAAAATGTAATATAGTTTGAATCATACAGTAAATAGCTTTTTCAATTGGCTTCTATCATTTTGTAATGTGCTTTTAAGTTTTCTCTGTGTTTTCTCATTGCATGATAATTCATTTATTTATAGCACTGAATATCTCGTTTTCAGGATATACCACAGTTTACCCATCCATTCACTTGTTGAAGGAAGCTGCTAAAGCATTTTTGCTGAAGAAAAATACGAGTGAAGGTCCTCCTCTGCCATCTTATTGCTGTTATTCCTCAAAATATTTTTTAATTTCGCTTGTGATTTATATTTTGACTTGTATGTGATCTTAAGACTCTGTTGCTTAAATTGTACATATTTATAAATCCCAACTTACCTTTGTTGTTTTCTATTTATTTCTACTGTTGTCAGAGAATATATTTGTATTTAAATAATTGAAAATTTATTTAGTTTTTGTTTGACCTAATGTCTGTTTTATCATGGAAAATAACTACATTTATTTTAGAAGAATGTGTATTCTGATTTTGGATAGACAGTAAAACATATGTTTATCTGTTAGGGCTAGTGAGTGAATAGTGTTGTTCAAGTGTTAAATATTTACTTGTTGAACTTCTAGTTATTATCCATTATTTAAAATGATGCATTTAAATATTCCAGTATTATTGCTGATATATCTATTTCTTTCTGAAATTCTGTAAGCTTTTGCTTCATATATTTTAGAATTCTGTTTCATATATTGTTAGATACATGTATATTTATGGTCTTTGTATATTCCTGATAAATGGACACTTTTATAATTAAACTGTCTTATTTGTTTCTATTAACAAATTTTGGTCCCAAAATCTAAAATAATCTCCTAGTAAACATATGCAGTCTGGAATATGATTTCTCTTAAGTTTATTAGGACAATTTTATCATGTAATTGGCATATGTAAATCATTTATATTTTATCTAGTAACTAACATTATATTAGTACTACCATTTTAGTAGTACATATTTTTATGCCTTCTTTATTCCTCCATTTTCTCATTACCTGCTATTTGTAATGTAGATATGTTCTAGTATACCATTTTAATTCATTTGTTTTTATTACATTTTAGGTATTTTTCTAAGTTTTTGGCCTGGAAATTACAATTAGCAATTTATGTTAAAATAATATTATTTGGATTTATATTTATTTAATTATTATTAGCAAAAACCTTTGCTTCAGTATATTATCACTCCCTCTTTCATATGTAATTGTCTTATGAGTTACGTATGTCTTTATATACTATGAGGTCATCAACATTAGTTTTATAATTATTTTATATGCAGTTGTCCTTCTAAAAATACAGAAGGAATAAGTATAAAGTATAAACATATTTGGGAACCTATCCATGTAGTTAGGTACCTGGCTCATTCACAAAATATTTTCATGTATATTCTAGTTATTGTATAGTATTATTTTATCTGAGCTTGAAAGATCTTCTTTAGTATTTATTGTTAAGCAGGTGTCCATACTTTCTTCTGCTTCTCTATTTCAGTTTGCAACAATAATGAAACAACAGTATAAAGGCTTAACATTTACTATCACTCATTCTTGTATTTGGAGCTGGAGAAACAATTCCTAATCTCAGATTTCCCCTGGCTCCATTTTTCTATTTTTTTAATCCTAAAAAATTTCTTCATAACTTCCAAATCAATAAAGCTTTCTTTTTCCATACTGATTTAATTTTCCTCCTTGGCATGTAGGCTTTATCATTGTACCTGTAGGACACTTTTCTATAATATTGATCTTATTCAGAAGCATTAGGTGTTTATATTTCTATCTCTTTTGTGGGAGAACAAGCACCATTAAGCCATGGACCAAATTAATATTCATATCAGAATGGCGTATATCATACTATAAGCACTCAACAATTATTGAATTAATGAATAAATAATACAAGAGAATTTTGACACAAATTTTGAAAAAATAATATTAGTATTTTTGTTCTGAACCTCAGAATACTGACAATTTGTCACAAAATTATGTATTAAGACTGCAATTCATCTAAAATTTAAAGATGTTTAAAAGATTAACACATATACCTACAGATAAGAAATATTATCATTGGTGTTTTCGAAACCTACTTCATTTTATGAATGTTCATCATCAGTCAGGTTTTCTGAAACCTGAGGGCACTCAAGGTTGTTATTTGTCCAGAGCATAAGAAAAACATAAACTTTTCAGGCTAGATAATAAAAAGTGAAAAATAAATAATAAATATTTAAACTAAAGCTAAACTTTTAAGTTCTTATTTTATCTTAATTGTTGCATTTTTGCATGAACTAATATATAATATATATTCCAAAAATGAATTTTCGGGCACCTGGGTGGCTCAGTTGGTTGGGTGACTGACTTCGGCTCAGGTCATGGTCCCGGAGTCCCGGGATCGAGTCCCATATCGGACTCCTGCCTCTGCGGGAAGTCTGCTTCTCCGTCTGACCTTCTCCCCTCTCATTCTCAGTCTCTCTCTCTCTAATAAATAATAAATAAAATCTTTAAAAAAATTATTAAAAAAATGGATTTTCAAAGTACCAAATCAAAAGCATTCATGTGTCCTACAAGATGGTTTATCTTCCATACTCCAGTTTCTTTTTCTTTTCTTTCTTTCTTTCTTTCTTTCTTTCTTTCTTTCTTTCTTTCTTTCTTTCTTTCTTTCTTTCTTTCTTTCTTTCTTTCTTTCTTTCTTTCTTTTTCTATATTTGGGTTAGATCCCTAGTGATTAGCAGAATAATTAAGGTTTATGTCTGTTTTGAAGGGCAGCTATTAGTAGAAAGAATCATTAAAAATCAAACGGGCTCATCTGGAACAGGGCAGAAGTTCAGAAGCATAAAATATACAGATACTACATCATTAGTGGGGGCTGCATGAATAAGTTATCTTTGGAAAGTTGATAATTTATTGTCTAGTATATTCTTGGAAAAATATTTTAAGTTATTTTAGAGTTATTTTAGAGTTAGTCTATTTGTTCCAGCTGAAATTCTACTACTTCTATTGGATCAATTCATTTATTCAGTCTTGATTGAAGTATTCAGATACTATTATAAAGGACATTAAAGTGAATAAAGTTACTGAATGCAATAAGTAGAATGAATTCATCTCCATTTTATTGAACAAGGAAATCAGATAGGTCTTGATTCTGAGACCAAATATATTAAGACAGAGATTTATTTATCAAGGAGCTTAGATAATACTGAGAGGAAATTTTACCTAAAACATAAAGAAAATTAATTGCATTATTATAGTGTGCATAATTGGCATTTCTCAACTTATAGAGTTAACCTAAAATTTTTATTGAAATGTAATTTTAACTTTGTGTAACTGGGTTGGTTCCTAAAGTTATTTCTCGTACTTTGATACAAAGAGGCTAAATAATATCATGAGTATATTAAAAAATAATAGTTAATATGTATTAGGAGTCAGAAAGATTGCAAAACTGATTACATCATCCGTCCCTAATGAAGGAAAATATTTCAGTAAGTGTTTTATTTTGTGTTGCAATAAAGAAAATTCCGATATTAATAAAATTTTTGCTTACTTGTTACAATTCCACCATGGGTCTGATGCGAGAAGGTTACTGAGAGAATTTGTTGCAATTTTACTTTAATTTGTTTCCCAGGAGAAGCATACATTTCTTCATGGCTTCTCTTTACCCAAGGTTTTGCTTTTCTAGTGTTATTCATAAAACATTAGTTAGAATGGACTTGAAACCTTCTTTGGGTATTAGGGTGTAACAAGCAATCTGAATAGCAAACTTCTACAGAATTAGATCTCCAGATTTGCTCATGCAACAAGCCAAATGCATTTCTGATGTAAGCAGACATACTGAATGAAATAATTTGCTTCTACAAAGTTCTAACCATTTGAACTTACTCTGAACATGTGAGTGATGTAGTTAGAGCAAAATACACAGGTTTGAATGCATTGTGTTTCATAACCAAATCATTCTCTTCTGATCTTTTATATTTTGTCCACATCAAAAATGCCTCCCAATCTTCTTCCCCATTTTACCTACAAGGTGAACTCACAATATGCTTGTGATACTAAGCCCCTGATGATATTTATCTTGACATGATCTCCTCGGTTTATTTTCAGAGGTCATGATTAGGCACATATCCCTTTGCTTCTCATTTCTTTCTAGTAACCCTACTACATAAAAGCAAATTAACCCTTTTATCTTGGAAAGCAGGACAACTTAATACCTTCCAAACATTTATATTTGCATGGTTATTACATTTTATAAATCCTTTTACTAACACAATGGCAATATATAATACCATTTACATACCTATACACATCCCTGAATATTGCTATATTTACCATTCAAGTACAGCCATTCTCCAGCTTCATTTTCTCAAATCCTAAAAAAGTCTTAGAAACTTCTTGTGGTAGTAATACTCAGGGCAAAAATATTCTGTATATGTGCTGCTGAAGCAAGCACAGGGCAAAAATATTCTGAAAATAGTTCCAGTAGTATGCTACTGCTTTGCTAATCTCATTTATGTGAAATGAGTGTCATATAACTTTTCTGGTTCAGAAATGTAATTACTGGATTTAAGAACAATCACAAAAAAAGAACAAGAGCCTGTGTGTAGAAGGAGTATTCCAATAGAAATAGCAAAGGATATATAGTCAATCAGGCTACTTAAATAAGATACAAATATGAAGAAAATTAACTGTAATATTGTAGCATTTCTTACAACTTTCAATTTACTTCAGTAGTCTTTAAAATTTATTTTTGCTGGTTGAGAAGGATTTCACTGTACTCAAGTATAGTAAATCATTAAAAGTCAGAATATTACCTATGCCTTTAAACAGATAAATTAACATGAGTCTGAATATTCACAGCTCTCATCAGAGGACCAAAATTTTAAAACCTATCCAATGTTTGCTTGTAATATTTGAACTTTGTGATTGAGCATGTGAGTGTGCACTAAATATTCCTCTTGATTAACTAATATCATGGGTATATTCATAAATTGTACTGCCATGAAAAATACTAGTGGCATTGGTTTTAATAAAATATGTTCTATCCACATTTCATATATTGGAAACATATTTATATGCAATATTTAGCTACAGATACTAGATTTGGAAGTGTTTTAACTCTGCAGATTGCCTAATATTTAAATATCTACCAAATGAGACATATTAATTATTTTTATATTACTCGTTAACATTAAATGCTCCAGAACTGGTAATTTAATATGAAATCTATCTCTAGTGTTATCCAGATTAATTACTTTATCTAATGAAGCTACCTACAGCTTTAATAAACCTTTAATGTTAGTGAAAGTTAAGTGGACACTTTTGAAATAAAAGCATAATATACAAATTTATCCTTAATCACACTGGACAATTTTTTATTTAATTTGTTATAATTCATTTTATAATTCTGTGGTTCTCTTTATTTGTGAAATGCTTGGAAATCAGGTTCTATAAAAATAAAATTTTTATAATATCTAATATCTGATAAGACTGTTAGGTACCATTAAATTTTAAAGATTTGCATAGCATTATATTCTTGAAATGCAAAATAATTTCAAAATTTTTCACACCCTAAATACTAGGACATGCACTGGTTCATCAACTTTATATACTTGTAATTTAGAAAGAAACATATTTGCCCATAATATTATATTTTTCCTTACAAATAAACCAATTTTATAAATCTGTGTTAAAATCTATAATAACAAAATTTCATTAAATGTACATTACTTAGATTAACTGAACATAATTTGACATAGTAGATTATCACAGCTAAATGTTCTTAAATTAGGATCTCATTACTGCATGCACATATTTAGGGGATATTGTGATATATTTACAAATCCATGGTTTGGTATATTTTAAGAGATGTGACTTTCATTTCTTTCTGATCATTGCTTCATAGCTTTCTAAAAACCTTTGATCTCTTAATTTAATCCAAAACTCTTTTTTCTTGATTTTATTACTGTGATTGTCTTAGTTTATTTTGATGACTTCACTTTTTCTATTTCTTGAGACCTGAGAAAGGTTGTCCGTAGTCAGATTATTGAATATAGTTGAATGAGTTATTACTGCTACTTAATACAAAGATTTTGAAATAAGTATTTATACTGCAAGATATCTGAAAATTTTCCTTAACTGTTCATTTAGTGGAGAAAGACATTTAACACATTAAAAACATAATTTTCTGCTGTCTCATCTCTGTCACTACTATTTCTTTGTCATCCTCTTGACATTTTTGCAAAATATAGTCATTGGTATTCACTAATGTTTCATTGCTCTATAGATGTACATTCATTAAGTGTTGTTTAGAATATAGTGGAAGACTGTAAGTAAATATAATATACATCATATTTATCATTACATATGTTGCAAAAACTGTCTCCAAAGAGGACCACCATCAATTTCTTCCCTTCCTGTATTTAAATTCTACTTCTTATACATAGAGGTGAATTGTGTTTGTCCTCCCATGAATGTACTGTAGATTTAGTGACCTTCTTGACCAAAAGAATGTGGAAAAATTTGCATTCTGAGACTTCTGAGTCTGAGTCTTAAGACACCTTCCAGGTTTTACCTGGGTCTCTGAGAAAAGGCTGCTGTTAGGTAGGAAACCCAGAACAAGGTGCCAAAGTATGCCCAAAATAGCCCTGAGGAAAGGTCTTATAAAGAGATACAAAGCTAACAGCCCACAGCCAGCCCACAGCTTTCCAGCCATTTTAGCTGAAGAATCAAAGATGTGAATAAAAATACTCCCCATAAATGAGTCTTCAGGTAGTTTCCAAGCCTGGCAGCTACTGGCTGTGATACACATGGGAAACATTAAAGATCATGTGTTTTGAGTCCGGTCGACTTACAGAATTCTAAGCAATAATAATATATCTTGTTTTAAGCCACTAAGTTTTATGCTGATTTTTTTATCTTAAAAATATTTAAATGGAAACCATGTGTTTGTATTTACATTTGTACTATATAACGTGTGTGTATATAAAACAGATTATGCATTATATAAAATGAATATGTCTCTATATACAGAGCAATGAAAAAGATACACAAAGGCTTTAGTCAAACAGATAGTTATAAAAAGTTGGACTGAAGTGATAGGAATGAGAGAAAAAGGGATGTAAAATATTTTTTCTAAGACGATAAGAATACTTTAAACTAGGATGCAATAAGTAATTGTGACAGAAATATACCAGCTGGTAGCAAAACTTATTTCTTCCCTTTCCAGTTTTTCTTGGCCTTTGTTTCCATTTATACAGGGTCCTATGATCATATTTTAGCAAATAAAATAAGAGCAGAAACGTGTGTGTAAACTCCAAAGCTGACCCTCGATTTCCATACCATTTTCCCCCCTTCCTTTCCTCCATTCCTTCATTCCTTCCTTTTTAGCTTCCCTATCCTTTCTTCTTTCTATTCTTCATTCCTACTTTTTAACTTTATTTATTTATGTTTTAAAGGTTTTATTTATTTGACAGGGAGAAACACAGTGAGAGAGGGAACATGAGCAGAGGGAATGGGAGAGGGAAGAGCAGCCTTTCCATAGATCAGGGAGCCCTATGTGGAGCTCAATTCCAGGACCCTGGGATCATGACCTGAGCCAAAGGCAGATGCTTAAGGACTGAGCCACCCGGGCACCCCCATCCCTTCTTTTTAAAACAGTTATGCACTTCTAAAAAATATATGACACCTTATGTTTCTAATCAAAACTTCTACCTACAGGATAAAATCATCATAAATATCTCTTTCTAAGATCTACAATCTTATTTCTTTTCATTCTTTTTTGCCTTTTCTACCTTTCAACACCATAAGAATTCCAGAATATATTCTAGTTATTCAAGTTTCTCTCATGCTATTCTTGCTGTTTTTCTCCTCAGTTTTCCTTCTCTTCATCTTTTAAGTATTATTTTAATGCCACTCCTCAAATTTCTATATTCAAAATTTATTATATGTTCTCAAATCATCCTGTTCTGTTCCTTTACCAAATGGACACATTTTAATCTATATATTTATTTTCATATTTTTAGCCCTTATGAAAATGTATATACTCAGAGGCTAAGAAAAACTTTTTTCTCATGGCATAGAGTACTTTATTTTTATCCATAAAATGCATTTGAATTTGGTTTCTATTATTCATAGTAAGCTAACCATATTTAATTAAAATGATTTCAAGTTTGCGTATATGTTACCAGAACACTCTCTAAACTCTTTTCACAATTGTGCTTATTTCATTCATTATATTGACTTATAAAAAGTTAAGTAGAGTTTTCAACATACTTTTAAAATATCAATGATAAGTTCAAAAGTGTATGTCACGAATTTCTTTATCTTTGGTAGCTCTAAAGAAATCTTAGAAATAGTAATTTTTATTCGTTTCAATGCAGCCAAACATATGAATCAGAAATAGCTGAGAAAAATAAGAAATATTATTAAGCATGGCTGAAGCCTGATATTTGCATTTCTCATCCCGAATATGTGGTCCTAAATGACCATAGATAAAGGATGAATGTGTGGCTTTTCACTTTCTCATGAACCTCATTTAAAAATAAACAAAAGGCCAGTTTACTTGACTAATTCTTAGAAATTCTATAATCTGGTTTAAACACCAAGTGAAAAAGAGAAATTATAAATCTGTATTAACCTTGTTAGCCCAAAAAGGGTATCAATGGGTTATTTTGGGGACATCTGGGTATCTCAGTCAGTTAAGTGTCTGCTTTCAGCTCTGGTCATGATCCCAGGGTCCCAGGATCAAGTGCCTATTCAGGCTCCTTGCTCGGCAGGGACCCTGCTTCTCGCTCTGCCTGCTGCTTTTCCTGCTTGTTCTCACCCTCTGACAAATAAATAAAATCTTTTAAAACATAGGCTATTTTTCATTAAAGACCTACTTTTTCCATTAACTTTAAAAATGTGGCTTGTAATTTTAATTTTTAACTCTTTCTCAGTGTTGCTTATAAAATGATACTCTCCAGAATAGTCTGCATATGAGGGGAGAAAAGGAAGCAGATTGTGCATTTGATTGTTTAGGAACTACATAAAGGATATGCCTTTATTTAAATATAGAAATATATATTCACACACATACATATATACATACATAAGTACATATATTAAGTTTTGCTATTGGCAAAGATATAACAGATCAAGGGAAAAGAAAGGAAGATGTGCTTTTTCATTTTAGAAATTTATTTTTTCTTACTTTCTACTTTTAATATTTTTCCAGATTTATTGAGATATAATTAACATATAAAGTTATGTAAATTTAAAGTGTACAACATGTTATTTTGGAACATGAATGTTTTGAAAAATGATTAACCACCAGAGCATTAGCTAAAACCTCCATCGTGTCACATATTTACCCTTTTTTTTTTTTTGTAGTGAGAATATATAAGATCTACTCCCTTAGCAAGTTCAAATATGTAACTCAGTATTATCAACTATAATCACTATGCTGTGCATTAGATCCTCAGATCTTATATGTCTTATAACTGGAAGTTTGTATGCTTTGGCCGACATCTTTCAGTCTTTCCCCCCTGTCCCACCCCTGCCAATCACTATTCTACTCTCTGTCTCTACCAGCTTAGTTTTGTTAGATTCCACATAGAAGTGAGATCATACTGTATTTGTCTTCTCTGACTTATTTCACTTAGTATAATATCCTAAATGTTCATCTATGTAGTAAAAATTGACAGAATATCTTCTTTCTTAGAGATGAATAAAATTCCATTACACACACACACACACACATCATACATCCACACATACACCCCACATTTTCTTTTGGAACATATGGATCACAGATCCCTTCATTTACTGACAGATATTTAGGTTGTTTCCATATCTTGGCTATTGTGAATAATGCTACAATGAACATGGAAGGAAATGTATCAGTGTGAGGCCCTATTTTCATTTCTTTTAACTTATACCCAGAAATAAAATTGCTGGATAATGTGGCAAATCTATTTTTAATGTTTTGAGGAACCTTTGTATTTTGGTCATGTCAATTGCAATGTCTCCTCTTTCATTTCTGATTTTATTCATTTGGAACTCCATTTTTTTCCTTGGTAGTCTCTGTAAGGTTGCCCAAATTTGTTTATCTTTAAAAAAAAAAAAGATTTTAGTTTCTTTGACATTTTTTATTGTTTTTTAGTGTCTCTATTACATTTATCTCTTCTCTGATCTTAGTGATTTCCTTTCTTTGGCTAACTTTTGGTTTTGTTTGCTTTTTCTAGTTCTCTGAAGTATAAAATTAGTTTATTTGATATTGTTCTTTTTCTTAATGTAGATATTTATCCTTATAGACTTCCGGCTTAGATTGCCTTAGCAGCATCCCAAAGAGTTTGGTATGTTGTGATTTCATTTTCATTTGTTTCAATATTTTTAAAATTTCTTTCTTGATCTCTTAAATTTCTTTCTTAATTTATTCAATACAAGAAATACAATTTCTTGCATTGGTTGTTCAAGAGTATTATTTAATTTCCACATATTTGTGAATTTTAATTGTGGAATTAAATTATTTAATTTCCACAAATTTGTGAATTTGTACTTTCTTCATATTATTGACACGTTTCTTTGGTTAGAAAAGATATTTTCTATAATGTCAATGTTCTTACAATGGCTAAGACATATTTTATGTCCCACCATAATCTATCCTGGATCCATGTGTTTTGAGAATAATATATCTTCTACTGCTTTTGGATAGAATGTTCTGTGTACATCTGTTAGATCCATTTGGTCTAAAGTATGGTTCAATTCTAATGTTTTCTTTTTTTCTGTCTACATGGTACATCTATTGTTAAAATTGAGTATTAAAGTTCCCTCCTATTTTTGGATTGTTGTCTAGTTCTCTCTTTCAGTCTCTCAGAATTTTCTTTTAATATACTTGTGTGTTCTGGTACTGTGTACTTGTACAGTTGATCTTTGAACAACACAGGTTTGAACTGTGTGGGTCCACTTATAAGGCAGGTTTTTTTTATAACTACAGTACAGTACTATAAATGTATTTTCTCTTCCTTATGATTTTCTTAGTAACATTGTCTTTTCTTTAGATTACGTTATTGTAGGAATATAGTTTATAATACATATAACATACAAAATACATGTTCATCAACTATGCATGTTATCAGCAAAGCTTCTAGTTAACAGGAAGTTATTAGTAGTTAGGATTTGAGGAAATAAAAAGTTGTATTTTCAACGGTGTAGTCAGTGTTTCTAATCCCCACATTGCTCAAAGGTCAACTGTATATTTATGATTGTTACATCATCTTAATAGATTGACTTCTTTATAGTTATACAGTGCCCTTCAGTGTCTCTTGTAATCTGTTGGGCATACAGTCCAGTCTGTTTTTTTTTAAAGATTTTATTTATTTATTTGACAGAGAGAGAGAGATCACAAGTAGGCAGAGAGGCAGGCAGAGAGAGGGGGAAGCAGGCTCCCCGCTGAGGAGAGAGCCCGATATGGGCTTGATCCCAGGACCCTGAGATCATGACCTGAGCCAAAAGCGGAGGCTTTAACCCACTGAGCCACCCAGGTGCCCCCAATCTAGTCCGTTTAATATAAGTATAGCTATCTCTGTTCTCTTTTGGTTTCCAGTCACATAGTATATTTTTTTCTGTCCCTTTACTTTCATCCTCTGTGCATCCTTAAACCTGGGGTTAGTGTCTCAGAGGCAGGGCACAGTTGGGTCTTATTATTTATTTGGCCAGTTACTCTATGTTTTCTTAGTAGATATTTTAAGCTATTTACGTGTTGAATAATTATTTATAGGTAAGGACTTACAAATATTTAGTGTTTTCTGGCCGTTTTGTACTTCCCTTGTTCATATTTTCCTCTCACTGCTTTTTTTTGTAAAGTGATTTTGCATAGGGATATGCTCTCACCCCCTTTCTTCACCTCTTGTGACCCTACTGTAGGTTTTGACTTTGTGGTTACCAAGAGGCTTATCAAAAATATCTTATATGTATAGAAGTTTATTTTAGGTTGATAATACATTTCAATCACATTTTAAAATTCTACCCTTTTAGGGGCGCCTGGGTGGCTCAGTGGGTTAAAGCCTCTGCCTTCGGCTCAGGTCATGATCTCAGGGTCCTGGGATCAAGCCCCGCATCGGGCTCTCTGCTCAGCAGGGAGCCTGCTTCTCCCTGTCTCTCTGCCTGCTTCTCTGCCTGCTTGTGATCTCTCTCTCTGTCAAATAAATAAATAAATAAATATTTAAAATTCTACGCTTTTATTTCTTTCCCCTTATGTATTTGATGTCACAATTTATCTCTTTTTATATAGTATATTTATTTAAAACTCATTGTAGCTGTAGTTATTTTTAATATCCTTGTCCCTTAACCTTTACACTACGATTAAGTGGTTAACACGCTACCATGTTTTAGGATTAGGTTATTCAAATTTGATTATATACTTATCATTTCCCATGTAGAGTATATTCTCATATGTTTTCATGGTACTAGTTAGCACTTTTTCATATCAGCTTGAAGAACTCCTTTAACATTTCTTGTAATGTAGGTCCAGGGGTTGTGAATTTCCTTAACATTTGTTTGTTTGGGAAAGTATCTATCCTTCATTTCTGAAGATAACTTTTTTTTTTTTTCTTTCAGCACATTAACTATATAATCTCACTCACACCTGAATTGTGAATTGTCTGCTGAAAAATCTACTGATAGCTTTATAAAGGGTTCCCTTATAAATAATTAGCTTTACTTTTCCTCTTGCTACATTTAAGATTCTAATTTATCGATTTATTTTTATTTTTTGACACTTTTATTATAATGTGCCTTCACGTTCTCTTCAATTTCATTTTGCTTGGAGACCTATGAGCTTCATGAATTTGAATATCTAAATCTCTCCCCAGATCTGGGAAATTTTTAGCCATAATTTCTTTAAATAAGTACCCAGCTTGACTTATACTGAAGGTTTTGGAGGGGAGGGGGATGGGGGGTTGGGCAAGCCTCAGGGGCTTGGTGAGTATTGAGGAGGGCACATATTGCATCGAGCACTGGGTGTGGTACATGAGCAATGAGCATTGAATCTTGGAACACTGAAAAAATAAAATTAAAAAAAGAAAAAATTTGGAACAACTGAGAGGGACAACATACCATAAGTATTTTTACCACAAGGATTAAATTAATTAGCTGGGGGAGGGGGCAAGATGGTGGAGAAGTAAGAGATCCTGCAGCAACCGGTCCCCAAAAGTGAGCTGGAAATCTACCAGAACACGCTGAACACCCATGAAATCACCCTGAGGAGAAAGATTTCTAACCCCGGGATCTCTCCCAGAGCAGAAGACAGCAGTGGAGAGGTAAAAGCAAAGTGGGAACACTTGAGCTGATATCGGAGGATAAACAAAAGGGGGAGGGAGCCACCAGAAGCTAACCAAGGACAGTAATACCCCAAAGGAAAGTGCCTGGTGTCAGGGGACCAGCATTAATGTAGAGCCCGTTAAAAACACTTAAAAAGGGCAAAAAGTTTGGAGGAGTAACTAGTGGAAGGGGGTGGTCGTGGGCACCGGTGCTTGGACCCACTCTCCCAGGAAGGAGCTGTGGAACTGGTGGGGGATCCAGTCCG
>CM052813.1:30986465-31002682 GCA_028533885.1 Nasua narica | reverse complement strand
AGAATAAATGTATTATTTAATTCAATCATGTATTTATAAAATTAAAGCTGTCTCTATATTTTTTCTATATATCTTCTAGATTTCCCCCTTCCAGATGATCTCTTCCTAGGTATTCACAACACTGTGCTCTTACCTCCTTCAAATTTCTCAAATATCACCTTTCCTTTGAGACAATTTTTATTCTTTGAAAATTGAGGTCTTACACCCAGACAATAATTATTCTATGTCTCTACTTTCTTCTTACTCCCTGGTGCTTGTCACTTTGTAATAAACTATATATTTATTTACTTTGTTTATTGGCCATTTTCCATCTAAAATGTAAACTCTTGGGATCATAGATTTTAATAGGCTTAGTTCAATTTTTAGCACCTGAAAGAGCAGTTGGCACAGATTAAGTAGTTAAATAAATGTTTGTGTAATGAAAAAATGAATGTATTAGATGGACTAGGAGGATGATGTAGTTGGAAATATAAGTTGAACCTTGAAGGAAAAGAAAATATAAGAGTTGTATAGAAGAGTAACAGCTTCCAAAAAAGAGATACAGAAGTCAGGAATGTGAGCTGTGAAACTCAGAGAATTATTCTGTTAAGGAAGCCAAGGGAAAAGATTGTTTTAACAAGATAGTGGCCAAGAGGTAAAAGTGTCAAGAAAGAAGATTAACGAAATGGCAATGTGTGACTTTGTGATATCAATAGTCACTGGGAGCTGCTGCATTCAGAATTACTGTAAAACCTGATGAATTAGGTTTGTGAATAAATAATAGACAAAGAAATGGAGATTCAAATTCAACAACACTTTCAGGAATGTTTGAATGCAAATGGAGGCAAGAAATGTAGCTTCAGAAGAGTAAGCGCTTGGGTGTGGGATTTATTTTATACAAATGAGACAGTTGTGGGGTATTTAAGACAATGAGACACTGAGATACCACCTTACACTGGTTAGAATGGCCAATATCAATAAGACAGTTAACAACAAATGCTAGAGAGGATGTGGAGAAAGGGGAACCCTCCTCCACTGTTGGTGAGAATGCAAGTTGGTGCAGCCACATTGGAAAACAGTGTGTAGATTCCTCAAGAAATTAAAAATAGAGCTACCCTATAACCCTGCAATTGCACTACTGGGCATTTAACCCAAAGAAGCAGATGCAGTACAAAGAAGGGCCACGTGTATCCCAATGTTCATAGCAGCAGTGGCCACAATCGCCAAACTGTGGAAAGAACAAAAATGCCCCTCAATAGATGAGTCGATAAGGAAGATGTGTTACATCTATACAATAGAATATTATGCCTCCATCAGAAAGGATGAATATCCAACTTTTGTATCAACATGGACAGGACTAGAAGAGATTATGCAGAATGAAATAAGTCAAGGGGAGAGAGTCAATTATCTTATGGTCTCACTTACATGTGGAGTATAAAGAAAATCATGGAGAGTATTGTGAGAAGGAAGGGAAGTGTGAATAGGGGGGAAATTGGAAGGGGCGATGAACCAGGAGAGACTGTGGACTCTGAGCAACAAACTGAGGGTTTTGGAGGGGAGGGGTTGGGGAGGTGGTCGAGCCTGGTGGTGGGTATTGAGAAGGGCACGTATTGCATGCAGCACTGGGTGTGGTGCATGAACAATCAATCTTGTAACACTGAAAAATTAAAATAAACATATTTGGGGAGAAAAAAAAATCCACCAGAAATAACACAGAGAGTTCCCATACAGCCTCAAAAAAAAAAAAAAAAGACAATGAGAAATATCTATATCTTGGCTATTCTAAATGATGCTGCAATAAATATAGTAATAAATATATCTTTTTGTATTCGTGTTTTTGTTTTCTATAAGTAAATATTCTCTGGGGGAATTCCTGGAACATATGCCATTTCTATTTTTAATTTTTTGAGGAAACTCCACACAATTTTCAACAGTAATTTTAACAGTTTACATTCTCACCAATAGTTCAGGAGAGCTCCTTTTTCTGTACATGTATATAATGGAATATTATGCAGCCTTAACAAGGATGAGATCTTGCCACTTGTGGCAACATGGATAGATCTAGAGAGTATTACACTAAGTGAAATAAGTCAGACTAAGAAAGATAAATACCATATGATTTCACTCATATGTCTAATCCCCCCCCAAAAGACAATAAAGAAAAAGCAGAAATGGATCTATAAATACAGAGAATAAATTGATGGTTGCTAGAAGGGAGAGGATGGTGGATGGACAAAATAAATGAGGGGGAGTGGGAGATGCATATTTCCAGTTATGAACAAATAAGTTGAGCATAAAAGATACAGCATAAGGACTATAGTCAATGATATTGTAATAGTGTTGTATGTGACAGATGGTAGCTACACTTGTGAGCATAGCATAATGTATAGAGCATTGTTCTGACGGTCGCAAGATGGTGGAGGAGTGGGGACCCTATTTCTATTGGTCCCCTGAATTGAGCTGGATATTTAACGGATCAGTCTGAACACCCATGAAATCAACCTGAGATAAGAAGATGTAGTCAGATCTCTATAAAGAGAATATCTGTAGCAGATAGATTCAAGGTATGAAGAAGGGAGCAGGCAGATATCAGACAATAAGTGGAAGGGGGAGGGAGACTCTGGGATCCTGAGAGCACAAAAGCTTCCCATTCTGGGGACCAGGCACAGATTTTCAGACCAGTGGCATTGGGAAAGGACTTTAGGGCCACCCCCCAGACTGAAACCTGGAGAACTGGGGGTGGCTGGTGGATTTAGAAGCACAAAGGGCAGAGATGTGTCTGGACCTGGAAGTGAGGACTGGCGGTGCTGCTGTGTGGTGCACAGCCCAGCAGGGTGCAGTTTTTAGCAGCACAGACAAAAACGGAGATAGTGTGGCCTGGAGGGCTTACTGAAGAACAGGCTATGATCTCTCTGTTCTGTGACAGAGATTTGGATACTGTCACTTCTGCTGTGACTCTCAGAAGAAACATAGAAAGCCATCAGGGAAAGCCTCCAGAGAAAAGCCCCCCAAAACTGTTTTCCTTAAGCCCATTTCCTCCTATAGGGGGCAAGGAAACTCTTCCCAAATAGGGTTGCCTGTGTAACAGCATGGCAGACCTCCTCCCCCAGAAGACAGGCTGAAAGAACAAGAGGCTGACAACTCTAAGTTCCCTATAAAACGGGTCCATTTTTCTTGGGTTGTGGTCAATAATTAGGGATCTGTACATTCTCTCAACTACCCCTCAACAGAATGACTAAGAGGACAACCCCCAACACAGGAAAAATTCAGAGGCTGTGACCTCTGCCATAGAACTAATTGATATGGGTATAAGCAAGATTTCAGAAATAAATTCAGGGTAACAGTTATGCAGACAATAGCTAGGATGGATAAAAACATTAAGGGGAACATAGATTCTCTAAGGGATGAAGTGAGAACTGGTCTGGCAGAACTTTAAAATGTTATCAGCCAGATCCAATCTAATCTAGATACTCTTAGAGCTAGAGTAAATGAGGCAGAAGAACAAATTAGTGATCTAGAAGACAAACTGATAGAAAAAGAAGGATCAGGAAGAGGCCTGGAACAAACAGCTTAGAATCCATGAAAACAGAATTAGAGAAATAAATGATGCCATGAAATATTCCAATATCAGAATTATTGGAATCCCTGCACAGGGGCTGGTGTTGGGGTGTGGAGAGAGAGTACTAGAAGATATATTTGAGAAAATCCTAGCTGAGAACTTCCCTAATCTGGACAATGAAACATGCATTCATGTCCTAGAAGCAGAGAGAACTCTTCCCAAATCAAGGAGAATAAACCAATGGCCCAGCATGTAATAGTAAATTTTGTGAATCCTAAAACCAAGGAAAATATTTTAAGGCCAGTTAGGGGAAAGAGATACTTATGTACAAAGCAATGAACATCAGAGTAATGTTAGGCCTGTCCACGGAGACCTGGCAAGCCAGAATGGGCTGGAAAGACATATTCAGGGTACTAAATGAGAAGAACATGCAGTCAAGAATATTTTATATGGCAAGGCTGTAATTTAGAGTAGATGGAGAGATAAAGATCTTCTAAAACCAGCAAAAACTAAAAGAATATGTGACCATTAACCCTGCCCTACAAGAAATATTAAGGGGGGTTTTATAAAAGGAGAAAGACCTCAAGAGTGATAGAGAACAGAAATTTACAGAAACAATCTATAGAAAAAAGGACCTTACAGGCATTATGATGACAATAAAATTATATCTTTCAATAATGGCTCTCAATATGAATGGCCTAAATGCTTCCATAAAATGGCACAGGGTTGCAGATTGGACAAAAAGACAAGACCCAGCCTTATGCTGTCTACAAGAGACTCATTTTGAACTCAAAATACACCCAGACTGAAAGTGAAGGGATGGAGAACCAACTTTCATGCCAACGAACCACAAAAGAAAGCTGGAGTTGCAATTCTCATATCAGATAATTAGATTTTAAGCTAAAGACTGTAGTCAGAGGGTTCCTGGGTGGCTCAGTGGGTTAAACCTCTGGCTGAAGCTCAGGTCATGATCTCAGGGTCCTGGGATCAAGCCCCACATGGCATCAGGCTCTTTGCTCAGCAGGGAGCCTGCTTCCCCCTCTCTCTCTCTGCTGGCCTCTCTATCTACTCGTGATCTCTTTCTCTCTGTTAAATAAATAAACAAGATCTTTCAAAAACAAAACAAAACAAAACACTGTAGTCAGAGGTGCCAAAGGACACTCTATCATTCTTAAAGGTTCTTTTCAGCAAGGCGATCTAACAATTGTAAATATGTATGCCCCCAACATGGGAGCAGCCAACTACATAAGTCAATTGTTAACCAAAAAAAGAGACATATTGATAATATGTTAATTTTAGGGGACCCTAACATCTCAGCAATAGATGGATCATTTAAACAGAAAATCAACAAAGAAACAAAAGCATTGAATGACACACTGGGCCAGATGGACCTCATAGATATATACAGAACATTCCACCCTAAAACAACAGAATACTAATTCTTCTTGAGCACACATGGAACTTTCTCTAGAATAGACCACATACTGGGTCACAGATCAGGTCTCAACTGATACCAAAAGATTGAGATTATTCCCTGCATATCCTCAGACCACAATGGTTTGAAACTGGAACTCAATCACAACAAAAAGTTTGGAAGAAATTAAAACACTTGGAAGCTAAAGGCCATCTTGCTAAAGAATGTTTGGATCAACTAGGAAATCAAAGAAGAACTTAAACAATTCATGGAAACCAATGAGAACAAAAATACATTGGCTCAAAACCTGTGGGTATGGCAAAGGGAGTTCTAAGGGGGAAATATATAGCCATCAAGCCTCACTCGGAAAAATAGAGAAATGCCAAATATACTAACTATCTATAGACCTTGAAGATCTGGAGCCTACCCCACACATGAGAGGGGAAATAACTAAGGTTAGAGCAGAGATCAATGAATTAGAAACCAGAAATGCAGTAGAACACATCAAAGAAACTAGAAGCTGGCTCTTTGAAGGAATTAATAAGATCGATAAACCACTGGCCAGACTTATCCAAAAGAAAAGAGAAAGGACCCAAATTAATAAAACCATGAATGAAAGGGAAACGATAATGACTAACACTAAGGAAATAGATACAATCATCAGAAATTATTATCGACAGTTATATGCTAATAAGTTAAGGAACTTAGAAGAAATGGATGCCTTCCTGGAAACCTATAGACTTCCAAGACTGAAATAGGAAGAAATCGACAACCTGAATAGAACAATAACCAAAATGAAATTGAAAAAATGATTAAAAATCTCCCAAAAAACAAGAATCCAGGACCTGATGAATTAATTCTACCAAGCATTCAAAAATGAAATAATAACTATTCTCATGAAGCTGTTTCAAAAAATAGAAATGGAAGGAAAACTTTTGACTCTATGAGGCCAGCATTACCTTGATCCCCAAACCAGGAAAAGACCCAATAAAAAAGGAGAATTTCAGACCAATTATGGATGCCAAAATTCTCAATAAGATTCTAGCTAATAGGATCCAATAGTACATTAAAAGGATTATCCACCAGGACCAGTTGGGATTTATCCCAGGGATGCAAGAGTGGTTCAACATTTGCAAATCAATCAGAGAGAAGAAACACATGGTCCTCTCAATTGATGCAGAAAAAACATTTGACAAAATACAGCAACCTTCCCTGATTAAAACTCTTCAGAGTATATGGGTAGAGAGAACATTCCTCAACTTCATAAGATCTATTTATGAAAATCCCACAGTGAATATCATTCTCAATGGGGGAAAAGCTGACAGCCTTCCCTTTGAGATCAGGAACACAACAAAGATGCCCACTTTCAACACTCTTGTTCAACATAGTACTAGAAGTCCTAGCAACAGTAATCAGACCTCAAAAAGAAATAAAAGGTATTCAAATTGGCAGAGAAGAAGTCAAACCCTCTCTCTTCACAGAAGACATTATACTTGATGTGGAAAACCCAAAAGTCTCCACCCCCAAATTCCTACAACTCATACTGAAATTTAATAATGTGGCAGGATACAAAATCAATGCACAGAAATCAGTTGCTTTCTTATACACTAACAATGAAACTGTAGAGAAGGAAATTAGAGAAATGATTAAATTTACTATAGCACCAAAACCATCAGATACCTTGGAATAAACCTAACCAAAGAGGTAAAGGATCTGTACTCCAGGAACTAGAGAACACTCATGAAAGAAATTGAAGAAGACACAAAAAGATGGAAAAGCATCCCATGCTCACGGATCGGAAGAATAAACATTGTTAAAATGTCTATACTGCCCAGAGCAATCTATACTTTCAATGTCATCCCGATCTAAAAATCTTTGTTTTTTTCAAAGCTCTGGAACAAACAATCTTAAAATGTGTATGGAATCAGAAAAGACCCTAAATCACCAAGGAAATGTTGAAAAAGAAAAACAAAGCATGGGACATCACGTTGCCTGATTTCAAACTTTATTATAAAGCTGTGATCAGCAAGACAGCATGGTACTGGAACAAAAACAGACACATAGACCAATGGAACAGAATAGAGAGCCCAGATATGGACCCTCAAATCTACAGTCAAATAATCTTTGACAAATCAGGAATGAAAAAAATATCCAGTGGGAAAAAGATAATCTCTTCAATAAATGGTGCTGGGAAAATTGGACAGCTATATACAGAAGAATGAAATTCGACCATTTGCTTACACCATACACAAAGATAAACTCAAAATGGATGAAAGATCTCAATGTGTGACAAGAATCCATCAAAATCCTATAGGAGAACATAGGCAGTAACCTCTTCAACATTAGCCATAGCAACTTCTTTCAAGACATGTCTCCAAAGGAAACAAAAACAGAATGAACTTATGGGACTTCATTAAGATAAAATGCTCTGCACAACAAAGGAAACAGTCAACAAAACAAAGAAGAACCCCACCAAATGGTAGAAGATATTCACAAATAACCCTACAGACGAAGGGCTGATACACAATATCTATAAAGAACTTCTCACACACAACACCCAAAAAACAAATAATCAAGTCAAAAAATGGGCACAAGACATGAGCATACACTTCTCCAAAGAAGACATAAAATAGCTAACAGACTCATGAAAAAATGTTCATCATCATTAGCTATCAGGTAAATTAAAATCAAAACCACACTGAGATACCACCTTACACCACTTAGAATTGCAAAAATTGACAAGGGAAGAAACAACAAATGTTGGGGAGGATGTGGTGGTGGGAATGCAAGTTGGTGCAGCCACTTTGGAAAACAGTATAAGTGTTTCTCAAGAAATTAAAAATAGAGATACCCTATGACCCAGCAATTGCACTATTGGGTATTTACCCCAAAGATACAGATGTAGTGAAAAGAAGGACCATATGCACCCCGGCAGCATGTCCACAATAGCCAAACTGTGGAAAGAGCCGAGATGCCCTTCAATAGACGAATGGATAAAGGAGATATGAACCATATATACAATAGAATATTATTCAGGCATCAAAAAGAATGAATACCCAAGTTTTTCATCAACATGGGTGGGACTTGAGGAGATTATGCTAAGTGAAATAAATGAAGTGGAGAAAGTCAATTATCATGTGGTTTCACTTATTTGTAGATCATGAGGAGTAACATGGAGGATATTAGGGGATGGAAATAAAAAATGAAGGGGGGGAATTGGAGGGGAAGGTGAATCATGAGAGACTGTGGACTCTGAGAAAAAAAACACTTAGTGTTTTAGAGGCGAGGGGATAGGAGGATGGGTTAGTCTGGTGATGAGTAGTAAGGAGGGTATGTATTGCATGGAGCACTGGGTGTTATAAGCCGACAGTGAATCATGGGAAACTACATCAAAAATTAATGATGTACTCTATAGTGACTAACATAATTTAAAAAAATTGAAAAAATAATGTGTAGAGATGTTGAATCACTCTGTTGTACATACAAAATGAAAGTAAAATTGTGTATCAACTATACTCAAATAAAAAAATAAATAAAAAACAAAAGACAATGGGAAGATTCAATTAGATAGCTGATGTAAATATAAAAAGGAAAGAGTATCAGCAGTATAAACTCTTTGAGATATGGAAGTATATGATATTGCAGATTTTTCAGTTACTTATCCAATATCCATTCTCTTCTACACAGATTCTTAGATTTTTCAGCATGATGATATTCCCAAGTTAAAATACTCATCTCCCATGATTTTATTGTTGTTAAGTGTGATCTTGTTATTTAACTGAAGACTTGTGAAAGGAAGTCATTGTTTAGGATTCCAACACTGTATTAAAAGATCAAAGCAATAATTTTACTTGGAAAAGATCTCTTGGACTAAAGAGATAGATAATCTAAGAGGAAGAGTATTAGATAAGTATCCATGCAGTCATTGAATGTATCCAGGATAAAAACATGGCTTGAGTTGAGAAATTAAATTGTGGTTGAAATGTTTAAACTCAAATGTGAGGATTTTGATGAATGAGAGTAATCAAGATACAGATAACTAATTGGTACAAGTAGGAAGATTGGTATAGCCAAATGGGCATTGGAGAATGAGCATGGCCATCAAAGGAAGCAAAATTATTTTCAAAAAAGGGGGAAAATAATAAATTATAAAATCAATGGGTAACAAGGACATCTCTGTTAATTCTGAAGGATTTAAAGTACTGGATAATAAAAGCTTCAATTTAAGAGGAAAGCAATTGGAATGACAAGTTCAGAAAAAAACTAGTTTTTGCTTCTAACATGGAAGTGATCATATTGTTTCAAAAAAGTTTTAGAATAAAACAAAGTCTGCTACTTATAGAGTGACACTTTTAAGAGATCTAGCAGAAGAGTTTTTTTGGGTGGAGTGAGTTGGGAAATTAGAGTTAAGGGCAAAGAAATACTAAAGTTAATGATGATGGGTAAAATGATAATAGTTGACCAATAGTCTTCTATCCCCCCACAATTTCTAATGTTTCTACCAAGATTAAAAATTTTAAATATATCATTTTAATTATGAATGATATTTATTCCTAATTATGTTCTTATCTTTCTCTTATACTAGGCAGTTTTTGTTATACAGTAAAATAATAAAAACAAAATATTGGATCTTTGTAATTTTGTTTCATTTCAATCTTTATTAATTTACTAAAAACAATATACCATACCTTTCATGCTTTTTAATTTATTTTCTATCTATGCTTTGTGATATCATTTCATCTTACCTTTTAATTTTAGCCTTTATGGTTTCCTTTATCAACATAATTACTCTGCTTCTTACTAGTAATCTTCCACTATGATATTCTCTCCACTGTTTTCTTGTTTTGTTTTGTTTTCTTACATCTACCAATTATTTCAGTTAGGTTTTTTGTTTGTTTGTTTGTTTTGTTTTATTTTTTTATTCATATGGAAATATTTTTTTTCTACCTGGGTGCTCTATTGAATTCACTTTGTCTTAAAAAAATCACTTCAATTTCCAAGCTTTTAGCATTAACTAGAATCCACTCTGGAAAAAAAAAATAGCAAGTAATTCCATTTCCCCATTTAATTTCTTTTCTTTATAAATAGAAAGACTCAAATTCACTTATTTTATTAAAAAGGGTCAATTTTTAATTCAGTGGATACCTTGCCAGTAACTACCTTGCATATTCAGTGTATTTCAGCAAGTTTTTATTACGAGCTAAACATGCTTAAGTTTCAAGATTAGATACTAAGGAAGAAAATGTGAAATATCTTTCAAATCTTCATTATCTTGGGCAAGAAGATATGTCTATTTAAGAAATCATAGCCTAAGGAAGTGGGTGATTTATGACATAAGAAAAATAAAAACACAACCTTACATTTGCTCAGAGAGATGCAGAATTATTTATGATGAGGTGGTTTGTTAGGAAATGAACTGGGTATACAAAAAAGAAAATAACTGTTGAGATAAAGAAAAAGCAGGAGAAGGATGAAGATGAGAAGGAGAAAAAGAAGAAGAGTAATAGAAATATGACATGGGAAAGGAAAAGAAGGAGAAGATCTCAACATAGAGAAAGGAAAGATATGGCAACTTAGTAAAGAAAATCAACAAATTCATAGTCCTGAAAGAACTTTCAACCAATGGGAAGTAATTGTGATAGACCACAGGAGGTACAGAGTAGAAACAATTTTGGAGAACAACTGGGAAATATCTTGAGTGTCCTTTTATGGCATTTGACAGATTTCAATATGGCCATGTTAGGTTTGCCAAAATCAAGCAAGTCAATATACTATACAAAGAGAATCCTCAATGTAATTTGCAATCCTTTATGCCAACAGTTTCCATATCTATTTAATCATTGGGAATTGATTTTATTTTTGAAATATATTCAAGTATTGTGATCTGTGACATCATTATAGAATGCAAAATTAGAAATGAAAAGCAAGTAGCATGATTCATATATACTTCTCTTATTCTTAAAAAACAAATACTTTTAAATAATGATTATTCCATTTAATGTTTAAGAGATTATTGCTTTTGTTATAGATGAACACAGATGAATTTAATATTTTCAGTTAGGTAACACTCATTATTCACCTGGTTAGTGCTATTGCTATCATATTAGATATGCTAATTTACACAATTAACCTTATATAATTGGCTTGAAGACCTTGTCCAACTGGGCAGTATATTAGTTCATTGATGGAATAAATGAAGAAGTCTCAAATCTGAAGTAAGTTCTTAGAAAACTCATTATTATTACAATATACACTTTCATTTTGTTTTCGGTTTTTCCTTTACCAATATTTAAAGTTATTATTAAAGAAAATAAATCTTAATAGTATTGTTCAGAATCTCCCAAATAAATTTAATTTCTTTCTGGTTAGGTATAGAGTTCATATTATTCAAGAAGAACAAGTACTGGAATATCATTATTCAAGGAAAAACTGATTTATTTCAGTCTTTTCAATTAGAGTCTTTTAGGAAAAGAAAAGACAGTAGATGCACTGGTAAAGCAGTATATATTTTTGTATTAAAATTAAGGCACCATATGCAATTTTTGTGCTTCATTGCCCAACACATGCTGATGGAGAGAAAAATAAAACAAAACATGCGAAAGGCATTAACTAGTTAATAGGTTCTGGAAATACTGGCTTGGTGACAAACTACTAGATTAATCAATTCAGCACAACAAAAGCATTGTGTTCTATAATAAGCCAAGGCAATGAATATGGGAAAACTAAAATATAACTTATTATTTTAGTCACAAATTTCTATCACATCTCTCGTAGGTACTTGAAACTCTACATATGCAGAAGATAATTCATTATCTTTAAAAACAAAATCGGATCATTTCTACTGTACTACTTCCTCCCAGAAGAGCTGCTGTTCATGGAGAATTTTAGCCTGGGAACTTTGAACTTTTAATCAAATGTTCATTCTAGCTCATTCTTTACATTCAATTTGTATGTTATTTTATGTTACAATGTTTGTTCTGTTCTATTTGATCCTATCCTATCCTAATCTATTTTATTTTATTCTGCTTCAAGTGTATGCTTTAAAACATCATCTCTCTCTCACCTCCATGGCTCTATTTCCTATGTGCTTTGAAATGTAACTACACATTAACATGGGTTAAAACTCTCTTTATGTCCAGCTGCCTCTAATATCTGTTTTCTGAACGTCTTCTTAACACAAACCATTTTTCACTATTTCATTCAAAATAAAGAAATGTTTCCATTCTTCTTTTTATAAAAATAAAAATATTTGGGTGAAGGGGCAGAAGGAAAGGGAGAGAGAGAATCTCCAGCAGACTCCCCCCTGAACAATAGGCGGCAGGATCCCAGGATCCTGAGATTATAATCTGGGCCAAAATCAAGAGTTGTTCACTCAACCAACTGAAATACTCAGGCTTCTTGTGTTTCCATTCTTCTTAGGGGGAAAAAACAATCCTTGGTAGGGCTTTTAGACCTTCTGTTAAGATACCAAGCTACCTTTCTGGACTCATCTTTTTCAATAAGCTCATTTTCTATAAACTCATTCAAACCCTTCCAGAACCCTACACTGAAGCTGTAATGTATCATCTTCAACGTCTTGAAAATGCCAGCTTCTGTCATACCTCATATTCTGCTATGTTTTTTGCTTGCCTAATTTCCTACGTTATTCTTTTCTTTAAGAATATCCAATGTTTTTGATGCAAAATTGATTTCTATAACTGATAACTCATGAATCTCCCAAATCCAAACTTGCTTTCAGAGTTTTATTGGACATATGGCTTGTCTGCTAGAAACTACCTTTCCTGGCTACCTTTGAAGCTTTGTGTGCCACATGAATAAACTCTGGCTAGAGGGTGTCAAATAAAAAAAAAAAATAAGTACATAATTTCAGTGCCATGTCATTAAGAGAAAACTCACTCTCTATATCCTCTTCCTCCTTCTAACAGTGAAAAACGTAGATATAAAAATGATAAGCCAATTTTAATCCTGTTTATTAAGTCAGCACTCTCAGTGTGGCAGAAGAACAAAACAGATAGTGTCTGGGTCCTACTGTTACTGCTCGTACTGTCTGAGTTTCAGTTCTGGACAATTTGGTTATTTTTAGAAAGTTATGTAAAAGGAAAAATATATATCTTATTTAGGACAGTATATTTTGAAATCTCTTCATCTGATTATATCAGAGTATTTCTTTTCTGCATTTTTTTGGTGTGTTTACAATGTTAGAACATTCAAGTTGTAATAATAAATGTTTAAGGTTTCAAGCAGAAAACCTTTGCCTTCTTAATCATGATTTTGCTGCCATTTATTTTTCTAATGATAGTTCTTGGTCTTAGTGTGAAATATTATTCTAATAGTTGTCTGTTGCTCCATAACAAATTGTCCAAAAATTAAAATTTTATAACAACTCATATTATCTATTTTACAATATCTGCATGTGGCTTGTGTTCTCAGACTCAGGCACTCTCACAAGCCTGCAATCAAAGTGTCATCCAAGATGCAGTTTTGTCAATATTTGATGCTAAAAGGATCCAAAATCTACTCAATTGGTGATTGCTGGCAGCATTCAATTCCTTGCAAGTTTTCGGATTGGGGGGCTTCAATTCCTTGCTGGCTGTTTGCCAGAGACTGTCCTCAACTACTTGTAATACAGGGCTGTCCATAAGACATCTTAGAACATGGCAGCTGGCTTCATCAATTTGAGCAAGTGGGAGCAAACAAGAAAGAGAAAATGAATGTGAACAAGAAAGAAGTCACAATGATTTACAGCCTAATCCTGGAAGAGCATTCTTTCATATTGGAGTACTCTGTTAGAATCAAATCATTAGATCCAGTCCACACTTGAAGGGAAATGATTCTACAAAGGTTGAATTACAAGGAGGTGGAGATCATTGAGAGACATTTCAGAGGCGAACACAATGATTTCCTGAAATGCTTGTTAAATATGAAGATTCCCCTGTTTCATTCCCATTGATTGTGTTTTCTCATATGTTAAGGTAGGAGTAATGGCCACTCCAAGTAATTATGATGGAAAAAGACTGATTATACAATTCTTTAATTCTGAAATGTTCAAAATTATTAATAAAATAAGTTAGTAAAATATCCAACTCCCAGACACAAATTAATTTCTATTCGCATAATGGATTGCAATTAAGTAGCAATTATGTAGCTAACAAATATCAGGAGCTGTATTTCTGTAGCATATTGGGGGAAATAAATACCTCAATATCATATTATTATTGGTTACATTTAGTTTTCTGCATAAAAATTAAAGATATAATTTTCAGGATATGTTTTGTTTATTCGTCTTAGGTGAGTATATATTTTGGATACTGAAAATCTATTATTAAGAAAAGTATGAAAGCAAATTTTAAAAATAGCACACCATAAAAAATTCAAAGTTTTATGAATATATTTGAGATTTTTGTCAAACAATGGGTGTGCAAAGATGAAGGTTTTCTGTTTTTCTATATTTGTAGGCTCTAGAATTAGATAAATAAAAACACATACATTGACATAGATATAAATATAGATATATAGGATATAGGCATCTGAAAGTCACATGAGTATGTCCATTCATAAACAAAAGCATTTCAATCTGTGACTAACTCAAGGATATTTCTAAAGGATCCCTGATTTTTTTCCATCCATTTCTTTTTCTTTCCTTCCTTTCCCTTCTCTTCTTACTCTGCACATTCTTTTGGCAGTGTTACTCACCCCAGTTATTGCTATTACTATGCATACGATCACAACTTAAAATTCTTTATCTTCAACCCAAAATTTATTCATAAAAAACATTTATTTAGCTTCTTGCATCACAATCTGCGTTTTATTGAAGATTCTGCTTCCACGTGTCCTGCCAATTCTACTAGTTGCATGTACGAATTTCTTATACATGATATCCTTAAAATAACTGCACAATTTGCAAATGCAATAATAATCACTTATACATTATTGTATCATCAACATTTAAATATACAGAAGTAACCTTGTCTTGAAGGCAAAAAATAAAACGAAAAAATCTAATACCCTCCCCCATTGATCTTTTTACTCTTTGCAATTACGACTTTATTTCTCTCATTTCTTTATGAACAAACTTCTGGAAAAAGCAACCCCAATCATCTATGACCATCTATGATCATGTTCTGAACTCCTATTCCATTCTAGGTCTCATTCACATCACACCACTGAAAATTCTCTTCCCCAGATTATTGCCTTGTCTAATAATTTTTCAAGAATGCATATTTTGTATCTGCTCCTCTTTTACTTTTTCATTACAGCTTAGTTCTTCTAACCACTACTTTCTTTTAAATTACTCTTCTCTACATCTTCTCTTTCTCCTCCTAATTTATTTTCCTATGCCAGGCACATTTTCATCTTTCTCTGTTCTGACCTAGGTTGTGGAATCTATTATTTCTGCATATATTTCAGGAGGAGTGAGGGAGACCAAACCAGTAATGTGCTCAGAAGATGGAGTATCTACAATGCCACTCTGTAAATAATGAACCCTGTCTCAATAGACTATCAAGTCTAAGTCTGAACTGTAATCTTAAAATGTTTTTAAGAATCTTCAACTTTTTCTCTCCTTATCAACCTTCTTGCACTTGCAGATTGAGTTGAGAGTCAAAAATGACTTAATAACTTACTAGATCATGTGACTGGACTCCTTCTTTTCCCACTTAGCAAACACCTGAAAAACCAATAAAAACAAATAAGCTTTCCATTAAAAATATAGTCCTCAAGGGGCACCTGGGTGGCTCAGTGGGTTAAAGCCTCTGCCTTTGGCTCAGGTCATGATCTCAGGGTCCTGGGATCAAGCCCCGCATCGGGCTCTCTGCTTGGCAGGGAGCCTGCTTCCCCCTCTCTCTCTGGTTACTTGTGATCTCTTTCTCTCTCTCTCTCTCTCTCTCTCTCTCTCTGTCAAATAAATAAATAAATAATCTTTAAAAAAAACTTTAAAAAAAATATAGTCCTCAATTTCTTAGTACTAATTTTGATGCAAAATCTTCTGGCCACCTAGGAAGACTCCTTTGAATTCCCTGTTGTGGAAAAGGCTTCGAAGTAATCCATCAGGATAGCATATTTGTTTGGCTTTAGTACAGGCATACAATTTCATCTCTCAAACTCAGTATTTCCAAAACAAAGTATTTTCACTAAGGATATATTACAATGGAAAAATAGATATAAATATATTGGCAAATATATTTATTGTGGTGTAATATGGACAAAATCTGAAACCAAATGCTTAGAAGCTGGACTGTAGCTAGCTACATAAATATTTGTAAACCA
>CM052813.1:30943075-30979702 GCA_028533885.1 Nasua narica | reverse complement strand
TTTTTTTTTAAGATTTTATTTATTTATTTGACAGATATAGAGATCACAAGTAGCCAAAGAGGCAAGCAGAGAGAGAGGGAGAAGCAGGCTCCCCACCGAGCAGAGAGCCCAATGTGGGTCTCGATCCCAGGACCCTGAGATCATGATCTAAGCCGAAGGCAGAGGCTTTAACCCACAGAGCCACCCAGGCACCCCGAGTACCTTGAATATGTCTTGTGTGCCCTTTTCGGCTTGCCAGGTTTCTATGGACAGGTCTGAAATTATTCTGATGGTCCTCCTCTGTACATAAGGAATCTTTTCCTTCTAGCTGCCCTTAGGACCTCTTATCTAAAATTATGGTTTGTAAAATAAATAAATAAATAAAGTAAAATAAAATAAAATAAAATAAAATAAAATAAAATAAAATAAAATAAAATAAAATAAAATAATGGTTTGTGATTTTCACAATTAAGTGTCTGGAGGTCTTTCCAGGTTTTTTGATCTTGGGGTGTGTCCTTTCTGCCTCTAGGACACAATCACTTTTTCCATTCCCCAGAGTAGGTAAATTTTCATCCAAAATTTTTTCAACCATATCTTCTAGTCTTCTCTCTTTGTCCACCTCCTCAGGGATCCCAATCATTCTGACACTGAATGTTTCATGGCATCATTTATTTCCCTCATTCTGCTTTCATGGCTTCTAAGCTATTTGTTCCAGACCTCCTCCTGATCCTTCCTTTTTTTTTTTATAAGATTTTATTTATTTGTTTGACAAGGAGAGAGAGATTACAAGTAGGCAGAAAGGCAGGCAGAGAGAAAGAGGAAAGCAGGTTCCCTGCTGAGCAGATAGCCCAATGCAGGCCTCCATCCCAGAACCCTAAGATCATGACCTGAGCTGAAGATAGAGGCTTTAACCCACTGATCCACCCAGGCACCCCCTGATCCTTCTTTTCTATTAGTATGCTTTCTAGATCACTAATTTGATCTTCTGCTTCCGTTACTCTAGCTGTTAAGAATATTTAGATTAGATTGGATCTCACAATAGCATTTTTTAGTATTGCCAGATCACCCCTCACTTCCACCCTGAGTTTCTATGTTGCCACTAATGGTCTTCTCCAAATTTGCCTTTGCCTGGATAACTGTTACCCTGAATTGACTTTCTGACATACTGTTTATGTCCATATCCGATAGTTCTGTGGCAGAAGTCACAGTCTCTGAATTTTTCCTCTGTCGATGTTCCTCCTCCTAGTCATTTTGGTGAGAGGTTGTTGAGGGGATGTATAGCTGAATATATCAACCAAGATCTAGGCAAGGTGCACTCTGGAAAGTTTTGGACCAATTGGAAGTCACCACTAAAAACAAAGAAAAAAGAAAAAAGAGAAAAACAGAGAAAAAAGAAAACCTAGCCAAAATGAGCCCCCAAAGTAAGACTTATAAGGTACATAAACAAAAATGAACAAATAAAAAGACCAACAAAAGTAAAAGACAAGAAAATATAAGAAAACTGCAGCCAAAATGAATCTCAAGAATAAGATTTATCTATTACAAAATCAAAAACAAATACACAGAAACATTAACAGAAGAATAAGATGAGACGATAGTTATAAACCCTCAATGTGGACAAGGAAGATTATTTTGGTTCTTCCTGGGTGAATCTTGTTATCTTTGTTAAAGGACTCAACTTTCTAGAGATACAGGGAATTTAAAACTGGTTTATATATAGCAGTAGTATTGAATAGGGAAAAAGGATTACCTTGAAGCTTATATCTATATGTATAAAAAGAAAGAAAGAAAGAAAAAGAAACAGGTATATGTACGAAAAAAGTTCAAGTTAAAAAGTTATTATGGAATATGTTGTATTAACCTTCTAGTTGTAATGGTAAGTAGGTTAAAAAAATTAAAAGAACAAGAATTGTGAGAATTAATTTAAAAAGAAAAAATAGAAAGGAAAGAAAAGTTGTACCTATGAAATATACAGGTTTTGGGGCAATACTGGGAGCTTAATATATTGTTTTCCCCTGATGTTGGGGTTATACATTTTTATGGAAACTGTGGTTGGTTGTCCACTTGGTGGACTTGGTGGTTGTCCACCACCACTGTGGTGGTTCCTTTGGCTTGTCTTCTGGGGGAGGGGCCTTCTGCATTGTTTTTCAGTCAGTTCCACTTCGGCCGAGTTACCCTGCCCCCATCAGGGGTCTTGGCTCTCTGGAAACTGTTTTTTTAGGCTTTTGCTCTCTGAAGGTTTTTGTTCTTTGATGGCTTTTTGTGGCTTTTTGGAGGGTCAGAGCAAAGAATCTGTCTGCACCCAGACCTCCACCTCAGGGAGAAGCCTCAGTCTATTTCCCTTTGGGTGGTCCAGAGCACACACACTCCCCCTCTGCAAACTCCACTGAACACTGAGCCTCCCACAGGCAGTGTGCACCCCAGCCACTGTCTCAGTGGTCACCCAAGGCCTCTGCTTGTCTCTCTACTCCTGTGCCACCAAAACCACAAGTGATATTGGTCCAAGTGAGCCTGAAACCAGGTGACTGCTGTTGCCAGGACTGCTGTCTGGGATCCATGAACATGCCGGGTGCACTCGCACACAGTGGAGGCACAAGTCGCAGAAGTGTACAGGCCAAGGATCCTGACCAGAGTTTGTGCCAGGCTCTCTCAGGCACGGGTGGGAGTTCACCCAGTCAGAGCAGTGGTATAAGCAGTGGAAAGCTTCAGGCTCAAGGACCACAGACTGGGACACACACCCCCCAGCCCCCACCTCCGCTGGACTCTCTCTAGCATGAGAGATCACCTGTGGTGACCATCCTGGGACCGTGGGCTTAGGCCTGTGCCCATGACTGCTTGATTCCATCAATTGACCCTTAAGATCTTTTGCTCTTTTTGAGTGCTTTTAACCAGTCTCTAATACTGGTCCCCAATCACAGGGCACATTTGTATTGGGTATTACTTTCCAATGGGTTGCTTCTGGTTGGTCCCTCCCCCTTCTGTGATATCAGTCCGAGTATTCCCACTCCATATTACCTCTCCACTGATGCCTTTTGCCCCGAAGAGATCCAGAAGTGTATAATCTTACATCTCAGGCTGATTTCATGGGTATTCAGAGTGTTCTGGTAGATATTTAGCTCACTTTAGGGGACGGGTTGAAACAGAGTCTCCTACTTTTCCCTAATGCAATTGTTTACACTGACTTTCTGCTGATTGTGGGCTGTATTTGTTCTCTGTGGTGTTAGTGGAACTCAGGCAGGCCAGCTCCAAAGGGGTGTGCCTGCAGGAGAACTTGGTAGCAAGGTGGAGGTGCTAGCAGACTTTGCACTGGGCCTTGAGTCCTATGCCCAATCCCTCAAAGTGCTGTGCTCTTTTGGGGGGCACTGTGCCCTGGTCAAAATACCATTTTAAAGTTAGTTTTTAAGCAATTAAGCAGAGAAACCTATTTCTAAAATTCGGTAGGTAAAATTATAATTTTCTGTAAAAATGTCTGCAACATAAATTCTATATTTTTGTAACCAAAATCTTACTGAAAATTACCTTATTATAATGGTTTTAGAACATGCTATTTCTAAACATAGTAACTACCGTAGTAGAATCCCTGGGAATTACCTGTGTATGTGGATTATAAAATAGCTATTTGTTTATTAGAGAAAACTCTTTGAATAATTAATGTTTGATGTCTATATAAATATAGGTTCTACAGAACTTTTCAAATAGACCTAAAAATTTGTGTTGGCCTGATATTCAGAAAACCAAAGAAAAATGAAAGTAAGCTAAGTTTTAAATTACTGAGTAAAGAATAATTTAACTGATAATTAATATACTTTTTTTAAGATTTTATTTATTTATTTATTAGGAAAGATTGAGAGTGAGAGAGAGCATGAGAAGGGAGAAGGTCAGAGTGAAAAGCAGACTCCCCATGGAGCTGGGAGCCCGATGTGGGACTCGATCCCGGGACTCTGGGATCATGACCTGAGCTGAAGGCAGTTGCCTAACCAACTGAGCCACCCAGGCACCTGATAACTAATATACTTTAATTAGAATTGAGTGAACTTCATTTTTTTCAGAAAATATATACAAAAATATATTTTCAGATCTTGTTCTGACCTCTGCTGAGTTGCCATTAGCCCCAAATTGTACTGTTATTATTTGAGATAATTCTCTTTAATTAAATTATAAGTGAGCTGATGTGGCATTAATCTCTTTAAGTATAATGCAACACTGAAGTTTCCATTTTGGGAAAATATTTATTCAATAATGTAGATTTGAGTAGTTAATTATACATTTTCAATTGAAAAGTGAATAAGCATTACATTCACATTTCTAATGTAAGTGTGAATAAATTGGTATGGTTAAGCATCAAAGTCTGAATAGGAATGATTCTTTAGATACTAAAATGAGCATGACAAAAAAAAAAAAAAAAGGAGCTACAGATGTCTCAACTTTATTGTAAGAAAGCCCTAATATTAGAATGCAACATATACAATGTACATTATTATCGATTTTGAAAATACTCCCTTTAGACCAGCCAGCCTATGGATTGATTTTCTAATCCAATTAAAAAATGGAAATATCATTTGAAAAGTAATTAACAAATAGCCTCTCAAGGGAAATATATTTGACAGTTCCTTAGGCTATTTTATTTGTGACTTACTGATCAATGAAATATAAATTTCTTAGAAACTAGACAATTTTAAAAACAGAGGTCAGAAATTAAACTTGGAAGTTATCTTGTCCACCACATCTACCCAGAAGCCTAGTCATATATGTTAAACAGTGAAGAAATACTCCTTGAGTGAAGAAACATATCTTATTAAACTGTTACTGCTCATATGAATGACTGTCTTTACGAAAGTCAATGACAAATCTGGAACATTTATCTTGAATATATCCTCTTCTAACCTAACAGTTTAATTACTTTAAATACATGTCTTAATTTTATAGATCATTTCTGCCTTTAGCTTGTACACGTATGTTGTAAAGGGCTTACCTTATCTTTCAATGTAAAGCCAAACTTTACAAATTATAGGGCTAATATAAATACATGATAATATAATAAATATACATAAAGTTCAAATGGATCAACAGGCTATCTAGTGAAAATATATCTCTCCTGATAACCAAAATTCTCCAACAGTTCTCAGGGATAATCACTATTAACTGCATCTAATATGTTTTACTAAAAAAATGGTGCACACATACATACATACATGTGGTCATTCTATCATGAAAGCTTATTTTTTATTTAAAAGTTATTGCAAGGCTTTTCCTCTGTTAAGACATATTACTTGATATCATTTTCTAATATAAAGGTAATCATATCATAGAGAAGTGAGGTTTCACATTGAAGTTATATTCTACTGGTGGACATGTGTTCTTCTAATTTGTATACAATTGTAAGGTACTCTATATAACACTCCTTTATACTACTGATTGTGTCTTCTATAACCTGTGATTATACAAGATAAAATTCCTATAAATGGAACTGTTTAATCAAAAGAAATGTGAATTTGCTATATAAAATATTAGCAATAGCCTTTAAAATTGCAGCAATTTACAAAAATATCAATAATATGTGAGAAGTGTTTCCCCATAATCTTGACAAACCTATTATTAATCATTTTAATGTTTACCAATTTAATTTGTAATAAAAATAATCTAGTTTTATTAGAGCCTTTTAAAATTGTGAGAAGCCCAAAATATTTTCCTATGTATAGTATCTATTTTTATTTATTTTTCGTGAGCTGTCAGTTTATTTCTTTTTACCCTCCTTTCTTAGGTGGTTTGTCTTTTCACTTAATTCTTTTTGAGATTTAAGAAAAGTATTTATTTTCTTTGAATTTTACAACTCAATATTTTTACTTGATATTATCTATTATTGATCCAACTTTACATTTCTTAAATTAGTTCTATTAAATAATGTAGAAGTACATTTATAATAGTTTTCAAATAATTTACTTATGATATCTGCATCACTACTTATAGCAAAAGTGGCCTATTTTATTTTATTGTTTCTGTGCTTGTGCTACATTGAACTTTCCACACCAGATGCAGCAAAAATCAGAGTTAAAGCAGAGGTGATGTGAGTTATAGCACAGTAAACATCTGAAACAAAAGATCCTTTTTTTGTTGCGATTATGTGTTTCCCATTATAAGTCTTCTCTGGGAGTAGGTTTTCAATTTGTTGCTACAACTGATATTGAGTCCATAATCAATTGCATTGCTTTGATTGATTTTCACTATTTCCCTACTCTAGAACACTTTCTAGGTTCTCCTCATTTTTGGTCAATTCTTCAGCTCGTCTAGTGTGTTTTCCTGATAGAGTGATCCATAACCTTCATTCCAGAAAAGGCTGAGACTTTGTTTTTCCTGATGTTTATTGGGAAATTGTTCCCTAGAGTACACATTCAATAGTTTCATGGATCATGAAAACACCAAGAGATTTCCCAGTGGAAACTGAGTTCTAGACATGGTTAAGGTCCTTTTTTATAATACTATATCTAGATCTTCATAATATAAATTTATTACCCATGCCAGTATTATAATTAATTTTTCTTCTTTTTAACATACCAATTTATTATTCTAAAGTGACCAGAAAAAAAGACTTTACTTTAGATGTAGTACAATTTTTATTGTATTCCTTGGGGGAAGGGTTCTGTCAAGAAAGTGAGACATCCAATCCAGTAGGACTTAGAGCACCAAGGATGGAAAACATATTTAAGAAGAGAAACAATGTTAATGAAAGGGAAGACAATCCTACTTCCATTTCTCCCCCAAATATACACCTTGAAGTTAAACATCCTATACCTAAACTTGGCTAAGTGTGTTTACTGTAAGAGAGTCCTAATCTCTCAAAGTATTTTCCTTGAAGTGGCAATTTAGCTGAGCCTTCAAGAAGCCATTCTACTACTTATTTATTTATTTATTTACTTACTTATTTACTTCTTTATTTATTTGTTTGTACAGTTGTTTCTAAAAATGTGTTATATGGCAAGAATAGTAATCCATAGCCATATGCTAATGGTGACATTAGTTCTGCCATTAAAAAAGCACATCGATCTGAGACAATATTATGTGACCTCTATGTCAGTAAATGTAATTTTCAGTAAGTCTTTAGCCACTGCTCTTGCCAAAGACACTGCAGGCAGGAAAGGCAAAACCATATTTACAATAGTTGTTAATTCTGGTGAATATAAATAATTAACTTTGCCAAGGTAGAAGGGATATAATCAAATTAAACTGAAACCAAGCAATTCTTATCAGCTAGTAGGATGATACAAATAGAGAATTTGTAGAAACTCTCCCAGTATGAACATCATATGAGTAGCTGGAAATACCAACTGGCTAAGGTTACTGCATTTTTTTTTTCAAGGAGGGATGGACAACCAAGTGAAATAAAAGAAAAGTAATGGAAATCACAAACCTTTGCATCTTTTAAAGTCATGGATTGCATTGATAATTTCAACAATTTCTCTCAAGGTGAAGCATTACTTATGATTTACTGTGGTTTGGTAAAGAGAGATGGGGGCAGTTTTGGGGGGTCCAAATTGGATTTTTCTTTCCTTTTTTTTTAAGATTTTATTTATTTATTTGAAAGAGAGAGAGAGAGAATATAAGCTGGAGGGAGAAGGATCTCAGAAATGTGAGATCATGACTTGAGCCTGAACCAACAGCTGGTTGTTTAACCAACTGAGCCACCCAGGCACCCCTCAACCTTGCTTTTCCTAACATCATCTTTCTACATCTCAGATTAGGAAACCACTGTGAGAACTATTCCACCAGGTAAGTATGTCCATTCTAATAATGCATTAAAATACCAAGCAAATAAGCACAAACTGGGTCTGTGTACCTACTGTATCCAATTTGAGAGCTTTGTGCCAAAATTATCTCATCCCATAATGTGCCCTCCAACAAGGAGGCCATAACAACAATTCAGGATATCTGGTATCAGCGCTTAGTGAGACCGCATTTAACAGACAAAATATTTAGTATTCCTCTTTCCCCAGTGCTCTCCTTTGAGGAAGGACCGAATGACATTGCAATATTCCTCAAAAACAAACAAACAAAAAACAGCTTCCACCTTAATTAGTGTGCTTTGATTCTGATTACCAAATTGGGCTTAAGAAGTAAAGATTGCTATTTGTCCCTTGTAGCAGCTGACTACAGCTTTTATCACCTTTACTTTAAAATTTTTAATCACATAAATGAAGCAACATCCCAGATGACAGCCTATTTTGTCCTTAGCTCTTAAGTCTATTATCTCTACTATTTGTCTTTGTAAATAACTTTTGATTTACCTGGTTAATTTCCAATGAAAATTTAAGATTGAGATCTCCTATGTTGTCTCCTTTGTTTTCTCACCAACACTAGTCTAAAATACTTCATCACACAGTCTTTCCAGGTTTCTTTTATAGGATTCAGTTAAAGACACCAAATAAACACACAGCAAATTTGTCATTGGCACTTTTTACTTGCTTCCAATTTTCTGTAGTTTTAACTTAACCTAAATCTTACAATATTCTGCTTAAAGATAAGGCTCACACTACTGCTTCACAATGATATTCAAATAGAGCATTCTAAAAATGCTCCATATTTTCTAAAAAATATAAAATTTTATTTGGAACAGCATAGTCATTTAATGTACATTCCTATTTTGCCTTTGTAGATAACATGTAGAATAACCCAATGAGATGCAATGATTTTTTTTTTAAGTATATCCAAATAATAAATCATTTTAAATGCACAATTGTAATAAATCGTTACCTATATTCAGTTATGATAGCAAGTAGATAATTTAAAATACTTAGTTTTTTTTAAATTAATTAATTTTTTTTGAGAGAGAGAGAGAGAGAAAGGAAGTGAGAGCATGCAAGGGGGAGGGGCAAGAAAGTGAGAGAGAGTCTTAAGCAAACTCCAGGCTGAGTGTGGAGCCAGGCTAAGTGTGGAGCCTGATGTGGGACTTGATATCATGACCCTGAGATCATGACCTGAGCTGAAACCAAGAGTTGGATGCTTAATCTACTACACCACCCAGGTGACCCTAAAACACTTAGTTTTTAAGATAGATTTATTTTTTAATGGAATATATTAGTGTGTGATATAAATAAATAATTTTCTTTATATGTTAGATTCATATCCATTCCTTTTTAAACTCATTTTAATAATGCTTCTTTTATTTTCTACTACTACTGGAAGTTCTTTCTATATGTTAACTCTCTGTGATTAATAAAATGTCCTGGAAAAATATAAAATCATGACAAATCAAATATCTTTTATTTTTTAAGCTAGAAATACATTTTATATTAAGCACAGCCACTTGAATTTTTATGTATACTTAAAGAAATATAACCCACTTATTTAATTTTATCAGCTGAAAATGAAAGCTATTGCTGGAGTTTTTCAGTTACATAAAGAAGTATCAAAGTTCATATGTTAAGTGTAATCAGTGTGTACAACCAGTTATCATTTCCTGCAAGCTGAAGGAACCATACAGAGCACCTCTAGTCACTCAAAATAATTAAATGTTCTCCAGTTCTTGTGCTATCAGGACTCACATGTATTAAAAATACATTGATTGTTATTTTGTTTCAATTCTTTAAGGAACCCCTGTAATTTCTTCTGTATTATCCTCTGGCTCTGGGCAAGAGTTGTCTGTTTTACTTTCTTCTATATTTAAGCAGAAAACTAAGAGATAGCCAAGTGCATCAGAGCTGAGTATATTTTTTCATATCAGATGTTTCTTAGAAATATGCAATGTGCAAGCAATCAGCAGTAATACTTTAACATACTTAATCTTAAGTATCAAGCTGCAGCCTACTTTTCCCTAATACACTTAAAACCGTATGGTTGTTTCTGTTTTTGGTGTCAGTTTGGTTGGGTGGGCAATACTTAGGCACAACATGAGACATTTTCATTGATTTTTAAAAGGTCTTTATTCACACTTGAGCTAAAGCAGCTGGTGGAGGGTTAGAGAGCACTCGAGTCACCAAATCTCTGGATATTGCTTTCTGCTGCACCATCTGTGCCCTGTTAAATATTCTTGATTTTTGCCAAGTTTGGGCCAATTTATATGTTAAGTCAGTTACTGAAATCAGGATCCAAGAAGCTTCAGGGAGGAAAAAAAAGTGATATTAAACTACACAACTCTTATACATTAATCATTAGTACTGGAATGGGAAGTTCAAATACTGCCACTCAAAAAAACTGTTGTGAGAAATCAGGGTCCCTGGATTTTGGGAAGACTGTGAATGTGAATTATTTTTCAGAACTATTCACCTCAGAGAAATGTACCCCATCCTAATGTTTCAAGATAGAGAGTGAACTTTGTATGGGATGTTACAGAGCAGCTGCAGACTGAACTCTGTTCACAAATGCTTTTTAATCTTCTATGCACCATAGCCTAGTAAGACCTAATATAGTGGCTAATTACTTTGGTAGCTTAACAATTTTACAGTCTTGTACCTGACAACAGCTTCGAATAACACAGATTAGCTAGTATGTAACTTCTCATTTTAAGAATTAGAACATTCTAAATTGCCACATGGAACGAAGACTCAAATTAGGAATCTTGTGCCTGCTATCTTGCTCTTGAGATATTGATTTTCAACAGTGAACAAGAATGTGTTCTTATTTCAAAATTAAGGGGAAGTCTTAGGATATAAAAGTCAAATGACATTACATTTTAAAATTATTTTGATTAAATTAGATATAAAGTTTCGTTGAGACTAAAAGCCAGCTAGGTGTGGAAAACACTGATTTGAGTCTGGAAATTTTAGAGACTGAATAAAAGAGAAAAACAAAAAGACCAGTGTATGGTTAAAAAATACAAGAGAAAAAAAAAAGTATATATTTCCCCTGAATATTTAGCAAAATTATGTACATGTAATATAACATAATTTAATCAGAATTTTATTTAGTGAAAGATCAACGTATTCTAATATAACTAATGAGACTGGTGTTAGCTAATACTTGCCAATTATCTTCTATGTGCCTAGTACTGTACTGAATGCATTAATTCATTATCTCATTTATTTAGTCAAGTTATAGGTGTATACACTCTTAAGTATGCATTAGAGCCATATATTTCAGGGTCTTATACACAAAAGATAGTAACAATATATTTATTGACATTAAAGCCATTGCAGATTCATTCACTGCCAAAAATGTCTATTAAATCGTATACAAGTATCTTAATCATGGGGTCAGCAATCATCCCATGTTATCTGAGACTACCATTCATATCCCATATTATGGACTAAGATTATATTTTATTTTATTTTCTTTATGTTTCTTTGAAATGAGTGGTAACATATCCTGCAAAGAAATAATATTAAGTACCTTGTCCACATAAAAACAAAGATATAAGCTTTGGCCTATTGCCAAATATCAAAGAAAATTGGCAAAGAGTATCTTTAGAACTATTCAAAAATCTGTTAAGTTTTCAATCCTTCAGCTAAAACAACAATATTCTCTAGGATTAAATGTTTAGTTTTATTTGCCACAAGCAAAGTGATGAATCACTTAGTCTCTACTGGGATGTCCAGTATCTCTGTCATGATTGTCAAAATGCAGATAGTACTATTAAGTTTCAAAGTATTCCAGGAACCAGAAAGATTATGATAAATAAACTGAATAGCTCAAAAAGATTTTTTTTAGATTTATTTTGAGAGAGATAAGAGACAGCAAGTGAATGGGGGAAGGGGCAGAGGCAGAGGGTGAGAGAGAATCCAAAGTAGACTCCCTGCCCAGTGTGGAATTGGCAGCAACGCTTGGTATCACAGACACTGAGATCACAACCTGAGCCAAAATCAAGAGTTAGAGACCCAACTGACTGTGCTACCCAGGCACCCCAAAGAGATTGTGTTCCTTTAATTATTTTTGAAAAAGAGAAACAGATGTATTTTCTTAAAGGAAGTAAATATAAGGTTCAAAATTCAATATGATCTAAAAGTTTTTGAGAAATTACCAGAAATAATTATAAAATTGGGAAAATTTATTGAGTTTATGTAATTCCTCCAGGCTAAAATACCAAATTATAATGTAAAATTAAAAAAAAAAAAGTATTCTACGCATGATTTTTATTTAAATGCATAACTTCCCCAGTTTATGACTGGTAAGAAGGAGAGTAAAGTAAAATAATGTATATTTTTAAGTAACAACTCAAGTATGGAATTACCCAAATTGCCTTACATCAGACAATCACAGTCAGTAGACACCATGCCCTTCAAGTAGTAAAGCAGGATCTAAATGAATGACAACATACTTCATCAGTAAGAACCAACCATTTAACAATCATGGGTGTATTAAAGTTGGTGATATAAAGATTATTTAAATAACCATATATCATTTAATATTTTATCAAGAACTCATGAAGTATCAAAAACTCATTATCATCTCTAAAAACCATATAAGAATTTCAAATATCAAAAATTTACAGTATTTGACATTATACTACTAGTGGATAATTAATGGCCAACTTCCGTAATATTTACTGAGGTTATATGAATGCAAAAAGAGTTTCAGTTTGGTTCTATATCACTATATAGGTAGCCACTAAACTTAATAAAAAGAGACAATCTAATACCATGGACAGTACATAAATCCCCTATGTTTCTATAAATTATAAAAAGTCAGGTAAGTAATGCAAAACTTACTCCATCCTAAAAAGATGTGTGTGTGTGTGTGTGTGTGTGTGTATACATATATATATTTATTTATATTTATATATAAAGATTTTATTTATTTATTTGACAGAGGGAGAGAGATCACAAGTAGGCAGAGAGGCAGGTAGAGAGAGAGGGGGAAGTAGGCTCCCCGCTGAGCAGAGAGCCCGATGTGGGGCTCTGAGATCATGACCTGAGCTGAAAGCGAGGCTTTAACCCACTGAGCCACCCAGGCGCCCCACAAGTTGTATATTTTTTAAATGCAGACATTGAGATTCAAGCTAATAAAGAATATGTGTTTGCCATAAATATATAATTGATTAAAAATCGACATATAGGGACACCTGGGTGGCTCAGTTGGTTAAGCGGCTGCCTTTGGCTCAGGTCATGATCCCAGCGTCTTGGGATCGAGTCCCACATCGGGCTCCTTGCTCCTCAGGGAGCCTGCTCCTCTCTCTGCCTCTGCCTGCCTCTCTGCCTGCTTGTGTTCTCTCTCTGTTAAATAAATAAATAAAATCTTAAAAAAAAATCGACATATATTTAAATATTTCAAATTAAAAAAACTCTATATAAAAAATCAAAGTTCCTTTTCCCTCTTTTAAAGGGGGAAAGCTATCTTTTAAATTATTCCTCTCTTCTTCTCTATTCTCCCAGCTATCTTTTTTTCTCTATTTCTTCCCTCTTAATTAAAAAAAATATTTAATTTATTTATTTGAGAGAATGAGAGAGAGAGAGCATGAGAGGGGGAAGGTCAGAGGGAGAAGCAGATCCCCTGCTGACCAGGGAGACCTATATGGGACTCTATCCCAGGACTCCAGGATCATGACCTGAACTGAAGGCAGTCATTTAACCAACTGAGACACCCAGGCACTCTTCCCTCTTAATTTTTATATTTTTTCTCCAAAGGCTAAGTTATGTTACTTAAAATATAGAACAAGGAACAAACATCCAAATAGACTAACTCAGAAGAGGAACTGAAAATGACCTATATCATCATGATAATAAGTTAATGTGATTTTCATAGAGACTTTTATTTGTGTCTGCCAAAATACGAATATTCACCACAATCTGTTTGGATTTTTATATCTCACATAATTTTGAAAATAACCTTAGAATACTATTTTGATATTTTAGGACTCTTATTGTTGTCTTAAAGCTACAGAATAGATCTTTAGTGATTTTCAAAAACAAAATAATTGCTAGTATTTAAAAGGTCTGTTCTCTAAAAACAGATATTATCTAAAATCTCTTAAATGTTGAGATTCAAGCAAAATAATACTTAATGATAGAATGGTTTATAATCTTTTGCATGACTTTGAATAGACTTCTGGTACACCTAGATGGCTCAGTTTGTTAAACATCCAACTCTTGATTTCAGCTCAGGTCTTGATCTCAGAGAGATGAGTCCAAGTCCTGTGTTGGGCTCTATACCAATCTACTAAAAAAAAAAAAAAAAAGTAATAATAAACATCTGAGAAAATTGAGTAAGTTTAGGCATTAGGTTTCTTTTCTATATTACAGGAAAAAATCGAGCATTATTAAAGAAATTAATTTTCAATATTACAGTATTGAAAACTTTATTTTCTCTGTTGTTTTGGTATACAATTAATTTTTAAAAGGAAGAAAATATTTCAAAAATATCATTGATGCAAAACTCTCGAGATTAAGGGTCACATTGTCCCAAAAGTATATTTTGATAAAAAGAGGAGAATTGTCAATACCATAACTTAATACTAATATGTGTTTCTTAAAATAATCATTTTCTAAAGAAATAAAAATTATTTTCTGGATTCAAAAGACCTAAGAGTAGGAGGAAATTGATGCATCTACCTGGTAATTTCTACATAGGTTATAAGTACTGATTAAAGTGGCGAGGTATAATGGATTTGTTCAAAGATGTCTTTAGATTACCCAGCAAAAGAATCTAATAACTCAAAATAAAAATTTAAAACCATGTCTTTCTTAAAATAACTTACTTAGAGAATACCAATGAAGTCCTTCTAAGTTACTTTTAAGTGAATAATCTTCATCTTGATTTAAATATCCAAACATCAGTGTTCAGGAATACAGACTGATGTTTGCTTTTCCATAGTAATATTGTCGTTGATATCTGAAACACAGAACACCTGATAATGATAATAATTTTTTAGAAACATAAATTGTGAAAGTTCTCTTTATCTGAAGTAATGGCTAGCTCTCCTGGTGATATATGAGGCAAATTTTAGATGAATTAACTTCTGTACAGTCTAAATCAGTGCAAACCACAATTTTCCAATAATAAAACTTTCTTTTTTCCTAGAATTTATTTTGAGAGTAGAAACAAAAGTATTTTGGATAAGTATAGACAAATTCCTTATCTCTAGAGTATTAAAAAGTACTGTAATGTTTCTCGTTTAACAAAATCAAGGCTCAAAATATTTCCAATCATACTCATACTTTTAAATGCCATCAAGATTAAAAATAAAATGAGAGATTCATGGCTTAATTCCTAAAGAAGTTAAAATATCTAAGAAGTGTTATATAAACAAAAATGAGCAAAAACACACAAACAAACAAACAAAAAACTTTTCCTAAATGTAGATACTCACGAGCCTTTAAAATGATTTTTAAATTTTTCTATAGAGTCATAATGTGTCTTTGCAAAGAAAGTGAATAAACCCATAATAAAAAGAGAGTAAGAGTATTTTAGGATATGTGAAAGAAATTTACATTGTACTAAATAGATTATTGTAATGAAATATGGAAAAATGAAACACACACACACAGGTCTTGCTTCCAGATAATTAGAATAGTACAAACATTATCTGTTAGGTGAAACTGGATAGAAGCAATTTTTTCTGAAAGTACATGAGTATGTTTAATACGAGGAAATAAAAATTTAGATGCAGAGTGTGGACTTGACATCAGGATAATAGATATAGATTTAAGAGATATCATTTGAAAGAAATGTAGGAATGTAGAAAGAAGTAAACAAAAAGTTTCAAAAGAATAAGATCTTACTTATATTTCTTTTTTCCAAATTTATCTTATGAAATAGGAGCAATCTCCCAACACATATACCATATGTCAGAGAGAACTAAGGCCCAGAGCAGTGAACTCAATGTCTTGAGTTCTAAGAGCAAACTAACATTTAAGTTTCCAAGATTTTTGATATTGATAACACCTCATTACACTATGAAAATGTTTAAAAGTAAGGGAAAAAAAACAACAAAGTAAAATGTTGTTATTGAAAAGGTTTAACAAATATTACTCAAATGGATAAAAAGCAAAGAAGTAGTACAATTTAATGAGTCATTACTTGAAAGACTAGATTTTAAAAATCCACACCTTATAAATAATATGATTCAAAGGGAAGTTTGAAGATCATCAGCATATATCTTAGCAAGTGTTTAGAAATGAGAGCATATATAGATATTGATTCAAAATTACTTAAAATCTGATTTATATTTTCAAGAGAGGGATATAAAAGTTGGCGTATATACAGTATGTTTATTTTTTATATATTTACTTTATTTTTTTTATTATGTTATGTTAGCCACCATGCAGTACTTCATTAGTTTTTGATGTCGTGTTCCATGAGTCATCGTTTGCTTATACACCCAGTGCTCCATGCAGTTGGTGTCCTCCTTAATACTCATCACCCAGCTCACCTGTCCTCCCACCTCTCTCCCTTCTAAAACCCTCAGTTTGTTTCTCAAAGCCCATAGTCTCTTATGGTCTGTCTCTCACTCCAATTCCCCCCACTTCATTTTTCCCTTCCTTCTCCTAGTGTCCTCCATGCTATTCCTTATATCCCATACATAAGTGAAACCATATGATAATTGACTTTCTCTGGTTAACTTACTTCGCTTAGCATAATCTCCTCCAGTCCCATGGAGGACTCCAACTCCACATGGAGTTGATGCAAAAGTTGGGTATTCATCCTTTCTGATGGCTGAGTAGTATGTACAGTCAGACCTTAATGGAAATTTTCAACATGGTTATTATGGAATAGCAGGACACCAAATAGCCGGGAACAGATGTCAAGTCTGTCTCCAAATCCAGATGTAAAGCTTCTTAATAAGATTCAAGGCTGTAATTTGTCTGTACAGATAAGTTACATTGAAGAGTCCTATAATGGATAAGTTTAATTTACTTATTTATCCTTTGAAAGATGCTTTTAAAACAAGATTTTTTCCCTTTTAACTACCAGCTTTTTAATACAATGTTATTATTTCATAGTGTATGGTAATGTCAGTAACGGAATGTAAAACTAGAGTTTGATGTGGATAACTGGTCTTCTTGTCTGCAGAATGTAAAAGACACACTTGCTTTTATCTGTGCTGCATCTGAAACATTCTAGCTCTGACTCCATATCCTCTCCAGGGATCTGGAAATCTTAAACCCGCATTAGAATATGGGGAAATATTCTTTCCACGTGATTCACTAGCCTGAAAATGGGTAATAAAAACCTGATAAAAATCTTTTACAGGACAATAGAAGTACAGTAACTAAAGCTGTTAGAGAAAAATGAGTGCCAATTAATATACTTAATATATCTGTGTATTTGCAGAAGAATGAGATGGAGAGGGAAGAGGGTTGCTTTGAAGGAGCAAAGAAAGCAGGGAATTCATTTTATCAGTATACGTATTCAGTGCAATTTTAATGAACACAAAGTGTATATTTTTATTGCGCAAAATATAATGAAAACAATACAGCAAAGAAAACAACAGGAGCAAGAAAACCAACAGATTCTGAAATCAAAAACTTAAGTTATAGAGAATTACGGAAAGTAATAAGCTCTTTAGTTCAGATGTAACTATAAATGGAGATTGAAAAATCATTTAAGAACAAATGAAATTCTGAATGTAGACCAATAGTTTTAGAAATTTATTAATGTGTTTAATTTAAAAAAATCATAAAACCCTTTTGAATTATGGGTCACAGTCTCACTTAGGCAATATTAAAATGTGTTTTAAGAGAGGCCAAGGACTCTTAGCATAATAAAATAAAATTACTAAAAACCACAAAGATCAGCATAAAAGTTGGATCTTCTCCAAAAAACCTTGGCATGACAAAGTAGATCAATTTATAAACTGAATCTACTTTGGAATGCCAGCCAATTAGACTTAACCTTTTCTTGAATATACATTACAGCTTTCGAGACACAAAAATATGAAGCATTTATTTTATCAAAGAAATTGAGAAATTGTTTCTTGAAAATCTGATAACAACTACTAAAATCCAATTTTGAGACTTTTCTAACTGTAAGATGCCATGAGCGTTAATAGTTACATTGGTTCATTTCCTGTCCCCAATTCTGTAAATATCAATGTATGACTTAATTCATGTTCAAATGTATTTTCATATCAACATATTGCAGAGTAACTTTTTCTTAAATATTAAGGTTTGGTCTAAAATATACAATTTTTAGTTTTGAGAATAAAACAAGATTCTAAAGAAAAAAAAACAAGCATATTAAATATGACCAAATTGAAGCCAAAGACCAGTTATAAATGTGTTTATGTTATTTCCATTCAATTCAATTATTTATTGAGGACCTTCTATGCATCAGGAACATATAGGATTGTGACAATGAATGAGGCTCTATTTACTTAACTTTCATTACAAACAGCTGTTTTTGAATTAATCACAATATTTTTTGTAACTAAAAGGCGTTTACATATTTTCCCTTATTTCTCTTATCCAAATTAAATTTGGGGAATTAACTCCCTTTTGAAATTTATATTTTTTATCTTTATTATAAAAATTTCCAAAAACATAGTAGGTTAAAATGAAAAAATTATCACATAGTGGCGCCTGGGTGGCTCAGTGGGCTAAAGCCTCTGCCTTCAGCTCAGGTCATGATTTCAGGGTCCTGGGATTGGTGGCTCAGTGGGCTAAAGCCTCTGCTTTCAGCTCAGGTCATGATCTCAGGATCCTGGGATAGAGCCCTGCATCAAGCTCTCTGCTCAACAGGGAGCCTGCTTCCCCCTCTGCCTGCCTCTCTGCCTATTTTTGATCTCTGTCAAATAAATAAAATCTTTAAAAAAGAATTATCACATAGACTTACCAATTAATATTTTACACATTTCCTTTAACATCTCTCTCTCTCTCTGTGTACATATCATCATCTATTTAAACTATCTATTCTTATTTATCTATCTGCCTTTGCCTTTTTCTTTTATTGAATCATTTGCAAGTAAGTAGTCCATAGTCAAATCTGTTAAACCATTAGTCATTCAAAAATCACACATGATATTTGATTTTTAAATCTCTTTAAATTCTTCAAATGTAATTTAAACATTACTACATTGTCCCTTTTTTTAACTATTAAGATAGTTTTGTAGACTTTACTAGATTTGTCTGCTTTTATCTTTTCAGTGTTGTTCAATTTGTTCCTCCATATACTGTATTTTTTATGAACTAAACATAAGTGTAAAGATGAGATAGTTTCAGGTTACACTTTTTTTTTTTTTTTTTGTCGAAAACACATCATAGTTCATTGGCTAGTTCACTGAAAATAATGAGGATCCGTTTACAGTCAAGTTGTCCTACTACTTACTAATCATTCTAAGTTAGATCACTTGATTTCTTTGGAGACAGTGTGATCTAAAGGTTCATTTAAAAAAAAATAAAAAATAAAAAAAATAAATAAAGGTTAATTTTCCCCTCTGATATTAGTAACAGTCGGGATGATGCCTAACCCAGTAATGATATGGGCCTGCATAATTATTGCTTTGAGGCTAAATCATACAAATTTTCTTAATTCATCTTGTTCCTCCCACTATTTATTAAAAAAGTGTTCTTTACAAAGAACTAGAGCTAATCTCATAGAGCTAATCTCATTAACTATGATAAACTGCAATGCTCTCTTTTTAAGTGAGATATAAGTTTGATTATTTTTCTTAATATTTCTTCAGTAAAAATTTGTATGAGTCACTTATTTTTAGTTTATTTCTTTATAACCATTGATATGTACTTACATATATTTATATATGTAGTGTATTACAATCAGAATAATATACTTTTTTAAAAGATTTTTTTTATTTGACAGAGAGGAGAGAGATCACAAGTAGTCAGAGCGGCAGATAGAGAAAGAGGGAACCAAGCTCCCTGTTGAGCAGAAAGCCTGATGTGTGGCTCAATTCCAGGACCCTGAGATCTTGACCTTAGCTGAAGGTAGAGGCTTTAACCCACTGAGCCACTCAGGTGCCCCAAATCAGAATAATATGCTTTTTAATGTTTACAATTTTTGCTAATTTCACCAGAGAGCTCTTTCAATTTGACATATGTGCCCCAATTTAGAATTTTTTGGTTTTTAATAGACAAAATATATGTTTTTCTTGCAATTTCCCTGCCTTACATCTAGAAATATCCATTTTTCCAAGTTATCTTATATCTTGTTAGTGAGGAATGCAGTGGTCAAGTCCTCCCTTTTTCTTTTCATGGTGGAAAGACTTCAGTTTTCTCTCTCAAGAAAGATGTCAGTCCAAATAAAGTATATGTCCTTTTTCATGGTAAGAAAGATACTATCTCTTAATATATTATTCTGCATAAATGTGTTAACCAGAAATGGGTATTGAAATTTGTTGAAAAGTTGACTCAGCTTCTACAAAAATACCATAATATTTTTCCTTAGGCTTATTAGTAGAAAGACAACAAATATTTAATCTTCTATTTTCTAGGTTGTAAAACCACATAATTGTGTAACTAGATTTTTTTTAAATAATAGCTTTGGGGGCAAAAGACAATCACTTTTATAAATTTTCATATCACTTTCATAAATATAAAAAATAGAATTAAAAATTATATTTTGTGTTTAACAAGTAAGATCTATTGAGTTGGAATTTGTTGTTCAAGTTATATTGAACTATTTACTGAATAAAACACCTGAACAATTTTATTGGCATTTGACAGATATGGATCATAAAACATCATTTCATATTACTAAAAACTAACCTCTTTTGTTTGACTATAGTTCTATACTTTGGAGTTCTGATTCTCAATTCACAAATATATATCTACTAAATATGTTACTAAGTCTGAGTAAAGTTGTCATAGAATAACAGCAACTGAAACTAAATATAAGAATCTTCTATATCTACAAAAATGTTACATGCATATACCTTTTAACTCTGAAAGTTTGCCTTTAAAAAGTCATTAAATATAATACATGTGCAAAAATATACGGGCAGTAATATTCATTGTAACTTGTTTTTCACGTACCAAAAAATGGGGAGAATCAGTTTGTTCATCCAGGGTTCTTATGTAAATCATAGTTAAATAATAAAGTATATAAAATGGAATACTATTAAACTCTTAAAAAGAAAGTGAAAATTAGTACATGTTCACATGGAAGGATCTCAAAAATATGGTAAAAAGGAAGTAAATTTTAAAATATGTAAATACTATGCCATCTGAAAGTTAATATATTCCCCCATAGAAATTTTGAGAGGTAATATGCGAGAAATTTTACTCTATAAAGAGGAACTTAAGTCAATAGGAAAGAAGTTTGTGTGTGTGCGTATGTGTGTGTTTAAAATTTAAGATATTTTTAAGTGTAGATGTGTTGCTTCTATAATAAGGAGATAAGTAAAATAATACATGTGCAAAAGTATATCATTAATGTGTCCAAATTTAAAAAAATCATGCATAGAAAAGCCATGATTCAATGTTTATACTCAATTAAAAATTTGATTTTGCCCAAACCATTAGATTCAACACACATTCTAAACTATATGAGGTTTAGAAATTTTTGGCATTGAACAGAATTCATTTTTTGGTTTTTTTTGAATAGCCAATTTGTTTCTTTTTTTTTTTTCTTTTTTGCTCTTTGAACTGTTATTCCTCAGAATCATCGAATTCAGTTTAAAAATATTGGGTAGTTTGAAAATGCACCATGCAGGGGTGAACTTGTATTTTTTTTTCTCATTACTCTTGTTTATGTGTGAAATATATTACTCTAGGAATCTAACTAGAGGAACTAAAGAGCCATAGGTATGTTCTCTCTATGCATTATAGCTACATAGGAATCAAAGGTGTCACTGAAACCCGATTGGTTAGAAAATGTTAGATTCTAGGGGCACCTGAATGGTTCAGTGGATTAAGCCTCTGCTTTTAGCTCAACTCATAATCTCAGGGTCCTGGGATGGATCCCCTCATCGGGCTCTCTGCTCAGCAGGAAGCCTGCTTCCCCCTCTCTCTCTGCCTGCCTCACTGCCTACTTGTGATCTCTCTCTCTCTGTCAAATAAATAAATAAAATTTTTTAAAAAATGTTAGATTCTATATCTGAATACCTAGACTTTTCCAGCACATTCAGAGCAATTGCTTACCAAAAAGCCAAATTAGACTATGAGGAACCAAACTAAAGTTCAAAGGCAGCATATACATACCTAGACACCACTGAGTCCCCAAACAAACTGCATCATAGATCTCAAATGTGAAATGAAGCTAATAAAAAATGTCCTCCAGTAATAGTTTTCATTAGCTACTGTGGCACTCAAATTTTAATGACAATCTCTTGCTCTTTCCCTTTTTCTCAGGGCAGAAGTCCTTAAAAGTATCTTTTTTACTTAAGAAAGAAAGCTGATCTCTTAAATTCCTTTTAGAGTTTAGCTATTGGATACACACAATTGGAATCACTTTTAAAGATTTTATTTATTTATTTGTCAGAGAGAGAGAGAAAGAAATCACAAACAGGCAGAATGGCAGGCAGAGGCAGAGAGAGAGAAAGAAAAGCATGCTCCCCACTGAGCAAGGAGCCTGAAGTGGGGTTCAATCCCAGGACCTTGGGATCATGACCTGAGTGAGCCGAAGGCAGCTGCTTAACTGACTGAGCCACCCAGGTGTCCCTGGAATCACTTTTAAATAACTTCTCTATTTGCCAGCCCAAGGTGAGTGAAACAAGAACATGTTAATGAATTTTAAACTATGAAATGTGTTCTTGGAGAAAGTTTTTGTGCGATGTAAGAATAGCCCAAATCTAAATAAAAACAAATTTGTTTACAGGGTAGTAATAGGACAAATAATTTTGTTGAATGTTTAAGCTGTAATGTATTTTTTGGCTTTAGAAGTGCATTTGGGCACCACAGTGAATCATAAAAAACATAAACTCATACTTTTGGAATGGGCTTCAAAGGCCACAAAATGCTAGGTCAACTTTCCTTCCAAGTATCACTTATCCTTGAAGCATGTTGGAAGAAATGATAATTTATTTTAAATATGAATATTTTCAATGTGAACGTTACCATTTATAAGACTGGCATAATGATTAGAAACATCTTCTTTAAGCTAATTCTGTGCCCTTGTATACATACTCAGTCTTTGGTTTTGCCCTCTGAACAACATAGCACCAAGCCTCCCAATTACATAATACAATACATTTAATAGCTGAATATTTCTACCCTATATTCACTTCTATACCACAAGTTAATCATACTCTTTTCTTTAAATAACTCTCTCTTGAACATGATATCCAGATACTTCAATGCTTGAGTGTAAAACTTTCTTTTAGACCTCATTTTTTTCTGTTCTTCAAACTCTTGGCCATTCTTAAGAATCATTATGTGCTATTTCTTGCTCTGTTATAACAACCACTTTAAAATACTACTTTTTGTCCATTCTAGCATCATACAAATTTCATAACATCAAGAACTCTGTATTTAATTTAAAATTCATGCTTCATATGAGTTTTTCTTCACCTTCAGACAAATATTCTATAAAAATTGTTCTCAGTTTAGTTCAACACACGAACATATTTGGATACTTTCAGGACATTTGCAATGTCAAAATTATTTATAAATAATCTAAGATGTTATTTACTATATTGACATTTGCACAGTTGGTACAAAAACGATAGGAGACAAGTATGCTGACATCATTCCATGAATCACAGCAGTGGCATCAATCTATGCTAGTCATCATTTTAGTTTTCACTACCATGCTCTTAAAAGAAAAAAAAAAGAATCTTACCTTAAGATTTTCTTTATAAAGCAGTAAAAAGTATTTTTTATTAAATCTTGATCTTTATTATTCTATGTAATGAAATGGGAAATAAATATAATCAGGAAATGATAAAAAGATAGATATGACCAATTCTTTTTTTTAAATTTTTTAAAGATTTTATTTATTTATTTGAGAGACAGAGAAAGTGAGAGAGAGCATGAGAGGAGAGAAGGTTAGAGGAAGAAGCAGACTCCCCGTGGAGCCAGGAGCCTGATGTGGGACTCGATCCTGGAACTCAAGGATCATGACCTGAGCCAAAGACAGTTGCTCAACCAACTGAGCCACCCAGGTGCCCAGATATGACCTATTCTAAGTTGTGTTCATGACACAAAGAGATAAAGTGGAGAAAACCATAATTCAAAGTGAATAGTTCAAGGAACTGAGAAACCCATGTTTGTGGATCCCCATAAGGAAGCTAAGGTTATCCAAGTGGTGACATAAGTAAAGAAAAAGAAGAAAAAAAGTGAGGTAGAACACAAAATACCCTTCAGTGATTGAGAAAGGTGATGTAGAAACCTACGGTGTCAGTAAATGTCAAATTAAAGAAAGGTTAATTTTTTGTTTTTGTTTTTGTTTTAGTGGCTGGATGGCATGAAGTTCAAGGAAGCTGATATTTTGAGAAGTAGCTAAGATAAATGGTTTGCGTTTTAGAGTGGAATAAAGGAAAACACCTGCACTACCCCTGCTATATAGTTTTAAGGAATAAAAGGGATAAAACATCTTCCACTAGGGAAGCCTACAAGGGAAATAGTTTGCTATGAAGCAAGAGAACTCCATTTCTGAAAGTGAGAAGATTAAGGAAACATCTAGAGAAGGACTTGAGGTCAGAAAGGACTTTTTAAAATCACATGTGTAGAGAGTTCGGCGGGAGGAGAGGAATAAAGCATTAGCTTATGAGAATAGGAGTGTCATCTGGATAACTGATGGCCTGAGATGAACAGGGATAAAAGAGATGGTAATATAAGTCCTGATCAATTTCTTGCTTTAAGGTAACCAATGCAGTTGATTCAAACTGTGGTCCTGAACAGTTAGCTTGGGGAGCTCACAGTAATTTCTCTCTGAAAGCTGTGATATAGGAAAGTGAAAGAATGCTTTTACTGATGGCATGGGAAAACTATTTTTTTTCTTCTCTCCTGTGTCTTACCTTCATGTGCTAATGAAATCCTGCAAGGGGACAACTGTTCCTATTGTTTCCATTGTGTCAATGATCCTGGTGGTGACAAGGTCCTTGATGTGATGTAACAGAGTGGCTGACAAAGAAAGGAATCTTCCAGGTTCAGACCAGTATGGTAAATGAACACAGTTGGGAAAATAGGGCCATAATGGACGTGATTGGGGGCTGAAACTTGGTGCTACTATGCTTACTTGAGAGATGCTGACTAAGAAGGATGAAATTGGAAGCAATGAAGTGATATTTAGCAAGTATGGGAGCATGACTCAATGAGGAGTAGAAATCAATGAGGCAGAAACAGACTCCTCTTGAAAACAAATGAGGCAAAAATGGATGAACTCCAAGTTCTTTTCAGGATCCTTTTTCTGTTTGCAAGTAAGTCAGCCAAGCTGAGTTCTAGTCATATTTCTTCCTGCTCTGAATTGCCTATATTTATGTCCAGTTATGGACATGAAAAATAGACCACTAGAAGCACAATTGCCCATCCTCCTTACTCCTCAGCCACAATTGCTGTTTATACTGCACTAGTTCTAACTCACAATGTGCTTAAATGTCATCACTCAGTCAGTGTCTAGCTTAAACCAAATACCTCATCCTATTTCTTTTTTCAGAATATTGAGTTTGGAGTAAACAAGGACATTAGAGAGGACACTGCTAATGGATAGGAGTAGAATTCACACAAAAATATCAGGATCCAAAGGAAATCTTCACACCAAAAGTTATGTTGTGTTCCCAGAAACAGTTTTGCAATTTCATAAGGCTGCTGAGAATGATATTGTAGTTTGGTTCAATGTTAAGAGGCCATCCCAAAAAAATGATTGAGAAGCATGGGATGAATTCATTGTTTTGTAGCAAACATTCAAGCAAGGGTGAGGGACTTAATATCTTTAGAAACAAACCATGTTATTTGTAAGAATGCAAGAATAATTCATCATAGAGTTTAGGGTAAAAGTTCAAATTCTCTAGCTTGTTTTCGAGGCTTTCCATGATACACTGCTTGCTTCCTCATCAGACTTATTTCTCACTGTAGGGACCAGCCATATAGAGATAGCATGCACTCCCTTTTGCAACTTTCCTTATGCTATGCTGTTCTCAGCATGTAATGCAAACTTCCACAGCTCAGGATATGAAAACTTTAGTCCCCAAAGACCACCTCAATTATTACCTCTCTGTTCCCAGTTTTTATAAGATCATAAATCACTATAGGAAAAAGCCTGAACTTTTTTTTTTTTTTTTTTGCCTCTGCACTGGAGCTACAACAGTGCTTTGAGTTAATATGTACTGACTAAGTACCTTGTTTGTGCTTTTAGATGATGTGTAACATAAGATGACACGTGGACTTGGAGATACAGGTCTGATAATTCTGTTTCCACTAAGTACAGACACTAACACTTGAGAAAAAAATAGATTTTCTGAGTTTATAAAAATGATAGCATGTCAGACGTGCCTGTGGTACAGTTGGTTTTAGCATCCAACTATTGGTCTCAGGTCAGGTCATGATCTCAGGCTCATGAGATGGAGCCTCACTTTGGGCTCCATGCTTAGCACAGAGTTGTCTTGAGATTCTCTCTCCCTCTCTTCCCTCTGCCCGTCTTGCTCATGCTCTCTCTCTTCTTCTCTCTCTAAAATAAATAAATAAATCTTTAAAAAATGGTAGCAGGTCAACTTAAATATAACATATAGAGGATTTTACCACAATATAACAGTAAATGGTCAACTAATATTACTTCTTTTTTATTTTCCAGCTTAAAATAATGCCTCAAAAACAAAACAAAACAAAACAAAAAAACAAAAGAGAGGTGCCTGGATGGCTCAGTTGGTTAAGCATCTGCTTTCAGTTCAAGTCATGATGCTGGGGTCCTGGGATCAAGCCTCACTTTGAGCTCCCTGTTCAGTGGAGAGTGTGCTTCTTCCTCTGCCTCTGCTCTCTCTCTCTTTCTAAGAAATGCATAAAATCTTTAAAAAGAAAAAAAAAACAAAAGAGAGGAATTTAGTACTCTAAAAATAGATACCAAGTTCGGCTAAGATTTGAGACAAAGTTGGAGTGAAAGCATGACTCTGAGAAAAAAGAAATTCCTTACTCTTCCAAAGCCCATTCTTCCCCCTAACATTGCAATAGGAAAAATAAAGACTGACTAGAGTATTTCTCTCTCTCTCTCTATTTTTTTTTTTTTTTTTAGTATTTTATGTAGTCCAAGGCCTATAATTTGCACAGAACTTGGGGCAAAGATGGCATGCCACCACATAGACCTCATGGTCTTTTTAAATTTAAATGAAGAATGGAGTTGTCCTACAATCCCTTAAGAGACAAAGAATACAATTATTTAAGACAGTAGCATCCCTTATGATTTTGTTAGTGTCAATGAGTAAAGAATATAGGGGTGACTTACAGAATCAGTTATGGAGTTGCAGATGCAGAGATAATGATGTTTCTTAGTGCATTTTATTATTTAAAGAATATTTCAAACAATTATAATCAGAATGGATTAGTTCAGAAATCAGAAGCAGATACTAAGTAAGAAAGGGAGTAATATTGTAATTTACCACTTAATATTCTCATTGGTTTTAACAGTGATTAATTTTGTCTGATTATTTGAAACACTAATTAGATCATTTTGTTTAAGAGTTGAGTCAAATTCTCTGCCTGCTTGTGATCTCCCTCTCTCTCTCTCTCTCTCTCTGTCAAATTAATAAATAAAATTTTTTAAAAAAAGAGTTGAGTCAAAGTTTATCAAACAATATTGATGCTTAATGTTGATAGATAAACAAAATACAATGTCGCCATCCTCTCTTAATCTAAATATGTAAAATTCTAATACCAGATTGCCTTGACATATGTCGTAGTTAGAAATACTTTCTACCAATCATCTTGACACATGAGAGGATTGCACTGCCTACAACCCTGAAGTTAAGTGTGATAAGGTGACTTACTTGGTTATTGAAACGTGGGTGGAAATAACATGCATGGCTTCTAGACAGAAGTTTTTTAAGGTACATAAGTAACTAACTGTTCAGGTTCCTTCTCCCTTCTACTATAACTAGTCTGCATGTGTGAGTGAGGAGCACATAAACGTAGTTCTAGTTACAAATGATGTACTTGTTGTATGATTGAAAAATAAAGCTTCTTTTAAGCCATCCAAATGGTAAAGCTATTTTTAATTACAGCAATAGACTATCCTCAGTGGTCAAGAAATTTGGGGCACCTGGGTGGCTCAGTGGGTTAAAGCCTCTGCATTCAGCTCATGTCATGATCTCAGGGTCTGGGATCCAGCCTTGCAACAGGATTTCTGCTCGGCAGAGAGCCTGCTTCCCCCCTCTCTCTGCTTGCCTCTCAGCCTACTTGTGATCTCTCTCTCTCTCTCTCTCTCTCTCTCTCATTCTCTCTGCCAAATAAATAAAATCTTTAAAAAAAAAAAGAAAAGAAACTGAAACTGGGAGTTGAGTGTCTTCATAAAAAAATCAAAAGATCTGCTGCATAGGATTAATGGTTAGATGACTGACAGCAAGGAAACTATGATCCAGGGTGTGAAAGACACCCTGCAGGTTAGACAGTAGCAATTTTTTTGGAAATGCTGTTGCCTTTGTTAATTAAACATATACCCTAGTGGGAGAAGTCAGACAACAGAATATTAGATGTGTCTACTGTTGATTGGAGACTGGCATTGGTAAGGTATAGAAAAGAAATGAACTCAGGAAACAACTGGGCAATTTAAAAGCAGAAATAAGAAGAGATTAGAAAAAAAATCTAATATTGGAAAATTTTAGGTTTGGTAAATACAACACATTCTCGCTTTGAGATAATAAAATTATAAGTAAAACAAACAAAACAAAACAAAACAAGTTTAAAGTGGGGCACCAACACAGTTAAGTGTCAGACTCTTGGTTTTGGCTCAGGTTTCAATCTGAGGGTCATGAGATTGAGTCCTGAGTCAGATTCCAGTCTCAGTATGGAGTCTGCTTAAGACTCCTTTCCTCTTCCTCTGCCCATCCCTTTCCACCCCTCCCATGCTTCTGCACTCTTTCTCTACCTCTCTTTCTCTCTCAAATCAATCAATCAATCTTTTACAAATTTAAAATCTTTAAAGAAATACAGTTTAAAGAAACAAAAATCTATCAAGGCTATCCTGAAATATCATTACCCTACTTTGAAAACACGTGAATAAACTAAAGCATGGGAAAATAAACATTCAATATAGGGTGTGTTGCAAGTGGAACATTATCATTTCAAATGGTAAATATGGCTCATAGAAAATTTTAAGGAGCTGAGATTTCTACCAACACATGATGGGTTCAAGGCATTCATAATTACCTTGAGACAAAATGAGACATGGGAAAAAAGAGGAAGGCAGGAATGAAGGAAGGAAAGAAGGAAGGAGGGAGGGAGGAGGGTAATAGAGAGGAAGGAAGAAAAGAAATATGAGAATTATAACTCAAAGAATACTTTGATTGTGGATATTGGCACATGGTGCTGTTTGATATCTGCTAAGTTTACTGGAGTTGTGAAAGAGATATAAGGCTAAATGAAGGATCAGTCTAGACTTAATATTATTTTAAATCTAAAAATGACCATAGGGCCCCCAATTATTTGGACAGTAGGTAAGCTTTTAATAAGGGCAAATTTCTCACTATCTACTTGAGGATAATGTAAAAGAAAACATCTCCCAGGTGTCAATGCCAGAGTTATGAGAAGCAATCAACAGAGATATTGTTAATTAAGGGAGTATCCTAATTAAACATCATGTCTTCCAGGATAAGAAGGGAATTTCTCAAAATATCTGCTTATAGAGATATAATTCCTACTGATCAAGAGTGAAGGACCAATATTTGCTTCTCCCTTCTTCTTTCCTTTTCTAAGAGGAGGTATTCATTGTAGTTACTTCTTTTCTTATACCATTGATTATTGAAGGATGGGAACATAAACTCCCTACCTACCCACCCCCCTTTTAAATATATAGGTGTCCAGACCAAGTAAAACCACATCTAGAATTCTAGGACCAGTTTAGGACTATAACACAGGACCCCAATTCAGAAATTTCTATAAACTCTCAGAGATGCTACTCTTGGGTATGAATATAGTGACCTACATAGGACTTTTGGACTTCTCCCTTGAAAAGGGGATGTGTTTTGGTCTGGAAAGAAGGAACTGAATATATGTTGATTAGAAGGTAGACTATGGTATATATTCCATTCATATTTTAACTATTACTTTCGGTTCTTTTCTAGGAATATAGTTGGTTTGCACACATATAATCAGGTGAAGACATGACATTTGCCTTGAAAAAACAAATAGGAACTGTATTTGTCACTTTACTATTGAAGATTTTAAGAGCAGGTATATACTTTACCATGCTTTTTTTTTCCCCCCAATATAGTGACTAGTGATGTTTCACATGGAAGAAATAATGTTAGGCTCTTTCCTAAAAGAGGAAAATATGGAGAAGAGCTAAAACTAAAAAATATTCACACGCCACATGAACAATAAGTGAACCTGGGTTTGTTTATTACTGCAATATATCTAAACCTGTTCTAACCATTCTAAGTTTGAATGTTTAAAAATAAATAAAAGGTCTATTTCCTTTAAATCACTTCAAATTATTTCTAACTGCATTGTATGTATGATGTGTTAAAAAAGTTTGATACACCCCTGTATTTAATATGTGAAGATGTTGCAAATCAGAAAAGAAATTGTGCTAAGAGGTAATATATTTTTGCTTTAATCCTGAGTTTTCTATTCTATAACTGTAGATATATTGAACAAATTATTTATATTTTAAATCTTAGAATGACCATAGGGCCTCCAACTATTTGGACAGTAGGTAAGTTTTTAATAAGGGCAAATTTCTCACTATCTATTTGAGGATAATAGGATTTGTTTCTAAAATAAAGGATGCTTACTAATTTACTTTTTAGATTCCATGATTTTTAAATGTCAATTAATGGAGAAATGTTTAATGAATTTTAATATCTTTCAATGCAATTAATTTTAATTTAGCAACAGATTGTATCATTATCCACAGTATATACATATTATTTAGCATTTATCTAGAAACCAGAATAATATACTATAAATTTTGAGTAAAAACTATTCAGAATTTTCAAGATCTATCTTCCTTAGGTTTAGTTTCTTCCATCAATGGGTTTAATATTAATTTTAATTTTCTAAAACGTAGAGTCTCACTACTATTACTTACCTTGAGATCAGTAAAGTCTTTATACCAGATCTTTATTTTGGTAAAAATAAACCTCAGATTCCCTCTCATCTTCTACATTAAAATGCCCATAAGCTCTAAATATTCTTATTTTATTCCAATTTCACTATCTCTTCCCAAGTCCTGAAACTCTTCAGTTATTCACTTTCAAAATCATGAACCACTATCAATAAATTATTTCATATCTGTAATTTCTTGTATTAAGGTTCTCCAGAGAAACAAAACCAACAGGATATATGTGTAGATATATAGTTACATATAAGAAGAAATTTATTATAGGAATTGACTTATATGATTATAGAGGCTGAGAAGTTCCATGATTTGCCACCTGCAAATCTGCAAGCTGGAGACCTAAGAAAGCCAGTTATGTAATTCAGTCCAAGTCAGTAAAACTGAGAATGGTAGTGAGTGGTGGTAGTGAGGTGGGGTTTAAAATAGTGTAAGTCCTAGTCCAAGTCCTAAGGGCCAAGAACTAGGAGCACTGATGTCCAAGAACAAGAAGATAGATGTCTCATCTTCAGCACAAAGAGTGAATTGGCCCTTTTTCAGCCTTTTTGTTCTAGTTGGGCCTTTAATGGATTGGATGATGTCCACCCATATTGGTGATGGTGAACTTTACTCGGTCTACTTAATTCAGATGCTAATCTCTTCCAGAGATACTCTCACAGATACACCTAGAAATAAAGTTTTACCAGCTATCTTGGCATTCTTTAGCCCAGTCAAAATAACACGTAAAATTTACCACCTACCCATGTATTCCCTACTTATCTTTATCTCAGTATTAATCTGGATTTGTCCAGGAACATAGTTTCCTCTGTATCTTTCCTTGGTGATTTTTCTCTTCAACAATCCTTATACCACTGGTGTCAGATGTAAAATAGGTATCACTGTCTTCATTACAGTTTCTAGACAGATAATTCTTTCTGTTTTCTCAGGTACTTCATCATTATTTCTTGGATAATGTAGTTCTGGATCACTGTATTTCTAAAATTCCTTCTCTTAATGTTTAGTAAACTCAAAATATATGTTCTCAAAAAGTGACTACATAAAAGTTGTATATTTAGACTAGATAGGTATCTTGTCTTCTGAGAGTTTTTTAAAGGCTTTGTTTACTTATTTAGTATGCACAAGTCAGGGGAGGTTCAGAGGGAAAGGGAGAAAGAGAAGCTCAAGCAGACTCCACGCTGACCACAGAGCCTGGACATGGGGCTGGATCACACAATCCTGAGATCATAACCTGAGCAGAAATCAAGTCAGATGCTCAACTGAGCCACTCAGGCACCTCTTTCTGATACTTTCTTGTAACTATTTTCCTTAGATACTATATTATCAGCTAGCATCAAGAGAATGATTAAGAGGAGTAATAGGTCACTAATTATCATACTAATGATAACATACTGAGTACAATATTCACTATATCATATAGACCTCCTTTAAGGCCATGCTTTCCCAAACTGGTTTGCTTTCAGTTCTGAACAGAGTAAATTTTTTAAATGTTTATGATCTCTCCTTGTTTTTCTAACAAGTCCAAAGCTTACGTGGATCTATCTCTAGCAATTATGCTTTATTACATGGAGTCTTTGTTCCAGTTTCTTCTTTTCTATAGTATTATTTTTCCAATGCTCCAGTCCTTTATCTATTTGCCTGCTTTCTTTTACAGCAGTGTGGCTATTTTCTCTGTAACTTGACATTTAAATGTCTATCATGACAGACTATCTATGGTGACAGTCCTAAAGAAAGGAAAGGTGAGATATTTAGGTAAGGCAGATAGTGCTAAGAAGATTGTTGATAATAATCAAGTAGTCCAGAAGAATTAAAATCCTGAGATAAATTGAGTATTCTTGCCCTAGGTGGATTTCATATTATAAGATAACCCCTCCCCACCTTGAATCTAAATACAGGTGCCTTCTCCCTCACTTAAACCATCCTGAAACAGATAATGGTTCTCTATATCTTTATTTTACCCATAGTCCCAAGACTATGAACTCAAAACTTAACTATAACTTCATGAGTAGGTAATACCAGAATTTAAGTGGATTTCATCTTGTCCGATCACTATACTTTCACAAGCAAGGAAACCCAATGCACCTTCATGTGTGCACTAATATATTCAAACTTGTATTCAAAATACATAATTTAATTTTATGTTCAGCAAGCATAGGGTGTTTGCCATGATGTATGTTGATAACTGAGACTGTTTACATCTACACAACTTAATTATCATAACCAAGAATGGAAACTCTTTCAACATCAGTTGGCTATTTATTCCAAAATAGTTTCTCAAGAAGATAAGACTATAAATCAACAAATAATTTCATTTCTTGGTTTAGGAAAGTCTTGTAATTCAACTTACCCAGACAAAAATTTGCTCACTTGGGCAAACAGCTTACTTATCAAAAAACACATTTCAAGACCCACTTCACGAATCTCTCCTAATAGTGTCAATGAATTCTAAACTACTATTATTAAACTTGCCCAATTAATATCCAGTAATATGCTAAATTGGTCCCCTTCAGAAAAGATGCACCTTAAGTTGCTTGAGTCCTGACCCTAAAGCTTATAGGTATATCTCTCTTACCCTTTCTTCATGGACACTACTAAAATTTTTTAAAGATTGTGTAAAACATTAGCTGTTTTAATCAACTAAACTTTTATTGACTAGAATTTTTCCTTGTGGTTTTTAGTGGGAAGCTAGCAGCTGACAATACAATGACAGAAAGCACTGCATCCTTGCATACATGCCAGAAAGCATTGTCTGCAAATTTATGAGTGACACTGGTAGATGGATAGTTAGAAATTAATGAACATTGGAAAACAACTGGCCTGGTTTGAAGCCTACTGCGTACTAAGAACTTATTATATCTATGTATGATATATACAGCATATATCATTGTATATGCTGCTAGCATACAAATCCAGATTTTTGAGTTAAATAAAATAATAAGTTATAATTAAGATAATGAAGCAAAGAATATGAATAGACATCCTTGGGAATGCTGGGTGTGACAGGCAGCAAAAGTAAGAACCTAGGTAATGAGATAAAGAATCAGAATTTAGCCAAATTTATAGTACATACCACACCAACAAATAAAAGCAATAGCTTTAAGTAGGATTGATGACAACAATCACCTTGAAACTGAGCTAACCTTTCAGAGGGAGATCTTTGTTATCTCCCTTGTGCAGAAAAACAACTGGTGATAACAAACTTGCCATGGAAAACTGTATTCACAAAGGCGTTTAGGGCAGAAAGTCAAGTGGGTTGTGACAAATTCTCAAATAACATCCAGTAAAAGATTAGAACAAATGAGTCCTCTTAGTTAACATTAATTTGACCTATAGTCAGAAAAGAAGATGTGCCTGATAATGTATAATGATTTGCTCCCTTCCTTTCAAACATTTTACCAAATTTCATAAGGGAGGAATTTTCATAACTTTTTTTTCATAGCTTTTCTATGTGATCTTTAATCCTTTCTGTGAGGGGATTCAAAATAAGTTGTTTTCTTTTTTAGCATTTTTACTTACCTAGGCAAGTTAAACATTTCACATGACTGACATATCTGAAAGACATTACATCAATGAGAGAGTACTCTTCCAAAAGCATTATTCAGAATTTCTATTATGCCAGTTATTATTTGAAAATACAATGCTTTCTCTTCCATCAACCTAGCTGTCAGCTTTTTTTCTTTCATTCCATTTCCACAAAAGTAATGAGCATCACTGACAATTTCCATTAGGAATATCGAATAGGAGCTATTTATGCTTCTTAGCTTAGAAGTGTTAATGCTGTAAAGTTCATGTTTCATCTTATCATTTGTCAATATGTTGAGATCATTTTTTTCTGAAAAAAATGCACATTTCTAAAAAGAGACACTAATTGTAAAGCTATTTCTGCTTGTTTTATGAATAAATTCTTAATAGTAGTGGCCACCTCAAAGGGTTTCTATTCTGAATAATTATTTCCCTTTTATCACAATTCTCGTAGAAGTACAGTTTATTTGTCCCAGCTATAATTTTAATGTTTTATTTAAGGCAAATATGGGGCTGGGATGTTTAATTTACTCTGCTTAACCTTAGAGACATCATTCTTTTAACCATGAATATGGAAAATTAAAAATATATGAAGAATCGAAATGGAATTTTGAGCCAAACTATACATTTTTATGTGAAAACAAATATTTATATCTTAGATATAAAGTTTGAATTTTTCAAAAATTTTTTTCTCCCTTTTATATTTTATAAAAGTTGACCTTGGGATTTCGTAGAAACTATTCCATTCCTTGGAACACATTTTCTTCTATAAAATATGACTCCATTTTATAAATATACCAGAACTTATTTTTTTCATTTTCCATTTCATGGGCCTTTACATTGTTTCCAGGTTTGTGCTATTATGAAGAAAGATGTTGTTTATTCTCTTTTTTTTAATATCTTCAGATGCACATTGGTCAGAGTAACTTTTTCTTTTTTAGGAGTAGAATTGTTGAGTCATAGGCTAGGGGAAAGTTTTGCCTTTAAAGATGATGCCAAATTGTTTAATCAAGTGTTTATAACAATTTACACATCCATCAGTGATGTATAAAATCTTGATTTCAGTTTTTAGTCTTTTCTTTAAGACATCTTTCGGCCTAAACTAAGAACATAAGCTTGAGAACATGCTCTTCTGTTTGACATGTTATGTAGGATATTGAGGTTCAGTTGAGGCTTAACTTCTGTGTCAGATTTCCTTGAACTATTTGTTTAATAGTAATTTATCAAATAATGTGATGTGACTGCAAATGTACCATAACATCTGAGACAAGCAGTGCAACACAGACAATTATTAAGAGAAGGATCATGATCATAGTACTTCACTTTTAAGCCAGGATTACAGTGTGCCAAAATAAAACCAAGATTCTTGAGCTAATTTCCAAACTAAAACTCTCAGAACTAGATTTGGCTATTTTAGACAGCCAAGAAAATCAGAACATGAGCATTAAATTAAACTGATAGGGGTGCCTAGGTGGCTCAGTGGGTTAAGCCTCTGTCTTTGGCTCAGGTCATGATCTCAGGGTCCTGGGATCCAGCCCCGCTCTGCCCAGTGGGGAGCCTGCTTCCCCCTCTCTGCCTGCTCTCTGCCTACTTGTGATCTCTTTCTCTCTCTCTGTCAAATAAATAAATAAAATCTTTTAAAAATACAAAAAATACAAAATAATAAATTAAACCTGATAATATGTGGTTCTATATTTTGTTTCATTTTATTTAAGAAGCAACTACTTCATATACAGGTATCTGCTGCATCTGGAATAACTTGATCTGAAAGCTCTGTAAAGGAAATTGCCTGTCCTAAAAATCATCTGATACTTTAAGTTTGAAATCTCTAGCTAGAACAGTATTTCAGTATTCCATGAATACTTGAAATATATTCATGTGATCACTGCCTTATTATTTCATTGCTAAGACTTTCTTGATAATGTCCAATAATATCCTGTGTTGGCATTTAATATCTTTCTCTTCATGTCCCTTCCAGAAGACACAGTCTCTAGATTTTAGATGACATAGAGGTTTTTAAGGAGGATGTTGAGGAAAATTTACCTGTATTAACTGGTAATAGAATGTAGATTTCAGGGACACCTGTGTGACACAGTCCATTAGGTGTCT
>CM052813.1:30863419-30942575 GCA_028533885.1 Nasua narica | reverse complement strand
TTTTATGTGAAAGTTTAATTTAATTGACTCAAACCCATTTATATTTAAACTTCACTTCCTTATTGCCTTATCAGCCATCTACATAGAGTTTCCTTAGAGAGTAGTAAATAAACTCACATTCTATAATTTCCACCTACTCAACTTGTAAAATATGATTTTTCTCCTACCATTTAAAAGATTCTATAACAATAGTAATAAAAATATTTCTAAGGTGGGTAATAAAAATATAACTGATATGTCTTTCTCTCCAATAACCTCAAACCCTTTAACTACCTGATTCTTTGCAGTTATTTAAGATTTAGTTAAAATTGTCTTGACCATTATTCCTCCTATGATGGAAAACACAACATCTCTCTTAATATCTCCAAGGGAAACTTTGGAAAGTGGACACAAAACACTATTTCTCTTAAGGATTTTGTCCCAAAGTCCATGTTGAGATTCCTTGTCATCTCAGATATATCCTGTTTCTTTTCTGTATCATGGCAGCCTACTGGACTTAACTCTGATCCCTTCTTTTTTCAAAATATGACTTAAATCAAAGCTAGCCTGAAGACCTTAAAATCAGAAAGATATGATATTACCACACAAAGCTTTAAGCTGAAACTTAGACGTATTGATTTTAACAGCTTACTAAAATTCCTTCCCCTAAAATTAAATTGGCCACTTTTGTCTATACAGGTTTTATCTCTCAATATGTTCTTGTATCATACCCTTCCCTTTTAACCTTCTCTCTTTTTCTGTCTAGATACTTGCCTGTAAAACTCCACATTCCAGCTTTTGACTTTTTTCAGGAAAGCAATATACAGTTTTCCATAAAATATGATTAAAAATTTAGTGATGCATTGTATATCTCATTTATCTTATTAGCATGAAGTCTGGTATCTCTTAAGACTGTTAACTCCCTACAAAATGGCTAAGAAATAATAGGTCTCTCAAACCAAAGGATTGGTGGTTCAGTTCACTTCTGAAGGTAGTCATGGAATAAACTAGAGTATGTTCAGTTTGTGCCTTGACTAGCTATTGAAGCCGTATGGATTCACTACTTAAGTCTAGTCCTAGGGAGTCAGTGGACACTTCTTCAAGCTGAATGATGTCAGACCCAAATCCATGTACAAGCTTAAAGAAAACCCATGCTTGAGCTCTAAGAATATATTGCTTTTATGCCCACTCAGACTTCCCACTGCTCCTCAGGGCAGTTTACTGTGCCAGAGTCTCTGCATATCTATAGGTTTTGAGATCTAGATGAGACAGACCAGAAACAGGTCTATTACACATCGTTAATCATAGATATATTGTTTAGTAATTAAACTCCCTCTTCTCTTGAGATAATATTATTTAGGGATCTATTTACCTTGACTTTCATTTGACCTTTGCCATCTCTAGCTCATTAGAATCTTTCAAGGGCAAATTTATTTTGTCTTTCTTTCCTAAAACGTTTCCTTCTTTATTACACAAATTGCCCATATATCTTGCCCAGTGACAGGGTTAGATATTCTCTCACAATTCTATACTCTGAGTAAGGTATAACCAGTCTAGTGATGCCAAAAAAACTTAGAGAGAAATTAGTTGTTTCAAATATCACTAGTAACCCAAGTCAATTAAAAGAAATCAGTAGACTGGTTTAATTCACTTGGTGAATTAAAGTTTAATTAAAGTTTACTTCACTTGGTGCTGCCAGAAATACACAATTCAATGAGTGGAAGGCTTATTTTCTCTGGCTTCAAATTCCATACATAGTGAATTTCATTTTATCCTCAAATCGAGTACTTTTTCATTGTGCTCTGCATAAGCACCTCTTAAATGGCATCTCTGTTCTTCCTTAATTCTTAAGTAGTCAAAGTATCATAACTGTGCATTCTTTCCCTTATTATCATTTCATTGTATTCAAAGAACCAGTAACGCAGCCATGTTCTTGGACTGAGTCAGGTTTATCTAGTTTTACACATATGATTAAATTCTAAATACAAGGGGCGCCTGGGTGGCTCAGTTGGTTGGGCAACTGCCTTCAGCCTAGTTCATGATCCTGGAGTCCCAAAATCGAGTCCCTCATCGGGCTCCCTGCTCAACTGGGAGACTGCTTCTCCCTCTGACCCTCCCTCCTCTCATGCCCTCTCTCTCTCTCATTCTCTCTTTTAAATAAATAAATAAGCTTTTTTCATTTATTTTTAAAATTTTTTTATTTAATTTTTTATTTAAAATTTATTTAAAAATACATTTTTTAATTTTAAAAAAATTTAAAAAAAGGACACCTAGGTGGCTTAGTGGGTTAAAGCCTCTGCCTTCGGCTCAGGTCATGATCTCAGGATCCTAGGATCGAGCTCCACCTCAGGCTCTCTGCTCAGCAGGGAGCCTGATTCCCCTTCTCTCTCTGCCTGCCTCTCTGCCTGCTTGTGATCTCACTCTCTGTGTCAAATAAATAAATAAAATCTTTAAAAAAATAAAATTAATTTTAAATACAGTAGTCTCCCCTTATCTACAGGGGATACATTTCAAGACCCCTAATGGATGCCTGAAACCAGGGATAGTACCAAAATCCCTATAATCTCTTTTTTTCCTGTACATACCTATGATAAAGTTTAATTTCTAAATTAGGCATAGGAAAAGATTAACAACAGTTAACTAGTAACATAGGATAATTGTAACAATACACTGTAATAAAAGTAATGTGATTGATTATCTTGTGTTTTTCCTTGTGCAATGTCTGTCTTCCCGTAAAATTTCATTTCCATAAGACCATGAAAGTGTCAGTCTCACTCAGCTGAGAACCATTCTGGTACATGGGAAGCAAGCACTAAATATTTATTGAATAAATAAAATGTTTGAAAATAGCTAGAGAAACACAGAAGTCATAGAAGACTGAATCCACTTCTTCCAGCCCACGCCAAATCAGAGAGGCAAAAATAAGACCAGAGAGGACAGAGAACACATACAAAGGTGACCTGTAAGATATATATCAAGCCCTGTACAATGAAAGCAGAGAATACATTATCTTTTCAAGTGTTCACTTTTTCAAGCACAAACATTTTCTGTACCTGTCAGTCTAAACTTCCAATTTCCTAAATTAATCTGAACTTCACTGGAAAGGTAGAGCAGGCAGCAGGTGGAGAATGAGGGTCTGATCTCTCACCAGGATAGCAGCCCAGGTGTAGGGAAAGGTCCAAGCCCAAAATCTATCTCCTAGGACCCTCCTTCCTCATGTCACATTGCTCAGTGGGCTCTCCATGGATGGTCTAAACAGAAAGATTGCTATAACCTAATTAGCCAGGGACAAATCTAAATACGTATTTTAATAAGCAGAGGACTCTACAAATACATGCTCCTTAAGCCACTGATATACTACTCACTCTAAGAAATGCCTCAATAGGAAAACTATGCAGCCATCAAGAGAAACGAAATCTTGCCATTTGCAACGACATGGATGGAACTAGAGGGTATTATGCTAAGCGAAATAAGTCAGTCAGAGAAAGACAATTATGACATGATCGCTCTGATATGAAGAATTTGAGAGGCAGGGCAGGGGGTTGTGGGGGGTTGGGGAAGAGAAATGAAACAAGATGGGATGGGGAAGGAGACAAACCATAAGAGACTCCTAAACTCACGAAACAAACTAAGGGTGGCTGGGAGGTAGCGGGGGTAGGGTTTTGGACATTGGGGTGGGTATGTGCTATGGCAAATACTGTGAAATGTGTAAGCCTGATGATTCACAGACATGTACCTTGGGGCAAATAATACATTATATGTTAATAAAAAATTTTAAAAAAGGAAAAAAAGTGATGTGAATGTGGTCTCTATCTCAAATATCTTACTGTATTGTGCTTACCCCTCTTCTTGTGATGATATAAGATGATAAAATGCCTATGTGATGAGATGAAGCGAGATGGATGATGTAAGCACTATGACTGACCTTTTGGTGATAGGTCAGAAGAAGGATCATCTGCTTCCAGACCATGGTCGAGCATGTGTAGCTGAAAAAGACAATATTTCCTCTAAAGAAAATCCAATGTGTTGATCAGTGGAGTTTATTTCTGATTTAATACATTTCCTCATAATCATCTTTAGTTAGCTTATTTAAATAGCAAACTTGATCACACACCCAGTTCTGAAGATCAAGCTACCCATTGGCACTAATTTTGAATAGTTCAACCAAATGAGGCCCTGGAGTGATTTCTTAATATGATGTTGTATTTTACTTGTCCTATCATTTCCAACACTAACAGAAGTCCCCTCCATTCCCAAAAGAGAGAAAAAACAAAGAGAAGAAAAATTTCTAGAGTTAGACGGTCTTGATCTTTTGTTGTGGGTGCCAGAATCTGCTAAGGCCTTATAATAATATTCATTTATAAATAATCAATCACAATGTGTAAATAGCATCTCTAATATATTGTCAAGGTGGTGGGAAGCTCATACCACTTCTAGACCTAAAGGGACAAGAAGAGAGAGGATTTGATTAATTACCAGGGATAATGGTTGTTGCAGAGAGCTACCTAATAAGAGCTGTTATCTTTGATAGAGAAGGCAGCAGACCTACAGTGATCTTACAGGATGGAAGAGAGATTAATACCACCACCACTCTCCTCCAGCTCTCCAGTCTCCTGACAGGGTTCCATTGGCTAAATCAACTCAAAGTCAGAGATCCATGGAAACCATTAATATTGTCTATGTTGGTCAACCTCCCGGACTCAAAGGAGTGGGGGATGGGTGAAAAATACATCTTGAAGTCAAACAGTAAGCATTCAGTACAACACATTTACTAGGTGTCCCAGAAATAGCACTGGTGAAGAATATTTCTGAATTTTGTATCATTGAAAATTTCTCAATGTATTCTCTACCATTCATGATATCATCTTTTTCAAGTAGTGACAAAGATTTGTTGTCCAACCTTAGTTTCCAGTTATGCCTTCTGTATCCTTACAATGCCTTACTCTATAACTTTGGTTCCCTATTTTAGGAAAGAGTTGTCTTTAATTTGAAACTCGTCTGATATTTTATTTTAGGATAATAGAATATAAACTATGGCATGTATCACTTCTTTTTAGAAGACTAGAGTGAGAAAGACCACATATTTACTCTTTTTAAAAACCAAATGTAAAAAGCAAAAATTACTTTGTACTTCTTTCCATCTCCTGTAATCTCCTATGTATCCTGTTTCTCTCACTTTTGCTTGTCTCTGTTTTTCTAGGTTTTTGCTACACGTGATTGAAAGTGTCTGTATTTTTAATTGAGCCTCTCTACATACGGGACCATGACAGCTCCTTACATAAGCCCTTCTCACATTTCCAGAATACTGCTTAAAAAACAAATAACAACAACAAAAATATATATATACATATATATGTGTATATATACATATACGTATATATGTATATGAAAAATATATATGAAAAACATATATAAACATTTATAGATAATTTTACCTTTGGAGTAGACATTTATAGATAATTTTACCTTTGGAGTAGACAATTTCTAGTATTAGAAATTGGGGATATTGGGACCCCTGGGTGGCTCAGTCGGTTGAGCCGCTGCCTTCAGCTCAGGTCATGATCCCAGGGTCTTGGGATGGAGTCCCGCATCAGGCTCCCTGCTCGGCAGGGATCCTGCTTCTCTCTTTGCCTGCCGCTCCCCCTGCTTGTGCTCGCTTTCTCTCTATCTCTGACAAATAAATAATAAAAATCTTTAAAAAAAAAGAAATTGTGGATATTCCCTTCAGAGCAGTGCTGTGTTGAAAGATATCTCCTAAAGCCATAGCATGAATCTTAGTGTTCTTTTTGAAGTCTTTAGACTCCCTTCCCTTTTTTAAGAACTGAGTCTATTCCTCTTAAAGTTTCATTACAGATACAGGTTTTGAAGCACTGTTTCCTAAAGTTGAGTGGTTCACAAAAACTCTTTATTAGGAGTATCTCTAGGAAATATTTACTGAAACATCCTTATTAGCATTTCCCCTTTGAAAACTTTTGTTCTGTGTGACTTCCTGGAACAAATAATATGAATATGATAATATGAATAAAAAGAAAGGTACATTTGGCAATCACATGTGGGTGATTCTTCAAGATTTTCATACGTTGTATTGTATATCCTCTAAAGAACTACCATAATAACTGGTGTCAACTGATTTTAATATGAAAGTCTATTGCTTTAAAGCAATAGACAGCAATTATTCTTAACTATTAATATTTACATTTTTTTAATGAGGGAAGATACACGTATATATAAAGTATATGGCTAGCTGTAGTTTGAATACATCGTTTTCTTATAAGGACTTTCAAAGAGCAATAAATCATAACACAAATTCCCCTAAACATCACAGAAGATGAATGTTCTGTTTTGCAAGATACAGCAAGCAAACATTTTGTCAAATATTTGTCACTTCTAAATAAGGTTACTTATTTCTCAACCTGGGACTATGGGGTATACACTATTTAGTTCCTTATCTCCCTCCTCTCCCCCAAGGAGATAACTCACATTTTAGTTTCTGTCACTTGCAACATCCACCTCTGGTATTAAAATATCTACCTGCATTTTATATTCTGCAAATAACATAAATTCCTACTATGGGCTTAAAGAGATAGAAGTCTATTTGTTTCACACATTATGTAATCTGGGGATAAGCCACCCAACATCACTAGGGGACAAAGGTCCTCCCATCGTCTGGTCACTCATTCTTAGTATATAAATCTTCCTCTTACCATGTACCATATTATGATGACATAGTGAAAGCCATGCCTTTGCCCTTTTTTGTCTAATTCCTGAGGGAATGAAGAATATTGAGGAAAATGCAGAGGATGAATTAGTAAAGAGTGAGTGATTAAAAATAATACATTTTTCATGAAGGACTTCTGCTTATATATTATAGACCAAAACTGTGATCCAAGTTTGGTCCAAGAATAAGGGAAAAACCAAGAAAAGAATCTGTAAATACTATCACTGGTATTTGTTTAGCCAGCCTAGAGCATTTATCTCAGGAGTGAAAATGTAAATTTTATAATTTTATCAAGGAGACTAATTTCAAAGCAATTCCAACGATAACACAAAGAAATTATAAGATATATAAGGTGATTTTTAATACTTTCTTTTTTAAGCATTGACTTTCTTTAAAACTTAAGCAAAATTACGAGGCGCCTCCTTGGCTCAGTGAATTAAAGCCTCTACCTTCAGCTCAGTTCATGATCTCAGGGTCCTGGGACCAAGCCTGGCATCGGGCTCTCTGCTCAGCAGGGAGCCTGCTTCTCCCTCTCTCTCTGCCTGTCTTTCTGCCTACTTGTGATCTCTTTCTCTCTCTCTATCAAATAAATAAATAAACAAACAAATAAATAAATAAATATCTTTAAAAAAAACTTAAGCAAAATTTAGGTACATTCTGATAATTTAATGACACTGGTATCTAAGTTTTTGAGAATCACATGGTATTAAAAACACACCTATATAGCCCTGACCCATGTATGTCACCAATAAATGAGTGAAACTTTCAGATAATAGTGAAGCACTTTCAGTCTGTGGTGGAAGATGAAATTGGAATTATTTTCTGAGAAGCAGAGCTCATATCCAGGAAATGGATACTCGCATGTTTGGGTTGCAACTCTTAGTGGGTTCTGAAACTAATTTAGTGGATCTTAACTAAGATAATAATTTATTATATAACATGAGAAACTTCTGAGAGAAAAATAAGATGCTACTAGTAATTACCCTTTGTCAATAGACAAACCAGAATTTTCTTGTGAAAGCTGGTATTTATGGTCACTCTAGTTATGAGCAATATTTTTAAATGAGATACAAAAAAGGAATAGAATAGAATAGAATATACATTGTTAAAGTAATCTCACAATTAAAGACTTTGTTGTTATTGTTGTAGGTGGTGGAGGTGTTTGCTGAATATACTTAACTGTGGAAGCTGCAGACAAAATTCTAATCCCTGGGCTAGAGTATAACCACAAAAGCTTGCAAAACAAATTTTAGAGAATGAAAAGTGATAAAGATCTCTAAATGACTCATTCACTGACTCTAATTTTTCTCAAGTAAAACAAAACTATTGGCTGTGAGAGACTCTTAAATAGTTTAGAAAAGACTATTAAAAATGTTAAAAATCTGAAGACCTCATTAGATAGTTATTTTTGTTGTTATTAATGAGCACATCTATCACCTCACATTTATATTTTTGTGTGTCTGTATCTGTGTGTGAACATTTGAGTTCTACTCTCATAGCAAAGACAACCAATGGGTCAGAGAAGAAATCAAAAGAGAAATCAGATTTTTTGAACATCTTTTGGAAGATTGGCGAAAAGGTGATGTTAAAAGTAATGAATCTTGGGGCACCTGAAGGGCTCAGCTGGTTAAGCATCTGACTTTTGACATTGGCTCAGGTCATCATCTCAGGGTCATGGGATTGAACTTGATATTGGCCACCTGCTCATCAGGGAGTCTGCAGGAGATTATTTTTTTCTCCCTCTCCTTCTGCCTTTATCCCCACATGTGTGCCCTCTTTTTCTCTAAAATAAATAAATCTTAAAAAAAAAAGCGATGAATGTAAACATCAGTAAAGATACTCAGACAAGATTGCACAGTCTTGAGGAACAGACATCAAGTCCACTTAGAACCTGTGTAGGCAGGGGCACCTGGGTGGCTTAGTTGGTTAAGCATCTGCCTTTAGCTCAGGTCAGGTTCCCAGAGTCCTGGGATTTAGCACCACATCGGGCTCCCTGCTCTGTGGGGAGCCTGCTTCTCCCTCTCCCACTCTCCCTGCTTGTGTTCCCTCTCTTGCTGTGTCTCTCTCTGTCAAATAAATAAATAAAATCTTTAAAAAAAAAAGAATCTATGTAGGCAAGGCAAGTTTCACTATTCATTGTTTTTTTTTTCCCCTGTTCATTGTTTATTGAACCACCAAAAGTAGTTACCTTTTCCCTTACTTAAACTTAGTGTTCCCTATTAAAAATATTTAAGAAAAGGGTGGAGAAAAAGTGATTGTTTACCCACTATAAACAGAAGAAGTCAGACAGAGGAAACAATTTTACTTACACTGTGTTAGTACCTGATGAAGAGGTTAGAAGAGGGCTTATCATAAATGTAAAATCCATTTCTTATTTTTAACATTTTATTTATTTATTTGACAGAGAGAGAGAGATCACAAGTAGGCAGAGAGGCAAGCAGAAAGAGAGGGTAAGTAGTCTCCCTGCTGAGCAGACAGCCTGATGCGGGGCTCAATCCAGGACCCTGGGATCATGACCTAAGCCGAAGGCAGAGGCTTTAACCCACTGAACCACACAGGTGCCCCTGTAAAATCCTTTTCTGCCAAAGTAGCTGAGATTTCATTTAGCCCAACCTCCTTTACCTCGGAATCAAATCTAAATGTTGAAGGGCTTGCATGGGATCAAGGCTTGTGTGTGGGTTGCACCAGTCTCCGATTATCTCATATCCACATCTGCATGTGTTGAGTCAGTCATCATCTGTCCTGGTATTAAGCATCAATCAACTTAGACCATTCTGGTTTAGGTGTGTAAACTAGACACTTCATTGTGATGGCTGAGGGAAATGCAATGATTCAAATTCTCTCTACTGCTTTGGGTTATTAAAATCTCTGTGCCTAGACACTCTCCATGGACCTGGAAAAAGAATGCAAAGTGTAAGAGCTCTAAGTAATATTCACTCACATTTACATTTTCGGGAATTTTTGGTTAATTCTCCCTTCTCCAATCCTGGGAAAACCTTTACTAGTTTTGAGAGATGAGAAAGGAGACTAAATATTGCCCTCCAAAAGCCTCAAATCTTTTGACTAAATAAAAAAGCTTATGAGACTTTATTTTGGAAACTAAATCAAGAAAACTTCTTTGTTTCTTTGTATATTCACATATCATTCCTTTGAGGTGATAAAATAGAAATGATTTTTAAAAGGGAACAGGCTAAGAATAAAAATGGGAAGCATCAATTTATACTTTAGAAATCTTTTGTGTATGTTTAGAATACATATATATTTGTAAAATAAATTATACGTTATGTGCCATATATTTCTAAAGCTTTATTTGTTTGTTATAGAGAGAGACAGCACAAGTCGGAGTGTCAGAGAGAGAGAGAGAGAATCTCAGGCAGATTTGTATCAATATAATAAAAAGGAAAGAAAGAATAATGAATAAATATTTCTCTTTGTTATGAGAACCCAGGATTTATGGTCTTAACAACTTTTCTACATATGATGCCACGGTGTTAGCTATAGTCATCATGTTATACATTACACTCCTAGTATTTACTTATCTTATAATTGAAAATTTATACCTTTTGCCTATTGTCCTTCAATTTTCTCTACCCCTACTCTTTGTCTTTGGGAATCTAAATCTGATCTCTTTCTATGAATTCATCTTAGGATTCCACACATAAGTAAGGTCACATAGTATTTCTTTTTATCTGATTTATTTCACTTAGCATAATACCTTCAAGGTCCAACTATGTTGTTGCAAATGGTGGATTTCTTTTTTATGGCTGAATAATATTCCATTGTGTGTATGTATATATATATATATATATATACATATATATATATAAACCAAAACTTCTTTATCCATTTATCCATCCATTTATCCATCCATAGACACGTAGGTTATTTCCATGTCTTGGCTATTTTAAATAAAATGCTATGAATATGAAATACAGATATCTTTGAGTTAGTGTTTTCCTTTCCTTTGGATATATTCCTGGGAGTGGAATTACCAAATCATAGGGTAGTTCTGATTTTAAGTTTTTGAGGATCCTCAATACTCTTCCATAGTTGCGTTACAATTTACAATCTCACCGACTGTGTACCAGGGATCCCTTTTCTCCACACCTACACCAGCATTTTTTATCTTTTATCATTTCTTATTTTTTATCTTTTTATCATGTATCTTTTTTTTTTTAGAATGGCCATTCTAACAAGCATGAGATGATACCTCATTGTAGTTTTGATTTGCATTTTCCTGATGACTAGTTATGTTGAGACTTCCTGTATCTGTTGGTTTTTTCTATATCTTTGGAAATATGTTTATTCAGGTCCTTTGCCCACTTTTAATTGGATCATTTGTATTTTTGCTATTGAGTTGTACATTTTTTTAATATTTTGGATATTAATCCCTTATCAGGCACACAATTTGAAAATATATGTTCCCATTCCTAAGGGCCTGCTGTTATGGTCTATTTCTGGGTAAAGCTTTGTTGGAGCTTTGAGGACAGGGATGGGAGAATTGGTGGCTGAAAACAGTTGGATAGGATGGCTGGTTCTGTACCCAGGGCACGTATTGCATGGAACACTGGGTGTGGTGCATAAACAATGAATCTTGGAACAATGAAAAAAGAAAAAAAAAGAAAAAGAAAAAGAAATGGGCAGAAGACATGAACAGACATTTCTGCAAAGAAAACATCCAAATGGCCAACAGACACATGAAAAAGTGCTCAACATCACTTGGCATCAGGGAAATACAAATCAAAACCACAATTAGATACTACCTGACACCAGTCAGAATGACTAAAATTAACAAGTCAGGAAATGACAGATGTCAGCGAGAATGCGAGGAAAGGGGAACCCTCCTACACTGTTGGTGGGAATGCAAGCTGGTGAAGCCACTCTGGAAAACAGTATGGAGGTTCCTCAAAAAGTTGAAAATAGAGCTACCCTCTGACCCAGAAATCACACTACTGGGTATTTATCCTAAATATACAAATGTAGTGATTTGAAGGGGCACATGCACCCAAATGTTTATAGCAACAATGTCTACAATAGCCAAACTATGGAAAGAACCTACCTGTCCATCAACAGATGAATGGATAAAGAAAATGTGGTAGATGATATATAGATATAGATATAGATACACACACACACGATGGAATACTATGCACCCATCAAAAAACACGAAATTGTGCTATTTGCAATGACTTGGATGGAACTAGAGGGTATTATGCTAAGCAAAATAAGTCAATCATAGAAAGACAATTATCATATGATCTCTCTGATATGAGGAATTTGAGGCAGGGCGGGGGGATGGTGGGAGGCAGGGAGGTAAAAAATGAAACAAGATGGGACCACAGAGGGAGACAAACCATAAGAAACCCTTAATCTTAGGAAATAAACTGAGGGTTGCTGGGGGGTGGGAGGAAAGAGATAGAGTGGCTGGGCTCTGGACATTGGGGGTGGTATAAACTATGGCAAGTGCTGTAAATTGTGTAAGACTGATGAATCACAGACCAGTACCCCTGGAGCAAATAATATATTTTATGTTAATAAAAACAACAACAACAACAACAAAGTTGTTGAGCCCTATAGATTTACCTGCAACCTTCATGGTGCCATATCTGAGTATGGGTTGCTGCAAAGTGGCCCACAATGCAGGGAAGAGTCTCAGTATCCCCCTGGGTTCTCTTTTTTCTACCAGAAAACCTGGTCTTAGGGGAAACTTCTTCACATGGTGTTGTCCTGGCCTAGGGATGGTCAATGTGGTCAATTTGTGGCTGCTTTTCTTACCCTTCTAAAGCATTTCATTCCTGGTTTCTAGTGCAGGAGAAGTTTCAGCCTCATTTCCATGCCCAGGATTCTCTCAGTGATATCTTGTTTTCAAATAACTATTAGTTGCTCTCCTTCTGAGGAGGAATGAAGTCAGGAACAACTTATGTCATCATCTTGATGATGTCACTCTCAACTTTTTTTTTTTAAGATTTTATTTATTTATTTATTTGACAGAGAGAGATTACAAGTAGGCAGAGAGGTAGGCATAGAGAGAGAGGAGGAAGCAGGCTCACCACTGAGCAGAGAGCCCTATGTGGGGCTCGATCCCAGGACCCTGAGATCATGACCCGAGCTGAAGGCAGAGGCTTTAACCCACTGAGCCACCCAGCCGCCCACTCTCAACTTTTTTTAATTGAAGTGTAGTTGACACACAATGTTGCATTAGTTCAGAGGTATAACATAGTGATATGACAAGTCTATATGTTATGCTATTCTCACCACAAGTGTAGCTACCATCTGTCATCATACCACATTATTACAATATAAATTGATTATATTCCCTATGCTGTACCTTTTATTCTTGTGACTTATTCATTCCATAACTGGAATCCTGTATCTCCCACTCCCCTTCAAGCATTCTGCCTATCTCCCAACCCTCTTCTCTTTGGTAAACATCAGTTTGTTCTCTGTATTTATAAGTTGTTTTTGCTTTCTGTTTGTTTTGTATTTTTAGATTCTACATATGAGTGAATTCCTATGATATTTGTCTCTCTCATTTCACTTAGCATATTACCTGCTAAGTCCAACCATGTTGTCACAAATAGCAAGATCTCACCCTTTTTATGTCTCAATAATAGTCCATTGTATATACCATGACTTCTTTATTCATTTATCAATGGCTTCTTTATTCATTTATTTATCAATGGACACTTGTGTTACTTTCATATCTAGGCTATTGTAAAAAATCCTGCAATGAACACAAGGTATGCATATATCTTTTCAAATTAGTGTTTTCATTTTCTTTGGGTAAATAGTCATGGAATTTTTGGATCATATGGTATTTCTATTGTACATTTTTGGGGTACCTCCACCCTATTTTCCACAATGGCAACACCAATTTATATTCTTACCAACAATGCACAGGAGTTGTCTTTCTCAACTTTTTAATTTAGTAATATTTTCTCAATTTCTATATGAAATATAGAAATTAATAATTCACAATATTTTGTTCTCATTTGAAAACTAAAATACTTCATATTGTATACCCTTTTTCTAAATAAAAACTAGATTCCCCGTAAATATTTGTTAAACCAGTTAAGTTCCTGCATGATAGACTTATGCTTGGGTTTCTATATTAATTTCATAAGCTCTGCTACTGGGAAAGTTATGTTTTAACTTTTCCTCTTTTGACACCACTCCAAAATAATTGACCTAAAATTGGGGTTAGGAACTTCATTTTATTTCAATTTTCTTTTCATTGTATGATGAAGAGTAGTCTGGGTCATAATAGATACCTTATTAGATCATTGCTGGATATCTATTTTTAAAACCTGTGTGTTCCTGTTTTAATTCTAAGTTTTTGCTAAAATCTTTTTATTGGTTATTGTTTAATGACTTGAATCAAAATAAAAAATAATAAGATTATATTCGTAATCTCAGAAACTCAGAATTATTCTCCCTTTCCCTCTGCTGCTCCCCCCCTCAGATAAATAAATAAAATATTTAAAAATTCAGAATTATTAGTGAATGTTAGTTGAGAAATAATCATATAATCCACCCCTGAACTTCTTTCTTGCTAGTGGTTGACAGTGGTGATGATGGTAGCATGGGGCAAAAAAATTGGCAAAAAAGATGTAATAGAATTTATTTATTTTAACTCCTCTTTTCCTGTATTGTGTCATCAGGGGGATATAGAAGATAATGGGACAGAGACATGTCAATGACTTAGAAGTGCAGGTGAATTGGGAAACTACATTAATAGAGGGAATGCATCATCTTAAATGTAGTTCTGATAGGAAAATGTCAGCTCTCATATAAAAGACCTATAGAATGACTCTCATGCTAATAGAATACTGCAAAATGCTATGGTGCAAACAAGGGAAGGATGGCTGTCTTGTGCTGTCAGGGAAGATTTCTCAGAACTGAGTTTTAAAAAATAAGTAGGCAATTCATTATTTCTAAGTTTCTTGGAAATAATTTGCACATGCAGAGATAACAACATGCACACAAAAATACATGGAGTAATGGAAGTGCATAAAGTATTGGTTGATTCTAAATGATTCTAAACATATGACATAGTGAAAGGCCATGTGTGAAGAGAAAGTGGAAGTAAATCAATCGAAAGGGTGGGCTGGCTACAGATTGTGAAGGACACTCTGCTAAGTGCTCAAGTATTAGGGCTTTATTCTAGTCATAAGAATTCAGTATTTGTTAAGGTTGTTCTTTCTAATTTTAGTGAAAACAACATAGAAAGAGTTTTTCAAATGATAAATTTGAGAGCCTATGTGATTGCTTCTAATGTAACAACTGGCAATGTTTTGAGAATAATTACTATTTAGATCATTATTCGGTAGTTTTTACAACTGACAGAATTTGTTTCAAAATAAGCCTTCAGGGTTCATCTTCAGAGAGTTATGCCAAGCGTTGTATCAGTGGGCTTCATTTTTTGCTTAACATCTATGTAAATCTATGGAAAGTCTTAAGGATACAGGATATTAAGAGCTTATATCATTATCAGTAAGAGTCTCTTTTGCATTTCATGTTCTATTCAGTATGTATATCCTTTCAGGACACAAAAGAAATAACCTTGCTAAGTCCTTGCTATATGACCTACAGTAAAATTTTTTGTAAGTTTTTAATTTGCAGCAATTGTTAGATGAATGGATTAGAGCCTGATATGTGATCAGGCTGTAGTTTTACTACAGATCCATTAATTTACCTATGTTTCATCCTAACACTTTAGCATAGTTTCAGTACCATGGTATTGGCTATGTTCATTCTTCTTAACAAGACAGTTTATATTGAACTACTTACAGGATCTAACCACAAACTGTTCTGCTAACAGAGAAAATAATTTTCATGAGATCCAAATGTCAATCGTTTTTCAGTTTGCAAATTGAGTCTAAAAGTTTGCAATGATAATGTCATTATGATTTTTATCCATGCAAGTACCTATGCCATAGTTAATATCTAAATATCTAAAGCTGTTATAGAACTGGACAAGGAGATTGCATTAATGGAAGTCTTCCTAGGACACTTCTACTACCCTCCCTATGGTGATGACATTCCTGAAAATAGCCTGTCAAAAATAAGACAAAGAGTTGGGAAAACTTTATGGCAAATTTAACTGTGAAATAACTGTTTTCTCCATCAAGAGAATTGTGATAAATGTTTTGCAGAATTTAAAAGGCATTCCAAAATTAGTTTCAAAGAATTGACTGCAAATGACAGTCCCCAAATGTATTTTTTACTTCTTCTCTTTCTCCTTGTCATTGCCAACTCAGAGCATTAAGAAAATCTAACACTGAAAGGACTACTCCTGTGAGATGTGAAAATAATTATATGTTCTGCCTGAACTGATAAGCAGAGAAACACTCTATCTCAGATTCTGCAAAGCATGTCAATTTCAAGTTTGCATGTTTTCTGATTCTACTACCCACAAGTCATAGAGCAGTGATTGGAAAACAAAAGCATTATCCCTATAGCAAGGAAGCTTGAAAACTGGATAGATGACATACTTTCCCACATTCAGTGTAGAATAAATGAAATGCTGTTATTTCTTCCTGTAGGTTTTGGGATAGATAATAGAAACCGTTTTACAAATTGGAGCCTCAATAATTTTGCTATAACAAATCAGATCTGTTGCATTAAGAATGGAATATTAAAAATACATATTTATGGAGTCAATATGATTTAAAAAAATTGTAGAGTAGAATTGCATGAAATGAATCTAGTTTTTCATTGACTTCAACTTTTAAATCCAAGTTTATTTCCTATTTAGAAGAAATGTCTAATAAAATAAATTAGAAGCATTTGAAAATAAATCTTTCCTTTTTTTTAGTTTATTTGATGCTGTAATTCGAGTAATGATTTTGTAAAATTCCCATTAATTTGCAACATTCCAATCCCTCAATTCTCTGTTGTTGACAATTCCCAGGTCCCACTATGATTTTTACTACATATGGTAGACCAAAGACTTTTTTCCAACCTAAAACCAACTCTTATTCTTAGACTTTTTTTTTCCTTGGTTTTGTACAGTGTAACCCTGAAAATAAAAATAAATAAATAATAAGGCAAGTGTTAGCAAAAAACAAAACAAAACAAAAACTGTCTTTTGCCATGGATGAGAGTATATTGATGCATGTAATTTTTTAAATAAAATTTTCTGATTATAGCAGGAACAAATCCACCCTATAGAAAAGAAAGAAAAATATTGAAAAGCCTTAAAAATTTTCTGTTTTAATGCTTATTTTTTTGTATATTTTAATTGTTTTTTTTTTAAGTGATGTGTAGGGGAACCTGAGTGGCTTAGTGGGTTAAAGCCTCTGTCTTCAGCTCTGGTCATGATCTCAGGGTCCTGGGATCGAGCCCTGCATCAGGCTCTTTGCTCAGCAGAGAGCCTGCTTCCCCCCCCCCCCCCGCCTCCTTATCTGCCTATTTGCGATCTCCTTCTCTCTGTCAGATAAATAAATAAAATCTTTAAAAAAAAAAAGTGATGGTATAAAATGTATTATCAGATAAGATTTTATATGTAACTTTTCCCCCAATAAAGCTTTCTTATTATTAACTAGATCCAAATACACAAATGCCTATTATTGCAACATATGAAATATTTGTAATTGCTTTTACAGTTTTCAAATATTTTCACATTTAGGTTGTTTTTCAAACTGTTGTTAGCATAAGGAAAATATAGATAACTCTGGATTTCACATCAATATTAGAAACAAATGAACAACAAAAACAAACAATAGAATAGAAATAGAAAACAATAGAAACAATAAAAATAAAGATATCTTAAGTCTCTAATTCAAATACCATGAGAGTTACAATGATCTTCTTAAGAAATTTGTTTATGCTTGAAATTATATTGACATATTTCCTCATGTTCTAGTATCTTTTTCCCTTTAGTCTCTCAATGTTATTAATATCATTCCTTCAAATATCATTCTTTCAATGTTATTAATATCATTAATATCATTCCTTCAACTGACATTTCTCCTCCACATGTGTCCCCTAATTTGGAGAAAATTGTCCCATTTTTCAGAGCAGCATTATCAGAAGATTGTTCTGTTTGGGTGATTTTTATTAAAGGAAAGAAATGGTGAAGATTACATATGGCACAGCAAATTATTTAAAATTGAATATCATACACTTTACAATTCTTAGGAACTCCCACAACATAGAGTTTTCTGCTTGTCTATAGATTTTCCAGGCTCTCTAGCATTCACTCTCAGATTGAATGTTACCACTTGCGCATCCTTGTTTCCTCTTTCCAGCCCTTTACTCTTCCATTTTTTTTTTTTTTTTTTGGTATTATTAACGACGGGATTTCTCTGGCTATGCCTGACACTTCAAACACTCACATTTCACTACGCAGGACAATTAAGCAACAATCACACACTATTTGTATACAGGAGTCCTTGTCTTTCATAACTAAAGGCCCATCAAGGTCCATTAAAGTATTGTTTTGTTTTGTTGAAGGAAACATTTATTGTATGAGAAAGAATAACTATATTGCTCTCCAGAAGGCTAGCTAACCAGAGTCACCTATTTATTTAGTAACATTTATTTTCATAGCATAAGTAAAACAAAATAATTTTATCAATAGACAAAAGGATGACAAACTCTCTAATCACTTCCTTAAAAGAGATTAAGGTAAAATTATTATATAAAAATAAATTCTGTACATCAAGGAATTATGTCAGACATTGTGTATTTATATTTCTACCAATAGTAAATAGTTGAGTAATTATAAAACAATGCTATTAAAATAGATATCAATTTGATAGGCAAAAAAAGAAATGATTCATGAATTTACATTCCTATTTCACTACTGAGGAACATAAATTTATGTGTTTGTTTTGTCTTTTGTGAATTTTTCACCTGTTTCTAATACTGGTATATTCATTGAGAATGTCATTACTAGTCAATACATTATCTCAATTACTCTGAGTTTGACTGAAAATATTCTTAGAAGAACATTGAGCTGGAAAGCAAAATTGTGTATTGTAAAATGAATATAGATATTTCTGTATGGTTTAGTAATATCCCCATTTTCCTTTATCTTTGAAGTCCTGATCTTTCTCCCTAAGAATGCAAATAAGGGAAGGTCTGACTAATCTGTCCCTCCTACCATCTTTGTGCATGGATGGTATAATTAAACCAACAACTCCTACCCATGGAGGCAAAGTCAAGTTGAGAAAAGTAAAATGTCTGGATGGAGCAAGGGAAGAATTATGGCAAAAGGGGCAAACACATGAATAAATTATAATGACACTGGGAAATATATCATAAGTCTTTTCCCAAAGAGCATTTCAATTCAAGAGTATAATACTTTTAGCTATTTCTCCCAGATAGGGTGTCAATACTAGGCAAACATTCAGTTACCCTACCTCCTAAGAAAACAAACTGGATTAAAGTTAAGATACAAGGTTTACCAGAGTATTTTGTCTGTGAATTTTGGGGGAAAAAAACAATAAATGGCATCCCTTGATGAACTGGCTACATAACAGTAACCTAGAACTATCTTTTAAGTCATGTTATGGTGATTATGTTTATCATATTGGTTCTTTTATATGGTTGAGAAAAATCTCATTTAAATGCTTGAGAGACTTCTAGCAACTGATAGGCTGAAAGCTTTCAATGAGAATGATGTTATTTGGTGACACCTTCTTGGGTATGAAGGGTAGCACATTGCCCCTAGTTGCAGAAGTCTGCTTTGCTCTTTGACTATAGTGGATATGAGTGTAAACAGAATACTCTCTAAGCAAGCATTCATAGATACAGAATAATGCCCAATAGTGTCAATATTAACATCATACAATATTGCCACATAGCATCACTGATGCTAAAAATGAGTGACACGATAAGCTTCGTGCCTGCTTAGACTGAACTGCATCCAGGAGTTGAATATGCTCAATTGTGACTGAGTCCTGGGGGTACTATAATTTCCAAGTAAGTACAGTGTACTCAGATTGCATTCATGCCACATGTAATAAATGGCAATGATACTTGTGGTGACTTAACCTATGCTGATTCCTGAGTAGGGAGCAATATAACTAGCAAGGTCTGAAAGCTGAAGAGAATCCAAGGGAATGTTTGAGCTGAAATACTTCATACCTACTCAGCATTATACCTTGCAACTATACATGTCCTGAGTACACAGATAAAGCATTTGGTAGAAGTCTATTACCATCCATGCAAAGATAATTTTCTTCATCTTCATATTTTATCCACAGCATCTCTTGCCCAACTTTTGAAATTATTTTTCTTAAACATATTTACGTGATTCTTATGATATGCAAGAAACTTTTAAAGTACTTTTCAAATATTAACACATATTTAACCCTCCTAGAAACCCTGGTAAACAAGCACTTTTATCATCCCTGTTTTACAGTTTAAGAAGTTAAGACATATTAAGGAGACTTGTCCGAAGATGGTGGAGAAGTAGGAGACCCTGTTTCGGCCAGTCCTCTAAAGTGAGCTAAATATCTACCAGGACACTCTGAACACCCATGAAATCAGTCTGAGATGTAAGATTATACACTTCTGGATCTCTATGAGGGCAGAAGACAGCAGTGGATGGGTAAAGCAGTGTGGGAATGCTCAGACAGATATCAGAGGATAAACAAGGAAGAGGGAGCCACCAGAAGTAACCCATTGGAAAGTAACACTCCAATAAAAAAGGGCCCTGTGATTGGGGACCAGCATTAGAATCTGGTTGAAAGCACTCAAAAAGAATAAAAGATCTTAAGGGGCAACTGGTGGAATTGGGCAGTCATGGGCATGGGCCTAGGCCCACATTCCCAGGAAAGACACCACTAGCGACCACCCAGGTCAGAGAGAGTAAGGCAGGGCCTTCAGTCCCTGTCCCCGAGTCTGCAGCTTTTCGCAGCTTGCACCACCATTCGGGCTGAGCACACCCCCACCCACACCTGAGTGAACCTGGTGTGGGTACAGGTTTTCAATCTCTGGGTCTGCAGCCTTCCGTGACCTCCCCTCTTGTGGGGATTGAGTGCTCCCAGCCCTCACCTGAGAGAACTCCACATGATCTCAGGTCAGGATCCCTCCACCAGCAGCCTTCCCTGACCAGCCCTGGGGTCTGTGCACACCCAGCATGTGCCTGGACCCTGGACCCTGGACCCTGGAGAGCAGTTCTGGCAATGGCAGCCACTGGAAGCAGGTTCCCCAGAACAATATCATTACGTTTTTGGTAGCGTGTAGTTGCAGAGATAAGCAGGGGCCTCGGGTGACCACTGGGATGGTGGCTGGGGTTGTGCACCACCTGTGGGAGGTTGTGGTGTGCAGGGGAGTTTGCAGAGGAGGAGTCTGGATATTCTGGACCACCCAGAGGGGAAGAGACATTGGCTTCTCTCTGAGGCAGAAGTTTGGGTGTAGATTCTTTGCTCTGAGGCTCTGAAAAGCTTCAAAAAGCCACCAAAGAACAAAAACCTCCAGAGAGCAAAAGCCTGAAAAACTGGTTTCCACAGAGCTCAGCTTCATGATAGCTAGTAGGACCACTCAACTCAAGCAAGGCTGACTGGAAAACAATGTAGCAGGCCCCTCCCCAGAAGACAAGCCAAAAGCAAAAGGACCATAACCACAGGATCCCCATAAAACTGCAAAACCCCATCATCAGAGGAAAACAATACATTAAGCTCCAGGTAATGCCCTAAAACCTGTGTACTTCACAGATATAAGTTTTTTTTTTTTTTAATTCAATCTCACGATTCTTGTTCTTTTAACTTTTTAACCTACTTACCATTACAACTAGAGGTTTAATACAACATAGCCCAAAATAACTTTTTAACTTGAACTTTTTCATACATATACCTGTGTTTCTTTTTCTTTTCATTTTTTATACATATAGATATAAGCCTCAAGGTTATCTTTCTTTCCTATTCAATAATACCCCTATATATGAACCAGTTTTAATTTCCCTATATCTCTGGGAAGTTGCATCCTTAACAAAGATAACAAATTTCACCCAGGAAGAACCGAATTAATCTTCTTCACACACATTGAGGGTTTATAACCATCTTCCCATCTTGTTCTTCTGTTTGTGTTTCTGTGTATTTTTGTTTTTGTATGATATAAATCTTATTCTTGGGGTTCATTTTGGCTGGGTTTTTCTAATTTTTTTTTGTCTTTTACTTTTGCTGGTCTTTTAGTTTGTTCCTTTTTTATGTACCTTATAAATCTTACTTTTGGGGTTCATTTTGGCTAGGCTTTCTCTTTTCTCTCTCTCTCTTTTTTTTTCTTTTTTCTTTCTTTTGGGTGGTGATTTACACTTGCCCTAAAACTTTACAGGGTGCACCTTGCCTAAATCTTGGTTGACATATTTAGCTATCCATCCCCTCAATAACCTCTCACCAAAATGACTAAGAGAAGGGACACCCAACAGAGGAAAAATTCAGGGACTGCCCTCTGCCACAGAACTATTGGATATGGAGATAAACAGCGTGTCAGAAAGGGAATTCAGGGTAGCAAATATCCAGGCAATGGTTAGATTGGAGAAGACCATTAATGGCAACATAGAAACTCTAAGGGCAGAAGTGAGGGCTGATCTGGCAATATTAAAAAGTGCTATCACTGAGATCCAATTTAATCTAAATACTCTAACAGATAGGGTAACTGAGGCAGAAGATTGAATTAGTGATCTAGAAAACATACTGATAGAAATGAAGGATCAGGAGAAAGCCTGGAACAAACAGCTTAGAAGCCATGAAAACAGATTGAGGAAAATAAATGACACCATGAAGCATTCCAATGTCAGATTTATTTGGATTCCTGAGGAGGTGGAGAGGAGAGAAGACTAGAAGATGTTGTTGAAAAAAATTCAGGGTAAAAAAAAAGAAAAAGAAAAAATTTGAGACGAAAATTTCCCTAGTCTGGGAAATGGAACAAGTGTTCATGTCCTAGAGGCAGAAAGGATACCCCCAACATCAATGAATCAAGAAAACCTGAAGACACATAATTGTGAAATTCACGGATCATAATTTTAGACAAGAGGTCTTAAGGGCAGCTAGGGGGAAGAGATTCCTTACATACAAAGGAAGGACCATCAGAATAATGTCAGACCTATCCACAGAAACCTGGTAATCCAGAAAAGGCAGGCAAGACATTTTCAGGGCACTAAATGAGAAGAACATGCAGCCAAGAATACTTTATCCAGCAAGGCTGACATTCAAAATGCATGGGGAGATAAAGCGCTTCCAAGACAGGCAAGGTTTAAAAGGGTATGTGACCACCAAGCCAGTACTACAATAAATATTAAGGGGGGGGTGTTATAAAAGAAGAAAGAACCCAAGAGTGACATAGAACAGGAATTTACAGACACAATCTATAGAAACAGGGACTTCTTGGGAAACATGATGATAAGTTTTTATTAACATCATCAAAACTTATCTTTCAGTAATCACTCTCAATGTGAACAGCCTAAATGCTCCCATAAAACAGCATAGGGTTGTAGACTGGATAAAATGACAGGACCCATCCATATGCTGTCTATAAGAGACATATTTGGAACCTGAAGATACATGCAGACTGAAAGTGAAGGGATAGAGAACCTTTCATGCCAACGGGCCTCAAAAGAAGGCTGGGGTAGTGATTCTCATATCAGGTAACTTGGATTTTAAGCTAAAGACTGTAGTCAGAGATAAAGAAGGACACTGCATCATTCTTAAAGGGTATATCCACCAAGAAGATTTAACAATTGTAAATATTTATGCTCCCAATATGGGAGCAGCCAACTACATAAGCCAACTGTTAATCAAAATAAAGAGTCATATTGATATGAACACATTAAATATAAGGAATCTTAACCAGTCTTAATCAGTCTCAGCAATAGACATATCATCCAAGGAGAAAATCAATAAATAAAGAAGATCTTTGAATGACACATTGGACCAGATGGACCTCATAGATATATACAGAACATTCTACCCTAAAACAACAGAATACTCATTCTTCTAGTGCACATGCAACTTTCTCCAGAATAGACCAGATACTGGGTCACAAATCAGGGCTCAACTGATACCAGAAAATTGAGAATATTCCCTGCATATTCTCAGACCACAATGCTTTGAAACTGGAACTCAGCACAAGACAAAGTTTGGAAGGAATTCAAACACTTGGAAGCTAAAGACCAACCAGCTCAAGAATGTTTGGATCATTCAGGAAATCAAAGAAGAACTTAAACAATTCATGGAAACCAATGATAATGAAAACACATCGATCCAAAACCTATGGGACACGTCAAAAGCAGTCCTAAAGGGGAAATATATAGCCATCCAATCCTCACTCAAAAAAATTGGAAAATCCTGAATACACAAACTCTTTTTAACCTTAAAGAACTGGAAAATCAACAACAAATTAAGCCAATCCCAAGTACAAGAAGGGAAATACTCAAGATTAGAGCAGAGATCTATGAGTTAGAAACTAGAGGTTATAGTAGAACACATCAATGAAACCAGAAGTTGTTTTTTTGAAAGAATCAATAAGATCGATAAACCACTGGCCAAACTAATCCAAAAGAAAAGAGAGAGGACCCAACTTAATAAAATTATGAATGAAAGAGGAGAGATCATGACTAACACCAAGGTAATAGAAACAATCATCAGAAATTATCAACACCTATATGCCAATAAATTAAGCAACCTGGAAGAAATGGATGCATTCCTGGAAACCCATAATCTTCCAAGACTGAAACAGGAAGAAATTGACAACCTGAATAGACCAATATCTAGTAATGAGATTGAAGCAGTGATCAAAAACCTCCCAAAAAACAGGAGCCCAGGACCTGACAGATTCCCTGGGGAATTCTACCAAACATTCAAAGAACAAATAATAACTATTCTCCTGAAACTGTTTCAAAAAACAGAAACAGAAGGAAAACTTCCAGACTCTTTCTATGAAGCCAGCATCACCCTGATCCCCAAACCAGGCAAAGACCCCATCAAAAAGAAGAATTTCAGACCAATATCCCTGATGAATATGGATATGAATATTCTCGACAAGATCCTAGATAACAGGATCTAACAGTAGATCTAACAGTACATAAAAAAGTTATCCATCATACCCAGGTGGGATTTATCCTTGGGATGCAAGTGTGGTTCAACATTCGCAAATCAATCAATGTGATAGAACAAATCAATATGAAATGGATGAACCACATGGTCCTCTCAATTGATGCAGAAAAAACATTTGACAAAATACAGCATCCATTACTGATTAAAACTCTTCAAAGTATAGGGATAGAGAGAACATTCCTCATCTTCATAAAATCTACCTATGTAAAGCCCACAGCAAATATCATTCTCAATGGGGTCTTCTCTTTGAGATCAGCAACACCACAAGGATGCCAACTTTCACCACTCTTGTTCAACATAGTATTATAAATCCTAGCAACAACAATCAGACAACAAAAAGAAATTAAAGATACTCAAATTGGCAAGGAAGAAGTCAAACTCTCTCTTCACAGATGACATACTTTATGTGGAAAACCCAAAATACTCCACCCGCAAACTACTAGAACTCATACAGCAATTCAGTACTGTGGCAGGATACAAAATCAATGCACAGACATCAGTTGCTTTCTTATTCACTAACAATGAAAGTATGGAAAGGGAAATTAGATAATTGACTCCACTTACTATAGCACCAAGAACCATAAGATACCTGGAAATAAACCCAACCAAAGAGGTAAAGGATCAGTACTTGAAGAAGTACAAAACACTCATGAAAGAAATTGAAGAATACACAAAAAGGTGGAAAAGCATTCCATGGTCATGAATCAGAAGAATAAATATTGTTAAAATGTCTATACTTCCCAGAGCAATCTATATTTTCAATGCCATCCTGATCAAAATTTCAACAGCATTTTTCAAAGTGCTGGAATAAACAGTCCTAAAATTAGTATGGAACTAGAGAAGACCCCGAACTGCTCAGGAAATGTTGGAAAAGAAAAAAAACAAAGCCAGTGGAATCATGTTGCCTGATTTCAAGCATTACTACAAAGCGGTGATCACCAAGACGACATGGTACTGGCACAAAAACAGAAACATAGACCAGTGGAACAGAGTAGAGAACCCAGATATGGACCTACCAATCTCTGGTCAAATAATGTTCAACAAAGCAGGAAAAATATCCAGTGGAAAAAAGGCAGTCTCTTCAAGAAATGGTGCTGGGAAAATTGGACAGCTATTTAAAGAATAATGTAATTCTTCTATACACGAAGATAAATTTGAAATGGATAAAAGACCTCAATGTGAGACAAAATCTCTCAAAATCCGAGAGGAGATCATAGGCAGTAACCTCTTCAACATCGGCCACAGCAACTTCTTTGGAGACATGTTTCCAAATGCAAAGGAAACAAAAGTGAAAATGAATTTTTGGGACCTCATCAAGATAAAAAGTTTCTGCAGAGCAAAGGAAACAGTCAACAAAACAAACAGGCAACCCACGAAATGGGAGAAGATAATCACAAATGACACAAATGACCAAGGTCTGATATCTATGATCTATAAAGAACTTCTCAAACTCAAAACTCACAAAACAGATAATCACATCTGAAAATGGGCAGAAGATATGAACAGATATTTCTCCAAAGATGACATATAAATGACTAACAGACACATGAAAAAATGTTCTTCATCTTTAGCCATCAGGGAGATTCAAATTAAAAAAAAACACACACACACACATTGAGATACCACCTTACACCAGTTTGGATGGCCAAAATTAACAAGATATTAAACAACAAGTGTTGGAGAGAATGTGGAGAAAAGGGGAACCCTCTTACAGAGTTGGTGGGTATGCAAGTTAGTGCAGCTACTTTGGAAAACAGTGTGGAGATTCCTGAAGAAATTAAAAATAGAGCTACCCTATGACTCTGCAATTACACTACTGGGTATTTACCCGAAAGATATAGATTTGTGAAAAGAAGGGCCACATGTACCCCAATGTTCCTAGCAGCAATGACCACAATCACCAAACTCTGGAAAGAACCGTAATGCCCTTCAACAGAGGAATGGATAAAGAAGACATGGTCCATATGTAGAATGGAATATTATGCCTCCATCAGAAAGGATGAATATCCTACTTTTGTATCAACATGGTTGGGACTGGAGGAGATTATGCTGAGTGAAAATAAGTTAAGCAGAGAAAGTCAATTATCATATGGTTTCACTTACTTGTGGAGCATAAGGAATAACATGGAGGACATTAGGGGAATGAAAGGAAAAGTGAATTGGGGGAATTTGGAGGGGGAGGCGAACCATGAGAAACTGTGGACTCTGAGAAACAGAGAGTTTGGAAGGGAGTCGGGTGGGGGGATCTGTGAGCCTGGTGGTGGGTAATAAGGGGGCACATATAGCACGGAGCACTGGGTGTTGTGCCTAAACAATGAATCTTAGAACACTGAAAAAATAAAATAAATAAAATAAAATAAATAAAAAATAAGAAGTTAGATCTTACTAAAAAACCAAAATTCAACTGAGTAAATTTAAAGATCTTATTGGTTTTATTTAACAATTCATGATTTGGTCAGCATCCAGTCTAGCTAGCAGAAAGTAGCCTCAAGATGTTATTCAAAATGAAAGACTTTTACAGGTGGGAAAGAGTAGGACAAGGCAAAACAAAGCTGGTTGGTTATTGCTAGGTCACTTTCCTTTAAATGATGGCAGAGGTCTGTGAAGCAGATTACCTAACTAGTACTGATTATGCTATTCCTGACTGGCTTAAGATTCCATTGCTGGGAGAGCTGAAACTGTGATTAAGTCTTGGTTTGGTGATGTGGGGCTTAGCATAAATGATTCAACTTATTTTTGTCTTCTTTTTAACAGACACTAAGAGTTTAAAGCTATGCCCAACACTTCCCACTATTGAGTAGCTAATCTAGCTTTAAACCCAAGACATTTTCTCCACAATCTGATTTCAATCATTGTCTTCTTACCAACCGCTTTTCCATTTTGCCCTCCCTTTGACATCCTATCTCCATTTAGCTTCTCATACAGTACTCATTGCTAACATATTCCTTCTTTTAATATTCCATTTTGAACCTGCATGATATTGTATCTGTTTTCCTAAAGTAAAGGACTATTTCACTTCAGAAAATTCTTCACAGCTACATGCTTAATTCTCCAACCAAAGGAGTGGTTTGTTGTGACAAAACACAGGACCCAGGGCATTAAAAAAATCCACATTGAGATATAAAATGATGTGCAGGTTGTCTTAGAATATTAAGGTTATTTTTTTCTATAAAAAGGGAAGCTGTATATTTTTGCCAGAACACCTGCTTCAAGGACTATGACTGGGCCATTTCTCTACATGGCAAGTATTGAAGACTTTTCATATTTGTAAATGCAGTATGGAAGGATGGATGCTAATCCTTCTTTAAACATGTAACTTTTCTGATATTTGAACACCTGCTAATACTAAGCATAGTTTTGAAAGTTTGAACAGGCCTTTATCTGCTTAAACTTCACTCCTAGAATATTTCTTAAAAACCATTGTAATGACCAATACTTTTTTCCAATAACTAATAATAACACTAGAGGATACACATAGCACTCTTGTTTCACAAAATCAGTCTCCTATTAACACCAGTGGATAGCTCTGTGATACAGATTTTTCACTTACTGAGCTGACCAACCACATCTTCAATTAGAATGTAAAAGACCATTAAGTCTCTATTTACTTTTTCCAGGGTACCGAATAAAATGTATCAGTCTTATAGTAGGAAACAGCTTTTGTTACAAAGCTTCCTATGAAAAATCTTTTTAAAGAATTATCTGTCCTTATCCACTTGTACCACCTTTGTCTTTTTTAGAACAACTGTGACTTATAGACCAAAATTTCATATTCTTCCTGGTTTTATCAATATTCTGGCATTCAGTCTGTAATCCACAGAATTATAAAACCCCTGAGAGAATACCCAGAACACTGTTTTGTATATAAGTTGAAAGTATTAGAAAAATGATAGCCAGTGGTAAAACCACAGGAAGATATACTCAAGTAGGAAATGTACTTTTGCTCAATTTCTGATGTATCATTCCTACACATGGGAAAATTAGAGAATTAGGGCCTAGTCTCTTTCAAAGCAATGTCATAGTCCACCTAATGGTTATTCTGCCTTTTTAGAGGTTCACCCTGTGTCACCATTTCCAGTAACTCCGGGCCTGCCCCTCCCCATGGATATTTTCCCTAGTTACACATTTTCGTCATACGCAGGCTATGTAGAACCTTCCTGATGCTCATGACCTACCCAGTGACTACGAACAAGTATCTTAAATGTGCTGGAGAAGAACTTCCATATTTCTCATGTTATCATATCATTCTATAGTAACCTGAGAGGGATATGAACCAGGAAAGTAACACTGGATTGTACATGTCAGAAAAATAATGGAGCATACCAGTGCCTCATAAAAAGTATGCAAAAGCCCAATTCCCACCATAATAATGCTGATATGGTGCAAAATATATTCTGTTCTGCCTCTCAAAATGGAGCATGTATTTAAAGACTAGGTGTGTTAAAAGACTTCTTTCTCTTTGGATATCAAGTAGGCCACCAAGTGTTCCAAACTACTCTCCTTTTTCTCTTCTTATCTGGCCCATAATTTCACTTCTCCCTATTTGTGAAAGTATATCTTAAATATACTATTAACTCTCAACCAATAATTAATAAAAATATATACTTCCTCTCCAATTTAAGAATTGAAAATATGAAAGAGAGACTCTGCTGGAAGAAGATGAAACAAGTTTGAATGACATGGCAGGGTGTATTTAGGTGGGCAGTCACGAACAGGGGCTTTGGCTATAACCTAGCCAAGCTGTGTTTAGCAGGCCAGGATTCAAGGCAGATATTCAAGCACTAATATGAGAAATAAAATGACAGATCACTGTAATTATTGCAAATTAAGAGGATCAACTTCCATTGTAATTTTAGGGGGAAAACTAGGTGGGCAAATGTAAAATAAAAGGAAATGGTCTGCCATTAACATTTTTTTCCTTTTTTTAGAAAGGCCATATGATCAATATGGAGGCAAAAGATACATGTTATTATGTACAATAATATAGTGGTATATTTTACTTTCATTCTCTTGGTCTTCTTTAATCTTCTTATAATATACTTAAAGCATTAATGTCCTCATGTTAAAAATGAAAAAAAAATCATCAGGCATGAATAATAAAGTCCTTTCACAATTTCAAACTCTAGATGTCATTATTGGATCTTGAACTCAGATTTTCTGGCTCTAGAACCATGGTTGTTTCCCTTATGGAACATTTGCTTCAATTCTAAGTGCCTTGGACGTATGGGCTACTTCATACTTCCTTATTCATCATGTCTGAATAACATGAAGCATCTTATTTGAATATGTTCTGTTTATACAAGCTGATTTAATGTAAAATGGGGGAAAAAGGGGTTTGATTAAAACAAGTATATAAAGTCTTAGTATTACTCAGCACCATTTATTAATGTGTTATACTATGATTTGAAAAACAGTGTCTCAAGATTATTACAAAATATATATCAACACATATTTTTTGAATATGAGGAAACGACTATTTGTCCATTTACGTTTATAATTAGAAACAAGAATGTCTTCCATATTGTAAATAAGAACTATACATTTATAACCTGTACAATAAAAGTTTGTCTAAACTTGGCCATATTACAATCAGACTTGTTTAAACAAACTGAGGGTTTTAGAAGGAAGGGGGTTAGGAGGATGGGTGAGCCTGGTGGTGGGTATTAAGGAGGCACAGATTGCATGGAGCACTGAGTGTTATATGCAAACAATGAATCATGAAACACTACATCAAAAACTAATTATGTACTGTATGGTGACTAACATAACCTAATAAAATAAAATTCATAATGCAGCAACCTATAGGCCCTGTGCCATAAACTTTATTCTAGAGAAATATGATTTCAGTGTAATATGTTTCTTTACCATTTCAATATTCGCTTATTACAACTTTTATGTAAGAGGAAAACATCAGTGTTGATCTGGTGCCACTTTTCTAGGCCTCTACACCATTTCCTAAATTTGTTTCATGAAAAGTATCCTCCTTGATCTTTTAGAATCAAATATCTTTGTTATTGTTTTTTTTTCCCTGTCATAGTCCCTTCAATTTCAAACACTCCTCATTCACTCTTAATATTTTGCCTTCTTTCTTAATATATATAAATAATATATAATATATATATATTATATATATATATTTTGTAAAGATTTTATTTATTTATTTGACAGAGAGAGAGAGAGATCACAAGGAGGTAGAGAGGCAGGCAGAGAGAGAGAGAGAGGGGGAAGCAGGCTCCCGGCTGAGCAGAGAGCCCAATGTGGGGCTCGATCCCAGGACCCTGAGATCACGACCTGAGCCAAAGGCAGAGGCTTTAACCCACTGAGCCACCCAGGCGCCCTATATATATATTTTTTTTAAGAACATATTTTCTAGGGGCGCCTGGGTGGCTCAGTGGGTTAAAGCCTCTGCCTTCGGTTCAGGTCATGATCTCAGGGTCCTGGGACAGAGCCCTGCCATAGGCTTTCTGCTCAGCAGGGAGCCTGCTTCCCCTCTCTCTCTGCCCGCCTTTCTGCCTACTTGTGATCTCTCTCTCTCTCTGTGTCAAATAAATAAATAAATAAATAAATAAATAAATAAATAATAAATTTTTTAAAAAGAACATATCTTCTAGGTTTAACTGTTATTTTTACCTTATTGTCAAAAGTTTATATTTTTTCTTATTTTATCTAACTTCACTTATGATTCTTTTAGCATCTTTAAAAACATCCATTTTTTTCTCTTGCAAAGAATTTACTTTGCAAGTGAAGTTGAAACCTGGTCCACTATACTCTAAAATCAACCTGAAAAATTCTAGTCATGGGAGAGAGCAAAGTAAACGTTATTGTAATCCTCAATTGGTCATTGGGAAGCAAAACATTTGAAGAAAGATTGAGTCTTTGAATTGGTCTCCTTCTGCATTTCATCCAGGGCTTAAGAAATCTTGATGTGCTTGTGCTATTGATTTAGACTTGTAGGCCTCATGACCTCATTATCTGGAGAAAAAAAAAATCTTCAAAATAGAGTAGACCAGACAAATTTTTCCCTCTTGAAACAAAATAAAACAAAACAAAAAGCTAGAGAAAGGGTTTGAAATACTTTCTTGAAGAAAGCAAGAAAAAAAAAATAGTGTTATGGAGGCATCCAGAGTTCCTTTACTATTGTTCAGTGTTAAGTTTACCAAGGAGATTTTCAAGGGCATACCCATAGCAATCTAATTAAGGCATAAGCTATTTCTGAAGGATGTAAATCCCTTCCTATTGGAGTCAGTGTGAACAATACGACATTTGACTCTAAGAATTCATTTCTCTAAGCAAAATGATCATACATTATTTTTAAAAGTAGTCACAATTGTAAATGGACAATATAAAGTGTGGCTTAACAACAAGAACAACAACAAAAATCAAATGTATGAAACAGTAAAGCAAGGTTAAAGAATTACAGCATTATCCTTAAACTAGGAGATTTTAACACATCAATGATGAAATAATCAACAAAATATACTAGGCAGATAAATCACTTCAATAACAACCCCAGTAGTTTCAAATTACATTTCCTACCAAGTCTTGTTAAGTTCTTCCCTCAAACTAGCTCTTTTTTCCTCCAAATCCTTTTTCCTCCTGTCCTTCAGATTGGAAATCAATAGTCTAGTCTTCTTTCTATCTTTTTTTTTTTTTTTAACTACCTTCTCAAACCAAACTCCGGACAATTTTATCTTGGACATATATCTCTCATTTATCCTTTTCTTCCTTACATGGTCTGCCACTATTTTCTCCAGGCCTCTCACTATCCCAGAAGTGAGTTCTGAGTGTGAATTGATACTTCATCTACCCTCCACCTAAACCATCCCTCATATTATTCCCAGTTAGTTCTTCTAAAGATACTGTTTGGGGCTCCTGGGTGGCTCAGTTGGTCAAGCGACTGCCTTCGGCTCGGGTCATGATCCCAGAGTCCCGGGATCGAGTCCCATATCGGACTCCCGGCTCTGCGGGAGGTCTGCTTCTCCCTCTGACCTTCTCCCCTCTCATTCTCAGTCTCTCTCTCTCTAAAAAAAAAAAAAAAAAAAAAAATCCTAAAGATACTGTTTGCCACGTGCTAGTTCCCTCACAATGACTTTTTAATCACTGGCTATCTGGTGTGCCATATCAAATACGTATTTCCTTTTTCTTTCTTTCTTTCTTTCCTAAAGTCTCATGCATGCTATGTGTCAGGAGCTATGCTAAGCAGGAAAGGACAAGATTTTTGATTTTGCAGTCTAGTGGAAAAGACAGCCGCTGAACAAGTAATTACAAGGACATTGAGTTTTATAAAAGAGAAGTGCAGCAAGCCATGTGAATATTTAAAGGGAACCTTATTATTTTCATTTCACTTTGCATACTACTCCTCTCAGCACACTTTACCCTAGCATAAGCACTCCTTTGCAGTAAGGCCTGCTAAACTACTCAACATTCACCAAACACATTCTGCTATTTTGTAACTATGTGTTACTTTCCACCCTGCTGCTATACCAAATCCTTTTAAAACATAGAGAAGACAGCATCCCCATATACAACACTTACTTTTATGGCTCCTGTGTATCCTCTGAATACTTCTATTATGGTACTTATCACATTATATGTAATTACAGTTTTATGTGTCTGTCTCTACTCCCAGGTTGTTAGTATCTTGAGGGCAGCAACTATGTTTTATAAATGTTTGTACAATTCCAGCATCTAGCATAATGATAATAATTTTATTAATCATTTAATAAAGGATATGTTGGATGCCATTGATTTGTTTTTATAGGTTGGTTGTTTTCTATTCTCTTTCAAATAAATTGGCAGGTAAGTAATTAATAGGAATTACTATAACTCATACTTTATATTGTTCTGCCCTAGTGAATATGGCACAGGTTCATGTGCAACTTATTTCTCATCTACATGGAAATCCCTTTACTTTGCCAAGCCAGTTTTGCCCCCATGGCCCTGTTCATACCATTTACTTCTTATATTGTGCCATTTTGTGCTTCCCAAACTGATATACAGATTCTGTATAATTTTGGGACTCCAAATCTCTCTATAATTATTGGATAAAGCAACAGTATCTGGGATCATCAGTTAAACGCTAACTGTAAGTAATTTTGAATTTTTTAGAAACAACTCTATATGTATCACATATTATAATACAAAGTGTAAATAATATCCAAGGTGAAGCATGAGACTTCCATACAATTTTAAACTTGCAGGAAGCTATTTGAGCAAAACATGGTTAAGGTACTTAGGAGGAAGCCTGCAAAGAGCTCTGAAATTTAGTGGAATGAGCATGTGGACTTTTATTCAGGTCTTTGTAAAAATCAAGAGCCTATTTCTTAGTAGCTGTGAATCTTCAAAAAAATTAATTTACCTCCTTGAACTTTAGTCTCTTCATCTATAATGTAGTGATGGCAAATCAGCAGACTACTCCGTGTTAAATGGTATGATGAATGTAAGGTACCTGGTACATAGTTAACAATGTATGATTGAGTCTCAATAAATAATTTTTTAGAGAATGTCAAAGTAACATCTAAAAAATAGAGAATATCTTGTCATCAAAAATATAATTATTTATAAATTAGAACTTTCTGAGTTGTAGGTTTTCTTTAGACCCAATATTAAGAAAATCAGTAAAGGAGAACCATATGTCATAAGCAAACGTGCTATGGAATAGTTCACATCTAGGTATAAGTTTAAATTCAGTTTTATTTTAACTAAAAGAACTACCATCTGGTCGGTGTCCAAGGTCTGTTGGAAATGAATTGGAGGTTTCAACCCAATGCTTAAGGGACACAAATACCCATAATAGGATAAACCCGAGGCTACTACCAGATTTAGCACTCTTGTCAAATGCTCTAGTAGAAAGGCCAAGGTTCAAGTGGCACAGAACAAAACTCTTCTCACATTAATTACTTGTCTCTTAAGCAAGGCCTTTGAGAGCATTTCAGCTCCTCAGAAAAGAGTATTGCAAATCTTTCTACACTTACCAAGGGAGCAAACAGGAATGCCAAGAGATCAAACTGGTAAACAAACTGAATAAAATTACATGGCTAAAGGCAAATAGATAGTGTTGTGCTTTTACCATGAAAGACAAACATTAATAATCAACATAGCCTAATCAACCTTCCTTTTCAAGGGAAAAAATAAACTGGCTAACATGCCCAAATAATTTATATGTAATATCTTTTTTTAATACAGAGAATTTTCATTTTTAAGTATTTCCATAAACACTTAAAATAGGAACCTTGTAGTTTCATTTTATTAGTTGTTTCTAATATTACTTCTTCTACCTTCTCTTGTGAAAATGGCAAGATTCCAGGTAGGCAATTATACATCCGTTTGAAACCATAATTAATCCTATCATTGTTTTTTCACAGAACCTACAGAAACTACTGTTTTTACTGCTTGATAGTAGGAATTGTAAAAAAAAAAATCACTGGAAACACAATGACATGATAGGAAATAAAATTGTTCTTTGAGTGTGTTTATTTCTTGAACATGAATTATAAGTGGAGACTTTACTGTGTATATCAATAGCATTCACTAGCAATGTAGAGTAAATTGATTTCCCTGCAGTCCCTTAACCAGCTGAACTATAATTGCAAGTACAGTCCATTAACTGCAAGGGCTTAAATTCCTTCTTCTGTCATGTTTTCTATAAGGTATGCATGTGAAATTATCTTACTAAACAACCATTTAAAAAAATCACTGCCAGGTAAAAGAATTCTCCATTTGTTGGGGCCATATTTTGAACCAGATTTTTATGGAACTCTAGTTGAGGAAAGAATACTACGGATTAAAATAACTGACTTTTTTTTTTTTTAATTCCAACAAAGCCAGAATTATGTTTATTCTTCTCCAGATAAAACGTTGCTTTGGCATATTTGTTTTCTTTTAAAAATGGTATAAATAAACAAACCATAAACCATGGTACATACAAATGATGGAATATTATTGAGTGGTAAGATATGAGCTATTAAGCCATGAACACAGATATAAGATTGTTAAATATATATTACTGGTAAAAGAGGGCAACCTGGAAATGCAGCATACTATAAGATTCCAACTATACAACATTTTGGAAAAGGCAAAACCATGGAGAAAGTAAAATAACCACTGTTTACCAGAGTTTGGGGTGGAAAGCAGGGTGACTAGGCAGAGCACAGAGGATTTTTAAGGCTGTGAAAATACCCTATATGATACTATAATGATGGTTACATGTCATTATACATTTGTCAAACCCACAGAATATACATTGCCAAAAATGAACCATAATGTAAACTGTGGACTCTGGGTGACTACGATGTGTCAGTGAAGGCTCCTCAGTTGTAACAAATGTACCACTCTCATACTACTACAGTGGGGGGTGTGGATAATCTGGGAAGCTATGCATGTGCAGGGGCGAGGGGTAAATAGGAAATCTCTGTATCTTCCCCTCCATTTTTCCTTGAACCTAAAACTAATCTAATAATGTTATGTCTCAATTAAAAAAAAATAGTTAAACCCCAGATATCGAAAAGTGTCTTTGAACTTAAAAAAAAAGTAAATATATTTCACAGAGCCACTTTGTGGCAAGACCCTGTGCTTTTTACAATGTCTAATAAATAACTATTATCTAGATTTTGATGAGCACACTGGCATTTTCATCAAAAGTAACTGCTTGTATAAAGTCCAGTTGTATTTTGAGTTTTGTTGTTGTTTTTTTTATTCCTTCACTATTGCTAAACCTTAGACAATATGGTTACTTTCTCACCAAATTCTGATCATTTTTTTTTCTAAACTTAAGTCCAGGTTAACAATTACCTTCTTCACTCATTGAATTCTTCACTTTTTCTACCCTTGAAACTATTCACATGTAATGTTATTCATTTAAATTAATTTTGCGTTTAGCAAAATGAGAATTCATGCTGAGCTTCCCCATTTCAAAAACTTGGGCCTTAGTCACTTTTACAATCTACACTGAGAAAACATTTTCCATATTCCCTTTTTAATTATGTATTCTGAATATCTTTACACGAATATATAATTTATCTCCTTTTATTTTGTTCTACATGGTCTTCACTGTATTTTTATTTCATGTTTATGGATAAATGTAATGGATAACATGGTGTTTTAAGTTATCACTGTTATAGTACTTTCCATTATTTTTTGGAACCAAGATATGTACTTCTATTGCTATGTTCTGGTCATAATTCTTATCCCGACAAGTCTATAAGATGACATAAATCTGTTAATACTAAATATTTATTAACCACAATGCATAATCTGGTACATAAGTACGTGAAGCTATGGATATTATCAGAATTATTTTCTATGTTTTTCTGAGAATTATTTGTTATCCACATGATATCAATTTTGTCTTCTTTTTTCAGGTGATTTATGACATCTAGATTGCTCTAGTTTAATTTTATCGGGGATATTTACTGATTTACTATTAATCTTGGTGTAAAATATTTGGATTAGGCTAGATTTTTTTATTAAACACTTTCTTTGGGTTATTATGGAAAGCATTTTGTCATTTATGAAACACCCATTAATCTGGTAACATAAATTATGGTAAAGACAAATAAAATTATACTTTGTACCTTAATCTGTATTCTCTTCACAATGTTTCTCTTCTCCCAAGGCATGATTTTGACTGAAAGGGTAAATAAAAGTCATAGTCCATACATAAAAGTTTTTTTTTTTTTTAATTTCTGGACAGACTAAAAATTTATAACCAATGTATTTCAGATTTCCTCTAGCCCTGTCACTCATAGAAGAAAGTAGTGGTGAATGAGTGTGTTGAAATATGGCAGGTTTCCTATCACATCTGGAGACCTAAATTATATGCTTATTTTAATCCCTATAGGTTAACTTTCCTGAAAAGATGTCATGAAAGAGTCCTCCTTCATAAAAACATAGTCCATGAAGAGGCTGCTGGAATGGGCCTACAGAATATGGAAAGGTAGTAGCTTCTAAAATTCAAGAAGATAGTCTTTCTGCAACTTCTTTTTTTTTTTCTCCCCAAATATATTTATTTTAATTTTTCAGCAACTTCTAAAACCCCAGTCTCGCTGTGGAGACTCATGAATTTGTATAACTAATACCAGGCTTTATTTTTAGTTATTTATTATTGGCTGACATTAAGGTCAATATTCCTGAACTCTTCCAGATATTTTACCACAAATTAAGTGCAAGTAGAAAAATTTCAGACAACACCCTGTTTAACTTTCAAGCTTTGCTGACAGATACATGGTTCATTCTATAATGTAAGATTGATGAAACTAGATCCCCATGTTGAGATTACATCTTCTATTTTAGTGGGACTTACATTATTAGTCCTAGTGAGTAGAATATGAGTAGAAATATCATTTTCTGCTCCTGAGGTCATTGATATAACCAACTTCTTATTTTCTAATGTAAGCAATTTTTGCTTGTATAGAAAATACATAAGCTTTAAACTTACAGTGTTCTCTAGGCTCTGCTTTATTTGCATTCAACAAATTTTGATTCATTGCATTTCATTTTCATTGAATTCAAACTATTCTGTTATTTTCTTTGTGGTTTTCTTTTGACCCATGGATTATGTAGAACCATAAGATTCAATTTACAAGTTTTTATACATTATCTGTAGATCTTTAATTTCTAGTTTATTTCAGTTTATTTTAGTGAATGCCACAAAATATTTTCTTATTATTTTTATTTTGTACTTTGATTTCTAGTTTATTTCAGTAGATATCACAAAAATATTTTCTTATGATTTTTATTTTGTACTTTATAAGTTTTATTATATGGTCCAAAATATCATGTATTTCGGTGAATGTTCCAAGTGCACTTGAAATAAAAGTGTATTCTACTGTTGTTGATTAACGTGTCCTATAAACTTCAATTAGGTCAAATTGACTAATAGTGTTTTTCTGATTGTCTGTATCATTTCTGATTTCCTGTGTATCTTTTATATTGATTCCTGAGAGAAGACTGTTGAAGAATAAACTGTCATTGTCAATTTGTCTATTTTCTTCCTATTTATTTATTTATTTTTATTTTGCTCCATGTATTTAGAAGCTCTATTGTTAGTATATAAGCATTTAGGGTTGTTATGTTTTCTTGGCGAATTCTCTGGTTTATAATTTTGTAGTGTTTATCTATTGCCCTGATCATATTCTTGTTCTGATATCTACTTTATGTTTTAATATAAATATTCCAGGGTTCTTTTAGTGCTTGCAGTTCCTATATTTGCCACCCATTTTTGGTTTGCACTGATCTCTTTATATTAAAAATGAATTTCTCTTAGACAGTATCTATTTGGGTTTTGATGTTTTTAATCCAATCTGGAAACCTCTGTCATTTAATTAAAATTTAATATAATCATCGCTATGGATAAATTTAAATCTAACATCTTGCTAGTTATGCTTTTCTTTTTTAAACTATTCTTGGTTTGTTTTTGGCTTCCTATTCCCTTTCTTCTGAGTTACATTTTTAAAAGTAATTCCATTTTGTGTTTACTACTGTTTTTTTTTTATTCCTCATTATGTAATTTTACCAGTCGCCAGTGTTTACAATATACACTTTAATATACACTTGATCACACAAGCCTATTTTCATATTACACCACGCCACTCCAAATAAATAGTAAAAACCTTAAAATAATATACTTCCAATTATTCACCCTTATTTTGTGTACTATTATTAACACTAACTTTACATATGTTACGAAACTAGTTCTAATACATGCAAACACACATACCACTGTTATTTGCTACTGTATATTTCATTTAAGAGCCCATTACTTTCTAGAGAATTAAAAGGAAAAAAATATCCAAATCTTTTACTTCAAATCTTTACTTCAGTTAGTGTTTACATATATGATTTCTGGAATTCTTCATCTCTTTGTGTACATTTAAGTTTCTATCTTCTGTCATGTTTCTTCTGCCTGAAGAAATGTCTTTATATTTTCCATAGCACTGGTTTGTTGTAAAAGTGTTTTTTTCACCATAACTTTTTAAATATATTTTCCCTAGGTAAAGAATTTTAGAATTGAAGGTTTGATTTTTTTCCCCTTGTGTTGTGTGTATGTTACTTCATTGTTTTTTAGCATGTATGGTACATAACAAAAAGTTCAATGTAAATCTTAGCTTTGTTCCACTGAATATAATCTTTCTTTTTTCCCCTTCAAATACTTTCAATAATCCTATTTTATTTGATTTGTACTAGTTCAACTAGACTATGAGATGTGTGTGCATGGGAGTGTTTTTAACCCTTCTTGGGAGTTTGTTGGGCTGTTTGCATTTTTTAAAATCTTATTATATTTGCAAAATTATTGGCTCTTTTTAAATATGTTTTCTATTCTTATCCTCTCTCACTTCTTCTGGGACTCCAGTTACCTACAAACCAGAACATTTGATAGTGCTCAACAGGTCTTATATATTCTTTTCAGTTTTTCTCATTTTTTTCTTTAGGTTTCAGTTTGAATGATTTCTATTACCCTATCTCAAATTTTATTATTCCCTTACTTATGGAAAGTCTCTTTGAAAGTATTGAAGTATTTAGTTCCAAAACAATGGATTATTTTGTTTCCTAACAATTATATTTTGCATATATATATTTAATATATATATGTTATATTCATATTTATATAAACTATAAATTTAAATAGATTTTATTTATATAATTATATATTAAATATTATATATATTTATATAAATTTAAATTTAAATTCCAGTTAGTTAACAATCAGTATAATATCAGTGTCAGTTGTGTGATTTAGTGATTCAACACTTACACACAACACCTGGTGCTCATCATAACTGTGCTCCCCAATCCCCATCACCCACTCAACCCTACCCCCTTTCTACCCTCTGCAAACCAATAGTTTGCTTTCTATAGATAAGAGTCTGCTGCTTGGTAAATAAAAAAGATATGGTCTATGTATACAATTGAGTACTATTGAGTCATAAGAAGAATGAAGTCTTTTCATTTATAGTGACATAAAGCTAGAGAATATTACGCTAAATGAAATAAATTAGTCACAGAAAGACAAATATCTTTTGAGTTTACTCATATGTAGAATTGAAGGAACAAAACAAATGATCATAGAGTGAAAAAAGTGAGAGGTAAACCTTGTTCTTGCATTTTAATCTCTCTGCTGAGATTCCTCATTTATTAGTGGTTGTCATGCACTTTTTCCACTTGGTACTCTAATATATTAATAATGTTATATTAAAGTCCCTGTCTGGGGCACCTGGGTGGCTTAGTGGGTTAAGCCTCTGCCTTGGGCTCAGGTCATGAATCTCAGGGTCCTGGGATCGAGCCCCGCATCGGGCTCTCTGTTCAGCAGGGAGCCTGCTTCCCTCTCTCCCTCTGTCTGCCTCTCTGCCTACTTGTGATCTCTTTCTCTCTGTCAAATAAATAAATAAAATATTAATAAAAATAAAGTCCCCGTCTGGTACTGCCAATATCTGGATCATCACTGAGTCTTGTTTGGCTAACAGAATTTGATTCAACACATTTTTTTTTCCCCATGTATACAAGAGTAAAGACCCCTTTATCTGTGAAGTAGTTACTGTGGTAGAGTTGAGTTAGGCTAGTCAGAAGTTGAGCTGGCTAAATCTGGCTAAGCAAGCCTGAAATCCATAGGCCAGATCATCAGGCTGGAAACTCTTGAACAGAAACTAACAGCATGGTCCATAGGTAGAATTTCTTCTTCTCAGAGAAATCTCCATTTTATCTTTAAAGCTTCTCATCTGATTGAATGAAGCCCACCCAGATTTTCAAGGATAATCTCCTATACTTAAAGTCAACTCTTATAGATCTTAATTACATCTACAAATACTTACATAACAAAGCCTAGATTCATTTATAATTGACTAGCTGGCACAATACCTAAGTAATTTGACATATGTAACTAATTATTATAGTCCATCCTTTGTCAACTTGGCACCCATGTACATCTCCTTAAATCAAACTTAATCCTAAAACAAAAACTCATATTTTCACCTAATACAACGATCCTGCTTACACAACCATAAGTGTGCTAATCTTTGCTCCAGAAGAGAATGCAAAGACTTTGTGTTGATGTTCATTTTTCTTGATATACCGAAATTTAAATATTGTGATGTAAAATTTCAATGCCATGATTTGGCTCTTATTAATATATATTGCATTATATAATAAGGGAATAAAGAAGGAATAAAAATCCATTTGCTTTATATATATATATATATTTCAGAAATGTGTATAACAAATTAAGGAATAAATACCAACAATGGCATGGGTCACATGGCCATAGCTGGTGTTGAAACTACTTTCTTCACTACTTTCTTTCACTATCCATTCATTCTTTACGTCCTTTGGCTTCATGAAGCACCTCAACTGGTCATGGTTCTTTGCCTGGTGGGATCACTCAAGTCATTCCTAAAGAGTCTGGGCAGCTAACAATACTGCCTGAATTGAGTTGTAGTTTTTCATTGACTTTATTAATAGGACTTGATACTTCCAAGGGATCCCTTAAGAAATGCCCTGTGTTCCAGACGTATTGTTCTTTACCTCCATGATATAGTAGCATTTCAGTTATCCCTTGGTAATCAAGATCAATGACTTCAGGCAGTACAATAAGTCCTTTCTTTGCCCATTAATTCAGGGACCTGAGAGTCTCTGAGTGTACATATGACAGTCTTAAATTCTAGTTTAATAAAATCACTGTTCTGTTTCCTGATGGAAGCTTTCTACTCTTTGGAAGTAGACAACGAGACCAGATGAGCATATGGTTATAAGAATAGGAAGTACAAATGTTTCTATTGGATCACTAGGGGTAATAATGATTACCCCTTGATTTCTGGACCTAAGAATTCTGGTAATGAAAGAAACAGCACCATATATTAGACACAGAATTATAGTACGTACAACCTTCTGGAGGATATTGTTCCATCCCTGCAAGATATTCCAGCCAGCTAGCACTTTATTTGAATTTTAAAAGGTCATAACACAGCTCTATCTAGCCAGCTGTTTCAGGGTGATGAAAAACATGGGAACCTATGAGTTTCATGGGTCTTGGCCCCTCATCTCACTTCATAGTAAGTAGAATCAGCAGCAATTTGCAAAGCAACTACTTCGGAGGAGGCGATCACAGGCAAAGTAGGGCTGTCCCCTTCAGATGGGTAAAAGAGCTCTTTCTACTGGCAAAGAAAACTCAGCAGAATTTAGAGGTCCAGTGTCCTCACCTTCATGTTATTTTTCCATATATCCCCATTCTAATTTTTCAGGATTCCATTTCTTACCAACTAATGAATTCTCTTAAAAAATTCCCTGAGAGTTTGGAAATTCAAATTGCATTGCAATTCAACTACCTTCAGGATGAGACTACAGGTCTGGTATTCAGAAATCTTAGCCCTATGGCTGAAGAAGATAAATGTTTATTTCAGAATGCATGTACATACACACTTCCAGATCATTTATACAGAATTTGAGATGTGGATTTCTAGTTCCAAACTCATTCTTTCTTTCCCCACTTTCTTCAGTACAGTTAGGACCAGCCAGATAAAATCATTGTACTTCTTAATTTGATTAACTTGTTCTAAGATGTCAAAATTACAGTCTTACCTTTTTTAAGTGTTTAGAAGTATCCAGTGGTGATTGTGATATCTTTCTCAATATATCATACCATGAACTACCAGTGTCCTCTTCACAACTGGAAATAAGAGTCTTTAGTACTTTTAAACCTAATCAGACTAGAGAATTAATTTCAGAAAAAAAAAAAAGAAGTAATTCAGAAAACTTATCCTTAAGATTGTTTTTCTCTAGAATCACTTTCAGTACCATAATTTGATATGGTTCTATCAGAAAAACTGAAGAAGTAGGAAATATATGTATATGAAAAGACATTTATGGAAAGTTACTGACTTATGTGTTTACGTGGACTGACTAGGAAGTCCAAAATCTGTAAGGCAGGCTAGCAGACTGGAAATTCTTAGGGCCTGACTGAGGTCCACAGGCAGATTTTTTTTTCCTTCTTCAAGAACCTCAGTTTTGTTCATAAAGCTTTTCATCTGATTGATTGAATGTATTCAAGAAACTCAGATTATTGGTGATAATCTCCTGCATCTAAGTGACTATAGATGTCCATCAAATCCATCAAACCCCTTCACAGGGACATCTAAAATAGTTGTGTTTTGAATCACTGGCTATATAACCTAGCTAAATTGACCTATAAACTAAACAACACTGTATCTTATGAGTGAGCTGGTTTCCTGTCCACACCAAGGAGCAGAATTACTTTACTACCCTTCTCCCAAATGCAATACATCTTTGTGTCCTGATATGTGGGAATGAGGTTGTAGGTTTTTCTTTCCATTTTCCAGTGGCTTAAGCAAGTAGGTTTAGAAGACATGGCAAAGATAGGCACCCATCTTTCATATAGCTGATTAACTCCTTTGAGTGACTTTGTTTTTATTACCCCTGCATTCTGAGTTTTTTTTTTTCTTATGAAAGAAGGGCTTTGTTCCCAAAGTGTTATAGTTTTTATATAATATATATAATATAATATATATAATATATAACATAATATAGTTTTTGTTCCTGCTTCCGACAAGTAGTTGATCACATCCTGCCTACCTTTACCATGAAGCATCCTTTTTCTAGTATCTTGCTCTGTATTTTGCATTTCATGAGGATACCTGCTGATATTGTGTGGAAAAGATTTTTGTGGGAGGGTTCAAACCCCCTTGTGCCTGGTGCCCCCAAATATTCCAGACTATGCTAGCCCATCTGTAACTTTTAGGGGTTCATTAACATTTTAACTGATTTATTTCTTATCTGCTTGCATGGAGGCTCATATCTTTTTCTCTTAATCTGTGTCTCAGATGAAATGTTAGTGTGTCCCTTTTCTCCTTAGAAGAGTGTGTATCTCTTTGAAAATCAGGTTACGTGTTTGTGTGTTTGTCTTGTGATCCCTGCTTACTAAAGGCTAAGTGAAAGTTAAAATTTTGTACTTTATACAGCTTTTTGTCATACTTAGGATTAAAGTGACCTTTGCAGCTTTCTTCATCATAAGTGAAAGACTGTATGTACATTATCTTACTAAAAATATAGTGTGTGTAAAAATGTATGTTCTCTTACTACTCATTTTTCACTTAGAAATTTTGCATAATTTTCATAGTCATTTTTAAAAAGAAATACAAATGTAATATAGTATTAAATCTATCAGCTCAAGCAGGGCACGAGGGTGATTCAGTCTGTGAAGCATCAGACTCTTGATTTTGGCTCAGATCATGATCTCAGAGTCCTGGGATGGAGCCCTGTATTGGTTTCCATGCTCAGTGGGGAGTCTGCTTCTCTCCTTCTTCCTCTGCCCCACCCCCCTACTCTCTGTCAAATAAATGAATGAATAAATAAATATTAAAACCCAAAATCTATCAGCTCAAGCTTATTAGAAAGTCCAAATAATAGTAGACAAATAGTGTAAGAGAATTGTTAATATGGTACAACAAGGTGAGAAAACCTATGCAGGAATTAGAGCATGGTTTACTTGTCTTTTAGATCAGTACACACAACTCACTGGTTATTACAAATATTCAGTTTGATCAATGATTTCCATACTGTATCACAGTTGTAAAAAAATGTAAAACTGTACTAAACCAAGATGAAAAAATCCCCATGATGGGAAGGTCTTTACCAAGGATTATGAGTATAGGCAATATAGCATGCATGAATTTCAGCTAGTATAGACTGACAACATGCTTAGTTATACTCCAGGGAATCCATGGAGTATATATTCCAACATGCATAGTATATTCTATACTGGAGTATGATGGCGACCCTTGACTGTCTCCATGGAATATATTAATCAAAGAGAAATGATTTTCTTTCTTTTTTTTCAAATATTTTATTTATTTATTTGACAAAGAGAGAGAGAGGGAACACACAAGTGGGGCAGTAGCAGGCAGACGAAAAAGCAGACTCCTTGCAAAGCAGGGAGCAGAATGCGGGACTCGATCCCAGGACCCTGAGATCATGATCTGAGCTGAAGGCAGAGACTTAACTGAATCACCCAAGTGCTCTTAGAAATTCTTTTTTTATACTCGCAAACAGTAGATTGTTTTGGAAACAAGGTATATGTTTCTGATTTTTTAGCTTACACCTGGTTTTGGAGACTCCTAGTTGGGTTTGTTTTTAAAGACACATCAGGCAACAGGAAAGTAGTTAATCAGCAAGCTCAGTATAAGAAACCCTCACTTTGATACGGTACCTGACTGGCTCAGTTGGTGGAGCATATGACTCTTGATTTTAGGATTGTAGTTTCCAGCCCCACAATGGGTGTAGAAATTATTTAAAGGATTACTTAAAATGAAATGAAAGAAAGAAAGAAAGAAAGAAAGAAAGAAAGAAAGAAAGAAAGAAAGAAAGAAAGGAAGAAAGAAAAAAAGAAAGAAATCCTCATCTTGAGCTGAAATTGGATCTCATGGTACCTAGATGATTCACACCTACATCGATGGTTGCTTAAGGCCTGGAGACAAAATGTATCCCATCTGATCCAGGAGAAGGACAAAGATCAATGTTCTCTTGAGATCTTACAATCCTTTTTGATAAAAATCCCTCTTCTGCTATTGTTAGGCAATCTTTTGCCTAACAAAACTCTTCTGTGAGGATAAATCACTTGACTCTTATGAATCCATTCAGGAACCAAAATTTAAGGTAATTTATGTGCAAATAGCATGCCAATATTAATAATGTATTATATACATAGCTTTACATCATTACCTTAAATATAAACAGTCACATAAATTTTCTCCCTTTATTTAACATAAAAACAAGTTCATCTTCTATATATTACTTTAAAATTTGAGTTTTCTGGGGCTCCTGGGTGGCTCAGTCAGTTGAGCATCCGCCTTTGGCTCAGGTCATGATCCGGGGTCCTGGGATCAAGCCCTGCATCGGGCTCCCTACTCAGCAGGAAGCCTGCTTCTCCCTCTCTCACTTCCTATGCTTGTGTTCCCTCTCTTGCTGTGTCTCTCTCTGTCAAATAAATAAATAAAATCTTTAAAAAATAAAATAAAATTTGACTTTTCAGTTAAACTGTGTCATTGCTATTCTCCCATATCTATATAAAAGGAATTATTTTATTCTTTATTCTTTATTTTATTTTATTATTTATTCTTATTCTTAACATTCCATATTAAATAAACACTAAATGATTCCCTAAGAAATATTGTGTGAGTTTCAATCGCTTTAACAATCTCAATTTTTCATCTCTGTGTAGATTTTAATTTATAATTCTAAATTTTAAATAATAAATATCTTCAAAATTTAGGGTTTTTTTTTTTATATCAACTATCTGTAGATATAGCCAACCTAAAAAACTGTCTTTTGGAATATTCAAAAGATATTTGATCATAGGAAGCATTCCTTGGAACAAAATGTTGAGAATGATTCCACTAGCTCATTAATCACATCACCTTTCCCTTTTTTTCTGTATTGTAGAGGGTTTTTTCTTTTGTTGTTGTTGTTGTTTTGGTATGGGAGAATACATATTTTAGATTGTCTTGGATTTAGATTTTTTTTTGGATTTAGATTTTTAAATGTGATGTAGTTTGCATCAATAAGATGAGTACACAGACGTTTTAGACCAAAGAAATAGAGCATTATGAGAAGACCATTCATTTAATGAATCTGATGCTTATAGCAAGCATAGTCCAAGAACAAATAGATTTTTACTATTGAGCTATATCAGAGGTACTTTTGTCAAACCCTTAGCTTCATATGGGCTAAGACTAAAATGCAGAGCACCCATATCACTGTCCATATCATAAAGGAAGAAGAATAATCCTAGAACCAATACTTTGGAACAGATTTTGGATTGAACACTTTCCTGCTTATGTCAGGACAGAAAATTCTAGGGTGTGCAGCTCTGGGAGTGGTTCTAGAAGCTAAGCAAACTTTTAATTTTTTAGTTTTTACAATATGTAAACTATGTAATTCTGTAAATTAATTAAACAATTCTATAATACAGGGGCACCCAGGTGGCTCAGTGGGTTAAAGCCTCTGCCTTTGGTTTACGTCATGATCTCAGGGTCCTGGGATCCAGCACCACACTGGGATCTTTGCTCAGCGGGGAGCCTGCTTCCCTTTCTCTCTCTGCCTGCCTCTCTGCCTACTTGTAGACTCATTCTCTCTGTCAAATAAATAAATAAATAAAATATTTTAAAAAAAGTTTTATAATACATTATGATTTATTATTCCCATGAAAATAACTGATATGGATTTGGTTTTCTGCAAGTGAATCCATCAAATACTGTTACTACTCCTTCAAATATGCTAATTCTTGCTCTTAAATTTGTCAAGATCACAGCATATTTTGAGAAATAAATTTTGCCGATGTCTTCAATGACTTATAGATATCTTTATACTTTATAACTCTTCTTGATGAATTTCAATATTACATATATTTCTAGAAAATTGTCCAATATTAGGACATTTTGGAAATCTACTAAGTATAGAGCAGTGATAATTCTGAGTATCTGTGATGAAGTTCTGCATGGATATTGTTGCCCTTGTCTTTTTTTTTTCTTTTTTGATTGTTTTTTGAATGATACCTTAAAAATTCCTTATTGGTCAGTTCAGTTCAAGAAATTATGTCTTGGAAGTAATTGCCCAATTCTAACCTTTTTTGTTATTTTTAAATTTACTTATTTTTGTTTTAATTTTATAGAATACTTTTGCTTTGATAATTAAAACTTTTTATAAGATTTATCAAATTTTTCCCTGCTTCCCCTTCTCTCTCTGCCTCCCTCTCTGCCTACTGTGATCTCTCTCTTTCTGTCAAATAAATAAAATCTTTAAAAATATTATTTTGCTTAATATTAAAACATATGGAGCATTAATTTCATTATTTTACTCAGCTTTATTGTTGAGAAATACTACTTTCATATCTCTATCTTATTTTGCTATTCTTAGCTACTTTTTTTTTCTATTTTAAAATTTTTTCCAGGGCGCCTGGGTGGCGCAGTTGGTTAAGCAACTGCCTTTGGCTCAGGTCATGATCCCGGAGTCCCGGGATCGAGTCCCACATCAGGCTCCCAGCTCCATGGGGGGGTCCGCTTCTCACTCTGACCTTCTCCCTTCTCATGCTCTCTCTCACTCTCACTCTCTCTCTTTCCTAATAAATAAGTAAATAAAATCTTTAAAAAAAAAAAAAATTTTTTTTTCCAGCTTTAATGAGGTATGATTGAAAGTTATAGTCTCTTCGATAAATGGGGCTGGGAAAACTGGATATTGACATGCAAAAGATTAAAACGGAACCATAATCTTACACTACACACAAAAATCAACTCAAAATGGATTAACTCAACCTCAGACCTGAAACAGTAAAATTTCTGAAAGAAGGGGTGCCTGGGTGGTTCAGTCAGTCAAATATCTGCCTTTGGCTCAGGTCATGATCCTGAGGTCCTGGGATCCAGTCCCGCATCAGGCTCTCTGCTCAGCACGGAGCCTGCTTCGCCCTCTCCTTACTGCTCATGTTCCCTCTCACTCTCTCTCTCTCTCCTACAAATAAATAAATAAAAATCTTAAAAACAAAACAAAACAAAAAAACTCCTAGAGGAAAACATAGGTATTATGCTCCTTGACACAAGTCTTGGCAATGAGTTTTTTAATTTGACACTAAAAGCAAAGGCAACAAAAGCAAAAATCAGTTATCTAACAAAGAGCTTGGTTATCAGCACATGAATCACACAGTGTAAAGTGTAGGATTTACAGGCAAAATTCTAGCAGTGAAATGACAAATAGATTCTTGGAGAATCCAAGAATTCCATTGTGTTCAGAAAGGTATATATCAGTCATTCTTGGCATTATGTGGATTGAGTTGTAATCCAAAAGAGTGACTACCCTCTTTTGTTGTTACACATTTAATAAGGACTCTAGAGGATAGGTAGAATCTGGACATATAATTCAAGGATTTTATTATCATCAAGTGGCTTTGCCAGGGAGTTCAAATTATCTTCAGCTGAAATCAGATGCCCACAGGAGTTGCATACTTGTGCTGATAACCTGGAGACTTTCATGAAGGTTGAGACTAGGTGTTAAGTGTGGGCGAAGGGCTATTTCCCTTAGTTCAAGCTCTATATGTTGCCAGGCAACCAACAGAGAAAGCTGCCACAGTCTTTTAGTGGACAGCAGGAAAGGCAAATAAAATGTATCTGAAGACTGAGAAATTTATTGTTTTGAAAACGGTGTTCAGGAGAAGTTTCATTTTGATACCAAAATTTAAGTAAAAGCTTGAAATAGGTGAAGGAATGGGTCATGTGGTTATTTGGTAAGAACATTCCCTGATGATGAAATAGCAAAGACAAGGGCCCTGATCTTATAAGTCATTCTAAGGACTTTGGCATTTACTCAGAATAAGCAGAAGAGCTATGGGAGGATAGAATAGAAAAGTAATATTCCAAATTACATTTTTAAAGATCATTCTGGCTGTTGAGAATACTTGGTTGGGAAATGAGAGTATAAAGAGCAAGATCACTTGGGATATTATTGAAAGAAACATCTGTGAGTGAAAATGGATGGGAACTAGAGAGGGCAGGGAGATCCAAAAGACTAAAGATATGACCTCTGTGAAAGATGGGAGAAAGGAAGAAAGGAAGGGAAGGAAATCAGGAAGATAAGCTGTTCTTGGATTGCATTGTGATCTTAATGAAAGTTTTGGAAAGATTGACAGGGAATTATAGAACCAATGTTACTTGTGACATGAATCTCACATCTCACAGGAATTTATCTGCCTTAGATCCCTGCTGTGTTTAGTCATTTTCTGGAAGCAGACCATAGAAAGCATGGTTTGAGCACAAATGTGGATTGGGATTTCCAAGTGCAGCAGTTGGAGCTATTTCTGTTAGCTTCCTGCAATGGGAATTTGGATTGGTATATTTTCCTGGCCATCACACTAGATTAACAATGAGAATGATGGTAATTGGACCAGTAGAGGGCATAAGGAAGGAGTCTACATATATTTAGAAGATAAGAAAACGATATTTGATGAAAGATGTGTTGTGTGATGAGAGAAAAATAAATAAGTGATCTATAAGGAATTTATCAAAACTAGCTCAAATTAGTCTATAGGAAAATAATAATTCAAATTCTTATTTAAGATCAGTTTTTTACTTTTACCCTTTAATTTATTTTTTAAAATGACTAATAAATGTATTTAAAAACTTCATTTCTCATAATCCACAATTTGCAAATTAAATAACACAATTAAAATTTCAAATACTAATTTGGTAAAGGTGAAAAGTTAATGTTGGCAAAGATTTTGAGAAAGGAAGACTTTTATCTTCTCTGCTGTGAGTATAATTCAGCTTGACAGTATGGCAACAAACCAGCTTATCACATATATAAATATATGACAATCTACTTAAAAATTCTCAAAATTCCCTTCAGTGCACTTTTTAATACTGTAGAACTTCCTAATTTTTATCCCATCTGAAATGGTTTTGCTAGGTACTATTCTCACTAATACCGAACATACTTTTGTTTTTAAATCTCTATAATATGCATATTTGCAATGTAGATTCATTTTCCTATTTAAAATCTATTAAGTTCTCTGAGATTTTTTAAACAAATAGCTACTGAATTTCTCTAAATTTTCATCTGCTAGAGGCAAAGACATTGCTTTATCTTTGTATCTTTGGAAACTAGGAAACCCTGGAGATGAGACTAAGTAAATGTTTTAGATATGTACTGAATTTAAGATACTTTTCAGGGTTTACAATGGTAGGATAAAGAGTTTAAGAAATACATTTAAAAAATTTTTTTTTAATTTATTTGAGAAAGAGCACGAGAAAGGGAAGCTGCAGAGGGATAGGGCAAAGCAGTATCCCGTTGAGCAAGGGGCCTGATGCGGGCTTCAATCCCAGGACCACAGGATCGTGACCGGAGCCAAGGCAGATGCTTAATAGACTGAGCCACCCTGGTATCACTAGGAGATGCATTTTTGTATAATTCATACTAATAAAAATTATATTTTTTACAAAATAACTTTAAATATTTATTGTATATGCATGCATGTCAGTATACATATACACATATCAGTAATTCTCAGATTTGCTGATACTCTTCCTATAACATGCAATGTTTTGAGGGCTGTGAGTCAGATTTTGAGAAATGACTTCTCATTTGAGGACCTGAGTTTAGATGAAAAATAGCCAAAGAAATCCGAAGTACAAACTTGCCAACCAGTTGAAATGATAGAGCATATTTTATTTTTCTTCTCTGAAAGTTGTGTTGCAGCTGGAGCACTCTAAAATTATTTTTTTTCTCAAAAAAGGTTTTTTCTTTGGTATAAATTTAAGTACTTTTCAATTTAGAATGTTTTATTTCCCCTGGTAATACATTCCATTACCTAATAAGTTGTTTTACTACCTTAGGGCGTCAGAATTCAGTAATCCATATTTTTTGGATCTATAAATAATTTAAATAGGATAATCTTTGTTTTCAACAATCCATTAGTAAAAACATGAAAATTGCTGTAACACAAACCAATTACTTTTGGTCTTGTGTTCTTACTATAATCTGAGGAGAAATGTGTCCTCTCTCCATCTTCTTTTCCATATTATTTCTTACCAACAGCATCAAGTAGTACATCTAATTATTGACAAACCTAATAAATTTAAAAGAAATGTAACCCTGTGTTAAATTAGATTTTAGGGAAGTGGGGGAGATTAATGCGTGCAACCAACACAGGTGCTTTAATCGCCTTGATTTGTCTCCAATAATTTATAGGTAGATTTTCTTTATAATTTTTCTTACCTAAAGCTTGTAGAACATTAATATAAAAGTTGGACTGTGTTTGTTCTAAACAGCATTGTCTGACAAATAATTGATGAATCACCTGCTGATTTACTACTTAATGGTAACAGATATCTTAATTGAAGTTTTCCAATTGTGATTCTAAAGCGTTATTCAGTTTTTGTACAATAGACAAAATCCTGAATAACAGTCTCTCATATTTTTTGTCCCTAAGTCACGAATGAATGCTATTTATGTTTTCTATAATTTATATAAGTAAATCATTTATGCAAGACATCAAAAATTAAAAGTAAGTATAATTGTGTAAGTATTTAATATGTGCCAATTACTATACTGTATAACAGTTCTCAGCGGGGACATTTTTGTCCCTCAGGCAACATTTGGCAATGACTAGATAAATCTCTGGTCCTCACAAATAGGAGTTGCTACTGGATTGAGGACAGGATGTTACTAAGCATCTTACAGTGCACGGGACAGTGTCCAACAGCAAAGAATTATCCTACTCAAAATGTCAAAAGTGTGGAGATTAAGACCTTATTTTGGAGTTATCATAAGCAAGACAGAATTGCTGTTGTTTCAACTAAAATTTACAGTTTAACAGAAGAGTATGCTAGTAAGGATTAATTTAAACAATATTCACTTGTACTATTGAAAAGTGGTGTCATGTTAAAATCATAATCAAAATTTATATTTTGACAGGTTTAAAAGGGACCAATAAAAATACCTTTTTTCTTACTTGAGATTGAGGCCAATTAAGATGTAGAGATAGGAAAGAAATCATCTATTTTGCTACTTATGCATGTTAGGTTGGATCATGTTGCTAAAATATACAATTCAACCTTCTTATCCTATTCAGCTCATTTTATGTTTTTTTCCATTCCATTGTGAGAATTCATATAAACCCTCTCCCAAACTTCGCAGGAGAAATCTGAAAGAATATTAGGATTAAAATGATGACTTGTGGAACACAACCAGACCATTTATTAGCAATATGACCTAAGCAGAGCTACTTTACCATTCTGTAAAGTTAGGCTTCCCCAAGTGATATCACCTATGACATGTAGTTTTTCAAGAATTAAAATTGATAATGCATACTAAAAGTTAAGAATAAATACTCAAGTCTCCCAGTATTTGCTGGTGATTATCATCATTTATAGTCTCATCTGAAATTAAGAAGAGTTTCAAAATTAAACAAGAATTTATTATCTTTCCTCCTTCTTCAAAAAGAAAAAAAATTCTTTAAGCAAAGATATGTATTTTTTAAGAGAAGAATACTAATATACAATTGGAAACTCGTATAGTTGTATCTTCCTTTTATATTAGAAATTTAACCCTTCAGAAAGAAAGATGAGAGGTCTGCTCTTGGTGAAGCTTACTAATTATAATTTTCTGAAAAAAAATAGTTATCCTATGGTCCTATGTTTGCAGGAGAGAAGTAGAAATAAAATGGATCGAAGAGCCAAAAAATTGTGTAGAAAGGAAAAATTCAGTAGTACTACTTTTTCAATTGATGTAAGGCAAATCATAATGTTAGCTACTTATTTTGCTACGTAGGTAAACAATACATTTAATCATAATACTTACTACAAGTAATTCTACTCTCTAATTTTCATAATACTGGAAAAATGATTGTACCCTTTTGAGGACATAGAATAACAAGGTACATAAAAGAAAAAGGAAAAACAGTAAGAGTAAACAGAGAAGATGCAGTTGGGAACGTATGCAAAGATAGACATTTTTTCTTCAAAAGTAGAGATTTCTTAACTGTACTAGTCATTTAAATCAGACAGACGACAATGTTTATTTCATTTATTTTGATTCAAACACTTTTTGAAAAATATTTGTGTATCACTGGGAGTATAGGAAATATTTTAATTTTTACATGCCTAAAGGTTATGGCTCTAAAACCATATTCCTTCATCATAATTGGTGTTATTATTTGTGAAATTGGAAGAAGAATCATGAAAATCTGACTTTTTGAACATTTTTCAAGCATGTGAAAATAATCTCTGGTGCTGTCTGATTTTATAACATATAGTATGATGAGAACAAATATGAACTAAATAAGGACATCTTTATCTAAAATATCACAATATAACCTTAGTTGAAGGGCTACATATGTATAAGTACAAAAAAATCTTCAAAATAATAGAACATTTTAAAAGATTGATAATTAAGAACTGAGTTTTAATATAATAGCTTTAATATATCTTATCTACTGCTTAGTAATTAATAAATTCAACTTAATGTTTAATTTGTTTTAATTTACTGCTAATTACTCAGAAAATGAAGTGAGACAGAACACAAAGTTAAAAGGTCTGCTCTTAGAATCCAAATTATTTTCCTACCTGTTCAGAAAAGAAAGTCTGTAATCTTTTTAGTAATTCTTCATCTAATTTTCCTCATTGACAAAGTCTAACTGTGAATAGGTCATTTGTAACTATGCCTTTCAGGTATTTTTTACCTTGAAATAAAGTAGTTATGTATTTGTAACTTATAAAGTCATATCACTCTATTGTGATAAGCAAATTATTGCCTTATGAAATATAAATCATAATTTAGACAGGAAAATTCAATTACTATATATCAAATAGCATTTTTTCTTTCTATCATTATTTTTTCTCTAAATATAGTTCCTTGGTAAGGAAAAAATCATGCTACAAAAGATTAACTACAAGACCTGATCATATAGCACTTGGAAACTGAGGAAATATGTGCAAATTTACTTATAAAGATAAATTTCAGAAAATTATTTATTATAATACAAAATATCAGATTAGAAAGATCATTTCCATTTTATGTGTGTCCTATAAGTGATCACTTACTTGATTTACCGTATTAGATTGACTATCTACCTAAGAGCTAGTGTCCAAACTACCTGACTCTTTAATAGATATAAAACAAAAGTAATTGGTAATTCCAGTTCTGATGCTTGGATTAGTGTGGAAATCAGGGGCTTTGTCAAATAAATGAATTATTTGAATTGGAGTGAAGAGATGTTATTTAAGTCAGAGACATAGAGCTTAAATAAGTATTTTCATGAGAGGAATTTATATCCAAAACTCAAATGAGGGGGCGCCTGGGTGGATCAGTTGTTTAAGAGACTGCCTTTGGCTCAGGTCCTGATCTCAGGTGTTATCGAGCTCCCTGCTCATCAGGGAGCCTGCTTCTCCCTCTGCCCCTCCCCCTGCTCATGTTTTCTCTCTCTCTCAAACAAACAAAATCTTTAAAATACAAAACAAAACAAAATTCAAATGATACATGCTCTGTAATTCATTTTTTTCTGATTTGTTTTATTTATGGTATTACAGTGATTACAAAGTAGATAATTTAATTTCTCAATTTAAGTGAAAATATTGGCACTTCATTGTATCTTATTATAATACACTACTGTTTAAAAATAGAAAGTTCCTTTCAGAGCATCAGTTATCTTCTTTCTTCCGCTTTATCTCACTTTTACATTTCTTTTTTTTTTTTTTTTCACTTTTACATTTCATGAGCTCACTTACATTACCTTATTTAGGGAAACATTAGCTTTTCTCTCAATACTTCTGTAAGTCCAAGTATTAATTTAGTTTTGGCTAATACTTTTGATTGATAAGTCCAAAAATCTTGATTAACCTGTTTCTTCCTTCCCTATTTTCAATACAGAGGGTAGAAAAACAAAATACTCACTGAAAGGCTATCTTGAAACTAGGGGTGTCCAGTATGCTATTAACAGAATCACTAGGGATTTTTTTTTCTTTGCTTAAAAAGGTGACAAATGCCAGAAGAAAATTTGTTGGTAATACACTTTCATTCTTTTTCCTGCCTTACTCAAATACGAGATGTCTAGGACTCTACTAGCAATTTTATATCCATGGGGACAAAGTACAGGCATAAAGAGCTCGCAGCTAGGATAGAGAAACAGAACAGAGTTTTAGTTCCTTGTGACTGACATAAACCCTTATACATTTTAATCTCCTTTTCCTGATACTTGCCCCTAAAAATATTCCTTACTGAAAAAATGATCTTTGATATTACTCCTGTAGAGGTTTCCTCTCTCAAGTATGAAATACCAAGTTTTTATATAGACAATCTAATTAACAAGGTTAAGTCTCATAAACATGAGATACATGAAAAAGCAAGGCTTATGTGAGGGTCTCAAAATTTGAGATTTATTTCAAGGTTTGAATAAATACAAAATACCCAGTCTTCCACTCTTTACAGAATTCTAAGAGCCCATTCCAACCTTCTGGAGAGAAATTTAGACCTTATTTATACTAGAGAAAATTAAGAGCTTGCCCCAAAAGATCTTTTCCAAAATCTTCCCCAAAAGATGTTGACAATAAGTAATTTCCACAAACAACATGTATGCCTGCCTTTTTGTCAAGATACAGTGAAGGTGGCAAAGCTCAGAATCCAACCACAGTCATAGATATTCTAATCAGCACAGTATAGTCACTTTCTTTTGAATATGAAAAGAAAGCCAGAGAACCTGCCAGACATGTGAAGAAAATCTACAGCTCAGGTAAGATAGATACTAAGATAAACAAGAACATACAATGAAGAAATGTGCCCTTTTAGGCCAGGAATAATAGATTCACTGAAAGTGAAGTTTTGTGGGATACCTCAAGCAACAGAGATCCTCTAAGTTATGATTTCCATGCTATATTATAAATGAATGCATAACTTACATGTTCTCTAGGAAGCCATGACTCAGTTCTGTGTGTGTTCATGATGAGTAATCCTCTTGCAATGAATATCATATTAAGGACACTCAAGAAGTAAAATCTCTACCTCCTAGCAAATATCAGTAGCGTCAGTACCCAGAGACCCATTATATAAAGACATTAGACCGAGTCATCTCTATTTTTTTTCTTGCCCATGGGGATCTCCATTTGGTAAAGTGAACACATAGGTTGCAGGACGGATTTTTTTTTAATTATTTTCCCATCTCCAAATCAGCGGAATGGGTAAAATTAGAGGCACTGATAATGACATATTTTTAAGGATTTGGAACAACTGGAACTCTCACACATTGCTGGTAGGAGTGTAAAATGATACAACATCATTTAAAACTCATTTGGTAATTGATACTTACATAAAAATTCACTTATATTTCTATGATGAAAATTTAAATGAAATTTAAAATAAAGATAAGTAAATATACATATTCATGAAACACTTGTACTGTGGTGTGCAGAGCAGCTTAATTCATAATAGCTAAAACCAAAAATCCATAATGTGCAGCAGTATGAATAAAGAAATTGTGACATATTTATACTGCAATACTTACACAGCAATAAAAAGGAATGAAGTCCTGATACAACAAGGGTGAATCTCAAAACACTTTGTATGTGAAAGAAGCCTAAAACAAAGATCTTCCACATTTTATCTTTTATTGACATCCAAGAATGGGTAAAATGAATTTATAATCATAGAAATCAGATTAGTTATTGTCCCTGAGTAAGAATGGTGGTTGGTTTACCATGGTAGTATTGGTCAAAGGAGGCAATAGAGAATATTTGGAGGTGGTTGAAGTAACTTACAATTTATTTTGGGCAGTGATTACACGATTGTATGCAGTTGCCAAAGCTCAAGACACTTAAGATTTATTAACATTTTATTTATTTTTTAATATCTATCAGTTTTATAGTCATGTAATATGTTTATTAAATATGTTTATACCTACACATGGATTTATGTTTATTGTACATAAAAGATAGGATATAAGGAATTTTAATAAGATTCTTAATATATCTTCAAAAATATAAATACATTTTTATGGAAAATAAGAAAAGAAACACAAAGGAAAAAGAATGAGACTGATATCATATTTTCAAGTTTTCCTAGATGTTAGAATACATGATATGAAAATATGTCAGAAAATATGATATCACTGTAATTCTGAAGGAAATTACTTTCAAACTAGAATTCTATATCCAGTTAAATTTTTAAGCAACATGAGAGCAGAAGGAAGATATTTGGACACTAAAATACTCTGAAAGTTACCTTCCTTTGAATATTTCCAGAAAGGAGTGAAAATTGGGCTGCCTTGCAGGAGAAACACCCTGGAAAGAAACATAGGTTGCAAGAACCTAAGATTAAACATTCTTCCCTCACTGAAATCCAGTCACACTGAAATCTGGGCTTCTTGCACTTATAATAAATTCATTCAGCATTCTTTGCTTCTAGACACTTGCACTTTCTCATCACTCTTCAGTAAATTAACGTTTCCTAGATATCTGCATGACCTGCCTCTTCAACTCAGTCAGATTCTATTCAATCATTACCTAATATTAAAGGTATTTACCGACCATTTTCCATTACACAGCCACCCTACCCTTACTTGCTCACTCTCTAACCCCTTATCCTGTTTAATTGGTTTTCATAAGATTCATCTCCACCTGATATCAAATGCAATACATAAATTCATGTCTTAATAGTGTATATGTCATTAAACATACTTATATATAATTCATTATAGTGTCTACTGATTGTCTTTTTGCAAGAATGTAAGTTATTTTATTTTATTTATTTGATGGAGAGAGAGTGTGAGAGAGCGCAAGCAGGGGGAGAAACAGAGGGAAAGACAGGCTCACCTCTGAGCAGAGAGCCCGATTCAGGACTTGATCCCAGGACCCTAGGATCATGACCTGAGCCAAAGGCATACGGTTTACTGACTGAGTCACCCAGGTGCCTGCAAGAATGTAAGTTCTATTGCTATCTGAGATTTTGTTAGTTTTTTCACAATAACCTCGGTACCTAGGAAATTGATAGAATAATGAGTATTTATTGAATAGATAACTTTTATATCAATCATTAAAAAATCACACTAATGCACTATATTTCTCTTTGTTCCTGTGTGAGGCAAATACAACTTTTTATTAATTTTATTGTCATTTGAAAAAAAATTCTTGAGAAGAAGAGGAAAGAGACACATGTCCAATCTGCAAACTCTTTCATGAATCACTTTAAAACAGTCTTATATGGTCAGACAAAATTTCCCAAAGGAAGTGCTAGCAAAGCTATGCTATGACTAACACATAGAGAACAACTTTTTTAAAAAAGATATGATCAAACGTGAATAATACAATTTTGGCCATGCTGCTAGGATATGATGGTGAGATTATTATTTTGTAAAGTGCTTTGCCAGTGTATTAAATCTGATCTAAGAAATGAAACTATCTAGACTACTGGGAAGATGTCCAAACAGTTTTTGGTGTGTTCAGGCACCGATGGTCACTATTTCACATTTTCATTTTACTTTGCTGAGAATATTGATTTAATTTAAACTGGGTAAAATTGTACCTACTTTGGTTTATTTCACTGAGTGTAAAGTCACCTCCATGTCATTTACTTTACATAGATGAATGTTTTTTTTTCCTCTCTTCAGGGTTTCCCAAGAGCAAGTGACATGCGTTGTATTGCAGTTTTGTGTCATGAGCTCAGTATTTTTTTTTTGTAAAGGTGATTCGTGGTTATAATTCTGTTTTAAAGTTTATAAATGATTAAAATTCCATGATTATATCAAGAAGCTTATTCCATTTTTGTAAGAATCACAGATTATCGTGGCATTTTCTGTTGACCTAAATGTTGCCTCTCTTTCATATACAGCATTATATTTCTTGCTTTATATCTTGGAAAAGAAACGCCAAAAAATTCTTATCTCATTTCCCCTATTAGTTAACAGCATTCATTATTGGCAAGCCATCTAACCTTTCTGCAATTTATTTAAGTAAGGACATTCATCTCAAAATACGTTTTCCAAATGATGGTTCTAGAAGCTCTTATTGGGGTTAAACATTAACGCTCACTCTCTCACTCTCTCTCTTTTAATATTTTGTTTATTTATTTGTCAGTTAGGGAGAGAGAGTGTGCACAAAGCAGGGGGAGTGGCAGGCGAGGGAGAAGCAGGCTCCCCACTGAACAAGGAGCCCAAGGTGGGACTCAGTCTAAGACCTTGGGATCATGACCTGAGCCAAAGGAAGACGCCTAACCAACTGAGTCACCTAGGTGTCCTGGGGTTCAACATTATCTTCAGGAGATATCTTGCTAGGATGTGGAAAGCATTTAAGGGCAGAAATCAACTAGGTAGGATTTGGGAGGCCTTCAGTCTCCCTTTCTTCTGATTTCTGCATGCCCACTAAACACCTCTCTATTATATCTGCTATGCTTGCATTTAAGCGTTTTTAATTTTTTTATACAAAAATAATTTTGGACCAAAATTTATCCTTCCAAAATAGTAACATTATTGATCCTTTATTGTTTATGACCTTGCATACTTACAAAAGGTTCTTCTATCTGTTTAAGGAGTTATCTGCTACATTTGTCTATACTGAGATATCAGAAGAAAGCCCAGTGCAGAAGCATGTTTTGGTTTTTTTTGCATTCCCAAAGTTAGACTAGTACAAAGCTCCAATGAGTGTTCAACAAAAGGTTGATTATTGACTGATTTGATGATTTCATAAATATATTTCAGAATAACTCCATTATCCAAACTTCCTTCTCCTTATCAGTTAGCTGATAATTTCAATTAATCCCTACTCTCTGTTTAGAATAGGGAACATTTTCACAGCCATCATCTTCAAACATGTCTCTCAAACGCTGACACCTTCATAATGAAACCGATTACAGAATATTTGTTCATTCAAGTGTAATTTCCCAAACTATTTTCTGCCGTATCCATTAGTATACTTTGGCTTCTTGTAAGTCTAATCAAATAATCCAAGTTTCCTTACTTTTTTACGATTATCAAGATGAGTTCCTGAAATGTGTGAATTTTGTTAAGGTTTTTGTCAATGTCAGTGTACTCTCAATACTAAAATTCAAAAATAAATAATGTTTTCATTAATGCACAGAGAAAAATATATTATAGTCCTGAACCTTTTCAGAATGCCTACCCTACTAAACAGAACTTTACATTTGCATGCTTCATGCTGAATGGAGCAGGTACCATCACTCATTATAGGATTTTTCAACTTTCCCATAACTGTCATAGCACAGAGGGTACTAGGAATAAATCACTAAGTAGCCATACTATAGTGAATTATATATAGATTTGATTATGACAATGCTGAATAGATAATATTAACTCTCTGTAACAGGTAAACCCTCTCCCTTATAAACAATTCTCAAGCCCATGGTGATGGTAGAGAAATAGAGATTATTACTCCAAAGTGTACCATCATGACTAGAGAGAAAGGGGCAAATAAAAACTTAATTGTTACAGAACCACACACCCATGCTGATGCTTTCAAATATATCACTTTCTTATTTTTTTTTTTGTCTCTCTCTCTCTAATCTATAAACTTACGACTTGATGGTCTTGGGATTAGTTATATGAAGTGGGGAGGTAGGTAATTTTGACTGAAGATTAACTATTTTTAATGTAACAACCTTAGTTTTAGACCTATGTTTTACTGGGTTTCAGCTCTTGTATTAGAATAAATTTGACAAAATTTGTAATTAGAGAAAATATACATCTCTGTGATCTCTGTGAAACAACTGCAGGGATAGAGATTTAGAAAGTTTTGTGTTTTTTTTTTTTTTAAGCTATGTAATACTAACAAAGAGGTCTTGGCAAATTATTTTACCACTCATTTAATTCTATTTCCAACCCTCCCCTGTTTAACTTTCATTCATTCCTTAAGGATCCTGCTCAAACTTAGTTTTCTCATTTGACAGACCGAGTTTCTTTTTCTCAGGCACCATCTTCTCTCTGTATTTTTAAAACTAATAAACATTTTTTTAAGCAGTTACAGGTTCACAGGACAATTGACTGAAAAGTTCAGAGAATTCTGTATAGCATTTGTCTCTATACATTCAAATTTCCACACTCTCAACATCCCTGCAACAAACTGCAGTTCATTATCAATTGATGGACCTGCATTGACATATTATTATTCAAAGTCCATCATTTACACTAAGATTCACTCTTGGTGTTCTATGGGTTTGGATGAATGTATAATGACATGTATCTATATCCACCACAGAATACTTTCACTGCTTAAAAATCCCCCAGACTCTGCCTATTCAGTCTCCTTCCCTTCCCCCAAATACCTGGCACCACTAATCTTTTTACTCTTTAAAGTCTTTTTCAAAATGTCATATAGTAGGAATCATAGGTAGATGTACCTATTCAGATTTATTTTTTCAATTAATTATATGTATTTAAGATTCCTTCATGTCTGTTCATGGCTTGACAGCTCATTTATTTTCAATATTGAATAATATTCCATTGTTTAGATATGCCACAGTATATACATTCATCTATTGAAGGGCATCTTGGTTTCATCCAGATTTTGACAACAGTTTAAATACTTTACTCCACTGCCTTCTTACTTGCATTTCTGAGAGTTCAGATCCAAATCTTATCTTTGCTCTTTTATTGATAAGTATATATATATATATATATATATATACTGAGTCACCCAGGTGTCCTGGGGTTCAACATTATCTTCAGGAAATATCTTGCTAGGATGTGGAAAGCATTTAAGGGCAGAAATCAACTAGGTAGGATTTGGGAGGCCTTCAGTCTCCCTTTCTTCTGTATATATATATTTACACATATATATTTCAATATATACAATATATATTGTATTTATACAATATGATATGTACTTATACAATAATATTGAATTTATACAATAAATATATTTTATAATATAATAAAATAATTTTATTATACAATAAATATACACCAAATAATATTGTCACTATAAAATAAAATAAAATTATACAATTTTATTATACAATAAATATACACCAACTACTATTGTATTTATACAATATATACATATTGTATTTATACAATATATACAATATAAATATATTGTATTTAAATATATACATATATATACTTCAATATATACATATATATTTAAACCTCCTCTGGCTTCTTTCAAGTTTTCTTACCTTTGATTTTCTGAAATCTGAGTATGTTTGATATGCCAAGGTGTAGTTTTTGTTTTGTTTTGGTGTTAATCCTGTTTGCTGTTTTCGGAGCTTTCAGGATCTGTGGTTTGGTGTCTGAAATTACTTTGATGGAGATTTAGTCAATTCTGCTTCAAAGGTTGCTTCTACTGCTTTCTCTTTTCTCCTCCTGGTATTTCATTATCCGTGTTAAACTTTTTGTAGTTGTTACACAGATCTGGATATCGTGTTCTGGTTTGCTTGCCTTTTTTTTTTTTTTTTTTTTTTTTGCTTTACTTTGCTTTTTAGTTTTGGTAGTTTCTACAGTCATATACTTAAGCTCAGAGATTCTTTCCTCAGCAAGGCTCAGTCTACTAATGAACCCATCAAAGGCATTCTCTAACATTTCTTTATTACTTTTTTCATTTCCATCTCTCCTTCTACATTATACATTTATGCTTGCTGCTCATTGTTTGCCTCTTCCATTAAGCCCTTAGCTTATTAATCATTGGTAAAAACAAAAACAAAACAAACAAACAAAAAAATAAAACTTGTTCTGATAAGTCTGCTATTCCTGCTATACCTGACTCTGGTTCTGATGCTTCTTCAGACTCTTCAAACTGTGATTTTTTTCTTCTTAGTGTGCCTTGTAATTTTTGGTTGAAAGGTGAACATGATATATTGAGTAAATGGAACTGTGGAAAATAGGCTTTTAGTAATATAGTGATTAAAATTCGGAAGAAGGGAAGCTTTCTATATTCTTATGATTAAGTCTCAGTCTTTTGTGAGACTGTGCCCCTGGACACAGTTAATTTCACCAATGCTTCTTAATCAACCCGTCCCCATTAGTTAAAACTAGATGACTAGGTCTGTAAATTTCCCTTCCTCCACATGAAAGGTTAGAACCAGTCGGAGTTTATTATTTCCCTTCTCCTGGGTAAAACTCCAACAGATTAGGCTCTGGTAAATTACTTTTTCCTAAGGGCAGGCCTTATGAAGAAGAATAGAATACATCTATACAATGGAATATTATGCCTCCATCAGAAAGGATGAATATCCAACTTTTGTATCAACATGGACAGGACTAGAAGAGATTATGCGGAATATTCTAAAATATTTTAAAATGACTACTTTTCCACTCCCTTCCCTACAAGAAACAAGAGAGAATTTTTCTCTGATACTCACTTTGAGAACCTGATAGAGCTCCTGGATATAGAATTCATGGACGTGTAGGTTCCTCCTTATGACTGAGTCCCCTTGTAGTTTTTAACATTTGGACTTGTCTACACTAAGCCTCTAGCAATTTGTCAATGAAAGTTTTCCTATGGAAGCATTGGTTTCAGCTGGAGTTTCTGTTCCTGGGTTTCTCCTAGGATAAGTTGGGATTCTCTGTATCCACTTACTTATCTTTCTCACCAATATTGGGAGCAGTAATTTGCCCTGTGTCCTCACTTCTTTGTCATCTCCAAAAATAGTTGTTGATTGTTTTTCCAACTTCATTGGTTTATAATTGATGTATAACATTGTATAACTATACAGTGTACAATATGATGATCTGATACACTTAAATATTGTGAAATGATTACCACAGTAAGGTTAGCTAACACATATATCTCCTCACATAACCATCTTTTTCAATGATGAAAACATATAAGATTTACTCTCTTAGCAATTTTAATGTATACATTGCACTGCAATTAACACGGTGTGTAATAGATTCCTAGAACTTGTTTATCTTATAGTAAAGTTTACACCCATTGACTGACATCTTGCCATTTCCCCCACATCCCAGCCTCTGGAAACCATTATTCTTTCCTCATTTCTATGAGTTTAGCATTTTGGGATTCCACATGTAAGTGATGTCATGCCAAATTTGTCTTTCTGTCTGACTTATTTCACTTTGCATAATGCCCTCAAGATCCATCTATGTTGTGACAAATGGCAGGAATTCCTTCCTTTATATGGCTGAATAATAATCCTTATATATACACATATCCCACATATTCTTTATCCATTCACTCATTGATAGAAATTAAGTTAATTTCATGCTTTTGCTATTAGAAATTGTGCTGAAATGAACATAGGAGTACAGGTATCTCTTCAAGAGAGTGATTTCATTTCCTTTCGATATACACCCAGAAGCGAGATTGGTGGATCATATGGTAGTTTTATTTTTAATTTTTTGAGGAACCTCCATATTGTTTTCCATAGTGACAATACCAGTTTCTATTCCTACTAACTGTACAAGGGTTCTCTTTTCTTCTTTTCTTGCCAATACTTACTATCTGTTGTCTTTTTTATTACAGCCATTCTAACACATGTGAGAAGATATTTTGTGGTTTTGATTTGCATTTCCTTGTTAAGTAGTGATAATGAGGACTTTTTCATGTACCTGTTGGCCATTTGTAGATCTTCTTTGGGAACATGTCTATTTAGGTCCTTTATCATTATTAAACTGGTTATTTGGTATTTATTCTGTTGAATTATATCAGTTCTTTATGTATATTGGATATTAATACTTTATGAGATATAGTTTGAAAATACTTTCTCCTTTTTTGTAGGTTGCTTTTTAATGTTGTTAATCATTTATTTTGCTATGCAGAAGCTTTTCATTTTGACATAGTCCAATGTGTTGATTTTTGTCTCGTTTCCTTTATTTTTTGTGTCATATCCAAAAATCATCAAGAACAACTTTTAGGACCTTCCTCCCTGTTTTTGTATGAGGAGTTTTATGGTTTCAAATATTACATTTAAATCTCTAGTACATTTTGAGTTATTTTTTGTGAGTGGTATAAGATAGGGGTACAATTTTATTATTTAGCTTGTGATTTTCCAGTATTTCTAGCACCATTTATTGAAGAGACTACTCTAGCACATTGATTATTATTGGCTCCATTGTTAAATGGAGTTGAGCAGATAAATATGGATTTATTTTTGGTCCCTTGATTTTGTACCATTGGCCTGTATGACTGTTCTTACACTAGAACCATGTAGTTTTCATTCCTATTGCTATGTAATATAGTGCAATGACTCCAGCATTGTTCTTTCTCGGGATTGTTTTAGCTATCCAGAGTCTTTTGGACTTCCATATGTATTTTAAGATTTTTTTTTCCATTTCTGTGAAAAATGCCTTGGGAATTTTGATAGAAACTGCATTGAATCTCTAGATGGCTTTGGGCAGTGTGGACATTTTTACAACGATTATTCTTCCAATTTATTAGCACAGACTATTTGTTTTTTTCAATTTATTTTATCAGAGTCTTATAATTTTTATTGTGCAGCTCTTTTGCTTCCTTGATTAAATTTATTTGTAAATATCTTATTCTTGTTGATACTACTGTAAATGAAATTGTTTTCTTTATTACTTTTCCAGGTAGTTTGTTGTTAGTGTGTAGAAACACAATTGATTTCTGTGTATTGATTTTGCATCCTGCAATTTAACTATGGAGTGACCACTATTCCTACACTTACACTACCACCTTTCTTAACTTTCCATTTACTTTCCCCATCCCTACATTATTGGAGACTGTTGGTACACTATATGTACAGTGGAGAGAATCAAGAGGTTACAATGCAAGTGAAATAATCATTGGAATTGTATATGCTAAATGAATGAGAGCCATGGACAAAGAATGAATATATAGTTTGGTTAGATTGGGGATATGCAGGGGAGATCTCTTCAGAGTTTTGTGTAGGTTAGAATTTCTGTAGAATAGCAAAAAAGAAAGGGCAAATTTACAGTGTATTGAATATCCTAAAAAAAAACTGGAATATATATATATATATATATATATATATATATATATATGATGAATTTTTTGTATATTTGATGATTCTATAAAAATAATATTTTTTAAAAAAGTTTTATGAACTTTTATGCAATACAGATAAAGGACTTCCTTAAAACAACGTGGTCTTAAATAATACTAGTTTCATTTTCCCTAGTATGTAGAGGAACAATTCTTTTACTCCTGATTTTTTTTTTTACTCCTGATTTTTTTTTTAATTTTGCTTGATTTATAAAGAATGTCCATAGCATTTAATAAGACCTTATGCTGATTTCATATTTCACTGATAATTATCCAAAAACTATCATTCACCATGTGCCTAAACCATGCACAAAGTAAAAGGGAAAGCAATTTTGTTGAAATCTCTTTTGATTTAAAACTCTAAGAATAATAACCTAATTTAGTAGAATCTTCAACTTCAAGTGACAATATAAAGATAGATTTTTCCTAAAAAGTTTAGGTTTTCACACTTTTTCATCTTCAATAAATAAATAATCAAAATCCATAGATACCACATATAAGAACATTAGATTCTGGAAAATTCAAGGCTATTCCCTGGATGATTCCACAGAAATACCTTTGTCTAGGAGTAGAGATGGGATTTCTTCCTAGAGACAATTCCCAGGGCAGACCATGTGTATGTGCATGCATTCATGTGCATATCTGTGTGTGGATATGTACATGATATGTGTTGGAAAGCAGAATTTTAATTTAAATCAGATTACATGTTCCATAAGCTTCCTACATGGGTAAAAATAAGTCAAAATACAAGTCATAGATTTGAAGGTAGAAGAAAGTTTAGAAGTGAGTAGGTTGGGATTTTAAACTTTTACATTTTTCACCCACTTTTTGGCCAAGTGACAGAAAGGAGAGATGGGAATAATGTGTAGAATGGTGTGTTGATTTTCCTGAATTTATTCCTCAGGAGGAATGATTACTCACTAGACTTCATACTCTTCCTTAAGCATTCTCTCTGGTCACCAGTCGATGTAGTTTCCCATCGGTATTCTGGCCATTGTCCATGGGACTGAATTATTTCGAAGATCTCCCATGATTCTGCCACCTTTTACTCACCATTTCTGGAACTTTTTTTTTTCTCTGGAACTTTCTTATTTGGAAAATACATCAGATTTTTAAGTAGATGCACTACCTCTTTCTCACTCATAAATAAGACCAAAGTTTGGTCTGATTCTTAATCTAGGGAAAAAAACAAAACCACAAAATGTAAACAATAATAGTTTAAATGAAAGTGTTGGACATAGGAGGAGGAATGATGAAATAGAAAAAAAAACTAAAAAACAAAATTTGGATAATGTTTTCCCATGATCATTAGTTTGAATTCTAGAAAAGTATGAAGAATAAAAAGTACTGACAAATGTGGATGGGGAATCCCTACTCTGGAGCAATTATAAAAAGGAAAAATTACAAGGGCACCTGCAGTGGGTTAAAGTCTCTGCCTTTTGCTCAGGTCATGATCTCAGGCTCCTGGAATCGAGCCCCACATCAGGCTTTCTGCTCAGCGGGGACCCTGCTTCCCCCTCATTCTCTGCCTGCCTCTCTGCCAACTTGTGATCTCTCTCTCTCTGTCAAATAAATAAAATCTTTAAAAAATAAAAAAAGGAAAAATTACAGATTTAACACAAAGGTATCCCCAACTCTATTCCCTTAAAATAGTTTTAAAAAATTCTATCAATGGGAAAAATATTTAATACTGAAAAGATAATAAATTTAGGAACATATTTTGATGGAAATAGCATAATGGCCATTTTTGACAAAAATAGAAAATATAAAATACCAAAAGGAACAAAGTCGGAACAAAACAAAATATTATGTGACTATAAAAAGATAAACACTGTTAGGGGCACCTGGATGGCTCAGTGGGTTAAGCCTCTGCCTTCTCTCAGGTCATGAGCTCAGGGTCATGGGATCGAGTCCCGCATGGGGCTCTCTGCTCAACAGAGAGCCTGCTTCCCCCCTCTCTCTCTGCCTGCCTCTCTGCCTACTTGTGATCTCTCTCTCTGTCAAATAAATAAATAAAATCTTTAAAAAAAAAAAGATAAACACTGCTAGTATTTTGTTTTCTATTCCCCCAGAGTCTCTAATTCTATTCATATTCTGTTTCTGCGTTGAGTGTTTAAAACATGCCATGAATGGGGCGCCTGGGTGGCTCAGTGGGTTAATACTCTGCCTTCGGCTCTGGTCATGATTTCAGGATCTTGGGATCAAGCCCTGCATCTGGCTCCCTGCTCAGCGGGGAGCCTGCTCCGCCTCCCTCTCTGCCTACTGTGATCTCTTTCTGTCAAGTAAATAAATAAAAATCTTAAAAAATAAGTAAATAAAACATGCCATGAATGATTCTGTGTGCTTTACATGTCTAAACTAATTATGTTCAATAAATGTTTGAAATACTATTTTTGTTCTTATTTATGAATGAAGAAACTATGAGAAAGTATTTAGAGAATGGCAAAAATTTTCAAGGCATTGGTGGTACAAACCCACATTGAAAGAAGATATTTACAGTTTTCAAATAAAACAGATATAAGAGTGAGTATTTTTTAAAAAGCAACTTAGTCTACCTTATGCAGCAATTTGACTCATGTCGTCATTTAATCAAACATAGCATATAGTCTGTAAGTTTTTTACATACTACCTCATTCCACTGTCTTTCACCAGCACTGTTCTATGTGGAATTCCTCAGCATACCAGGTACTATAGATTTTGCTTGGCATTTGCAATTCTTTTGTCCCTCTTACCTTGCTGCCCTCATTCATTCCTCACCAACCTCTTTCACCAACATGTACATACATAAACACACACACACATATTCATTCCGTTACACATTCACACTTCGACCTTGCTCTTCTCTATCTGGTATCTTATTCATTATCCTTCACTAACCCTTTCATATGGGTATGCTGTGAACTTTTATATATACTTTATATATTTTATAGAGTATGTAATATATATAATATATAAATTATGATATATATAGACAATTACAGGAAGGCTGTTTACCCAGTGTGTATATATATATATATATATATATATATATATACACTTTACAAAGTATATATTTATAAAGTATATTCAAAGTATATATATATATACTTAGTACATACATATACTAAATATACTGTTATATATATTTATATATTTTGTGTGTGTGTATGTATATATATATACTATTTACATATATATACTTTGTATATACGAAGTGTATATATATTATATATACACACATACTTTGTAAACAGCCTTCCTGTAATTGTATCCAAATGTACTCTGTGATATCTTTCTGGATGGAGGCTAGAGAGAGTTTGGGCACATTTGTGACACTGCATTTATGTTTTATACATGTCCATTTTTTTTTTGATTATTTGCTTTATTCTCTCAATTGAAGAATACTGATGAGTAATTACAAAAAATTCAAAAATTATATCATTTTTATCATATATCAATGTTATTTTTTTGTTTGTTTGCTTTTGTTTTTTCTAAAGATTTTATATATTTGACAGAGAGAGAGAGATCACAAGTAGGCAGAGAGGCAGGCAGAGAGGGGGAAGCAAGCTCCCTGCTGAGCGGAGAGCCCAATGCAGGGCTTGATTCCAGGACCCTGAGATCATGACCTCAGCCGAAGGCAGAGGCTTTAACCCACTGAGCCACCCAGGCACCCCATCAATGTTCTTTTGAATAAGAAATTTTTTTTTTTTTGAACAAGAAATGTTAAGAATACAATGAATATAGTTTTAATTAATGAGTAATTATTAGGAGGTTCACATATTTTTCCACAGATGTCTAAGCTTGGAAAAGGCCTTTTTACCTTTTTATTTCCTTGCTAATCAATTCTTATAATCCTGGCTAATTTTTCTTATTAAAAGAGTCATACTGTTATTTAAAAGATTCTGACTATGTGTGTGTGTGGGTGTGTGAGAGAGCGTGCCCATATCCAAAATCCTTACAGTCTACTGTGCTCAAACTGGTTGAAAAGAGATTTCTCAACCGTTCACTTTCTCTCTGTTTGTTTTGGTTTAATTTCCAATCTAATGTGTACCTACTGGAAATTTTTCAAATTGGACAATTAGATATTTGAATTTATTATTATATTATTGATACAAACAAGAAATGCCCACTATAGGGTGTTATTGTAGAGATGTGCAGCTGAGAAAATATAGGACAATATAGCAGATACTTCTTTGTATGTATCAGGAAAAGTTTAAAGGTTTTTAAAAAAAGATCTGGTCTACAAGTAAACTAAATTTTAGGTTTGAATCTCAGATGATTCTCTGTTTTTCATATGGAATAATGCTAAACTTAAATTTTCATTACCTCCATTATTTCCCTTTACAAAATTGGCTTTCTGTGAAAAATGCTAAGCTTAAATTTTCATTACCTCCATTATTTCCCTTTACAAAATTGGCTTTCTGTGAAATGATGACTTAGACTATATAGACCTTTGCTATTCTTTTTTTTCTCCCCAAATTTGTTTATTTTAATTTTTCAGTGTTACAAGATTGATTGTTCTATTCTTAATAGAAAGTCATATTGCTGGGGCGTCTGGGTGGCTTAGTGGGTTAAAGCCTCTGCCTTCGGCTGAGGTATGCTCTCAGGGTCCTAGGATCTAGCCCAGCATTGGGCTCTTTGCTCAGCCGGGAGCCTGCTTCCCCCTCTCTCTCTGCCTGCCTCTCTGCCTACTTATGATCTCTCTCTCTCTCTCTGTGTCAAATAAATAAACAAAATCTTAAAAAAAAAGAAAGTCATATTGCTAATAATAATGTATTTGGAATTGTGGAAAAATGTTTTGAGTTGTAAAAAGTTAAGATTAACAGTGCTTCAAGTGCAGAAAAAAATTGTAACTTGCATGAGAAATTTGTAACTTGCATATAAAAATCATCTTTTGAGGCAAAGATTTAATGAATTGTTACTGAGAAAGCTTGCTTTGTTCATTTATTAAAAATGATGTTTCAAATTATTAATGAAGTTTAGCATGAAGAAATAGGACTTTACGTCATTTGTTTTTGCTGAAGATAACATTAACATTTTTTAGAACTTTCAGTAGAGGAAATTTTTTGGTAAACCTGCTATTGTTAGATTTTGTTTTGTATCGAGTTGTGTGCCAGTCAACAATTGAATGGCACACAGAGTATATTACTTAATGAGTCTTAAAAATAAATAAAGCATTGCCAGCAAACCTCAAGAGATTCCACTATATTTTTATATGGAAAATAAATACACTACCATTTCAGCAAAAACAAAAACAAACAAAAAAGTCAATTAAATAACCTTAAAATCAAAAAAAAATAATAATAACCTTAAAATCCCTTAGAAATTCAAGACACAACTGACTTCAGCATACTTAACTAAGTAAAAATAATTCTTAATTTGACAGTCTTTTAAAATAGAAAATTGAACATAAACTAAAATTCATTGTAATAAAATTTAAAATTTACCCAACTTAAATTTCAAAACCTCTTGCAAAAGTGGACAACTAGAAAGTCGTTTGTTGCATTATTTTTTTTTTTACTTTAAAAGCCAGGAAATAATCTAAATATTTATTAATAATATTTGTCAAACAAAATAACATCATTCAAGGATTTAAAAGAATAAACTATGACTTTAAATATCAATGTGAGTAGATCTCTCTCTAAAACAGGAGGTTGGTGAACAGAAAATACAGATTGAGAAAGAATAATGCAGTTTATTAAAAAATAAGCAAACATATAAGTGATTTTATACATTGCTTACGAAAATCGTATCTGTTGGTAAATATAGAAATTGTGGGCTAAGGGCTCCTGGGTGGCTCAGTCCTTAAGTGCCTGCTTTCAGATCAGGTCATGGTCCCAGGGTTCTGGGATCCAGCTGTATATTGGGCTCCCTGCTCAGCAGGGGAAGCCTGCTTCTCCCTCTCCCATACCCCTCTCTTGTTGTGTCTCTCTCTGTCAAATAAATAACATCTTTAAAAAAAAAAGAGAGAAAAAAAAATAAAAAAAAAAAAAAAGAGAGAGAGAGAGATGTGAGCTGGAGAAATATCCATGGAACTTTTCATAGTATTTCTCTATGGGAGGGAAGGAGAATTGTGGGAAGTGAGTAAAGAGAACTTCAAACAAATCTGCTATCATAAATGTTTCTATTTTCTCTTTTCAAGATGAAAGGAAGCAATTAAACACAATGTTTAGGGTGAACCCTGAAGTGATGGAACATGACTGTTTGTTATATTGTTCTTTATAATCATCTCCATTTTTTAAATTTCTGGGACCGAAAAAGAGAACTATTCATTTTTTGCAGGAAACAGAAGTTTCTACTTTCTAACATGTTTAAGGAAACTGCCATGAATATGGTATAGAAAACATAAGTTTGCTTGATAATGAAATCGGAGTCTAATCATCAGAAACAACAGACACATTGGTGATGACAGAAGTCAACCTGATTATTTTTTATAAAGATTGTATCTTATTTGTATTTTATAAAGATTTGTATTTCATTCACAAGTAGGCAGAGAGGCAGGCAGAAGGAGCAGGGGATGCAGGCTCCCTGCTGAGGAGAGAGCCCACCTGAGCCGGAGGCAAAGGCTTAACCCACTGAGCCACCCAGGCACCCCAACCTGATTCTTTTTTAAATAAGAGGATTGAGGGGTGCCTGGTTTAGTTGGTTAAGCAGCTAATTCTTGATTTCAGTTCAGGTCATGATTTCAGTGTCCTGGGATCAATCCCTGCCCTGGGTTCCCTTCATTTTTTTTTTTTTTTTCTGTCTCAGAGTGAGTCTGCTAGAGGATTCTCTCTCTCTGCCTCTCCTACAGCCCCATCCCGTCCTTCTCTAAAATAAGTAAATCTTTAAAAAAATAAGAAGATTGAGACCCAGAGGGTTTCAAATGTGCATAGTTTCTCATGACCTAAATTTGCTTAACATTTCTACCAAAGAAGTGGATTACTATTTTAATTTGGGTTCTTTTGTGAACTAAACATTTTATTGAAAATCATACATAGAATAATTAAAATTTGAAAAAAAAAGAGTTCCAGGTCAAAAAAACTAAATTACTTAAAGGGGGACAAAGAACTTGAAGGGTAATTCATCTTCCAGAAAGTCTGTTATCAGACTGCTTGCTATGAAACTTTCTCAGGATTTGGATGCTATTCATAATCCAAAACTAGATGTCACCAGAATGATGCTGTTTACCTTGGGCAATATGCTTGCACGAGAGAAAATCTGATCATGATGTCAGACTTGTGAAACACTGGAGAAATATATATGTTTTGTTAAAACAAATAAAAGAGATACACTGTGAAAATGTCAATATTTGTGAAGAGGTCTTTCTAGACAGAGGCTCATCCTCTATGTTCCTGACAAGAAATTTGGCTCTCTTGAAGGATAAACAATCTGCCTCTTAACTCAGGAGAGGATAGAACTTTTTTAAGATCCACCAACAGCATATTACTTGGACTGTATTACTTCTTGCCCTTCAGGGACGGGTGTTTCAACTCAAAGTGATATTTATTCCAAATACCATACTAAATATTTTTGTAATCTTCAACTTGATTTCCTGAGTAATTCCTGTCTCATAGACCCATCAGAATGACTTTTAGGTTAAAGGGAGCCCTGAGAGTCAAGATAGACCAAGAATCTCAATGAAACGACGTGACTTCAGAGGAAAACAGTTAAAATAACAAATTGTCTGCAATAAGGACAGTAAAAGAATTGCCTAAGACTCACAAGAGAAAACTGAGCTTGTGGTAATGAAACTACTTTGTCTATTGCTATAAAAGTGTTCAGTGAAATCCTCAGATCTTACTGCTCTTACTCCCTCTAGCAGGGTCAAAGAACGCCTGCTATAAAGAGTAAGTAATTTCTTATTAAGTTTTTATTAAAACATCAACATATATATATTAAGGAATATGTACAAATATGAAGACAAAATCTTCAGTAAATACATTTTAAACCTTAAAAATATCTATGCAATTGAACTATCGCTATTAAAATATAACAGCAGTGTGTTCAGGATGTGCTCTGAATTAGAACTTTAGCTACATAAATCCCAGATGAGCTTTTTATATTTCTAAGTTGTACTTTGAATGAAAACATTTATTTGCATTCATTAGAGTAATCTCTATAGACATAAATGCTCATACAGATAATGTGAAAAATAAGCAAAACTATTATCTTTAACAATTTTAATGTGTGTCCATTTTGCTATGTTGTAGTTATGTGTTTATAAAAAGTGATAAAATCTATTAACTTTTTTTTTGCAACTTCCACTTAATTTCCCCATAGGAATGTTCTAGAATGACCTACCTAATATGTATAAAGTGCTTTCTACACGAAAAGCAGTGATTTTCAAAATGCTATTGCTAAGAAAGAAAAGAATTGCTAAGCTTCTACAGGTATATTAATCATGACAAGCCCTGGGGCCCTAATTTACTTTGTTGGGAAAAAGTTAATTGTTGAAAGGTGCTCTAATGACCGAAAACAATAATGTACTTAAAAAAAAATCTACACTGATTTCCTTCTTAGCCATTAAAACTCCAGCAGTTTTCCGAGTTTACATGCCTACATTTCCAATGCTTCAATGCACACCTTTACTGAGCTTGAATTGCCTCCTTTAAAATGGGATTAATAATTACTTTTGCCATCTTTTTTTTTAATTTTTTTTAATTTTATCTACATAAATAATAGGTCACAATGCATCATTAACTTTTATTTTAAACTTTTTAAAAATAAGATTTTAGATCTTGTGCTCTATTTTACTGCTCTCCATCTAATACATTTTTAAGAAAGCTTCTTATTTTAATAGCATATTTATTTTTTTAGGAAGTTATCTTAGAATTTTGTTCAGGAACTTATAAATTCTCTACATTTGGTAGCATTTTTATTTATTCTGAGGAAGCAATGACCTATTGATATTATTAAGTGTCATTTTAATATACATTTTTCATCTTTAAGGTATCTTTTTTAACTATTTAAAATTTATTTGTATTTTTCACCTCTGACTTCTGAGTTCTCATTTAAGTCATTTATATATAAAGGGACTAAAGATGGAAATTTGTGTAGCTGTACAATAGCATTATAAGATTACATTTTTAAGGATGACTAAGACTTAGAAAGAGACATACTTTCTTGCTCATTTGTCTTAAATAAAATTCTATTATCTTACTTGGAACAGATAGGTGAAGTATTATGTATTCATTTGTTTTTAGTGGAAGTTATTTATTTAGAAATCACCTGAAAACCAACTTTCATTTTCATCTTTTCCCCTATTTTTACTGAAATATAATTGATATATAATATTATATTAAGGTATACTACATAATTATTCAATATGTATATATTGCAAAATAATTCCCACAGAAAGTTTAGTTGACATTCATCACTTCACATAGTTGCACACGTATTTTCTCTGTGATGAGAATTTATTCTTTTAGCAGTTTTCAAATATGCAATATAGTATTATTAATTATAATCACCACGCTATACATTATATTGCCAAAACATATTTATCCTGTAACTGAAAGTTTGTACCTTTGACCACCTTCCACCATTACCCCCATACCGCCCCTGCCACTGGCAAACTGCCAATCTGTTATCTGTTTCTATGAATTTGTATTTTATTTTGTTATTTATTTTATTTAGATTCTATATATAAGTGAGATAATACAATATTTGTCTTTCTCTTTCGGAACTATTTTTGCTGGCATAATGTCCTCAAGGTCCATCCCTGTTGTCACGAATTGCAGGATTTCCTTCCTTTTTATAATATTCAATTGTGTGTTTCTGTGTTTTATGTTCATGGCACTTTTCTTTGTCCATTCATCCATTGATGAACTTAGGTTAATTCCATGTCTTGGCTATAATAAATTATGCTGCAATGAACAAGAAGCCCAGGTATCTCTTAGAGAATAATTTCATTTCCTTTAGATATATACCAGAAGAGGGATTGGCAAATATATGATAATTCTACTTTGAATTTTATGAGGAAACTCCATACTGTTTTCACAGTGGCTATCCCAATTTATTTGCTCCCATCAGTGTACAAGGTTTTTTTTTTTTTTCTTCACATCCCCGCCAACACTTATTACCTATTTTCATTTTAATGATAGCCATTATAAAAGGTGTGAGATGATAGCCCTTTATGATTTTGATTTGTATTTCCCTGGTGATTTGTGATTTGAGCACCTTTCATGCACCTCTTGGCCATTTGTATATCTTCGGAAAATTGTCTTCTGTTCTCTGCCCATATTTTAATAGTATCAATGGGGATTTTTTGCTATTGAGTTGTACGTGTTATTTATATATTTTGGATATTAATTCCTTTTCTGATATGTTGTTTGCAAATATTTTCTCCCATTCAGTAGTTTGTCATTTCATTTTGTTGATAGTTTCCTTTGCTGTGCAGAAGGTTTTTAGTTTATGTAGTTGTATTTGATATAATTGACTTTTGCTTCCTGTCCAAAAGCTAAAAAATATTGCAATGACCAGTGTTAAGCTATTTCTCTGTTTTCTTCTAAAAGTTTTATGGTTTCAGGTCTTATATTCAAGTCTGTAATCTACTTCGAGTTGATTTTTGTGTACAGTGTAGCAAGAGGCCCAGTTTCATTTTTTTGCATGTGTCTTTCCACCTCTCCCAGAACCAATTATTGAAGACACTATCCTTTTTCTGTTGCATATTATTGGCAATTCTGTTGTAAATCAATTGACCATGTATGTGTGGGTTTATTTCTAAGCTTTCTGTTCTGTGCCACTTGGTTATATATCTTTTTTACTCCAGTATACACATTGTCTTCATTACTAGAGCTTCGTAATGTAGTTTGAAATCAGGAAATGGTGATGACTCTAGCTCTGTGTTCTTTCTCAAGATTGCTTTGGCTATTTGGGGCCTTTTGTGGTTCCATAGTAAGTTTAGGATTTTTTTTTTCTATTTCTGTGAAAAATGTCATTGTAATTTGGTAGAGATTATATTAAATCTATAGATCGCTTTAGGTAGTATGATCATTCAATTCAACAATATTCATTCTTCTGATCCAGGAAACCAGAACATCTTTCCATTTATTTGTGTTTTCAGGTTTTTTCATCAATGTCTTATATTTTTCAGTGTGCAGATCTTCCCCTCCTTAGTTAAATTGATTCCTAGTTATTTTATCTTTCTGATACAATTGTCAATGGGATTATTTTCTTAAAATCTTTTTTTTTAAGATTTTATTTATTTATTTGTCAGAGAGAGAGAGAGAGCACAAACAGGCAGAGTGGCAGGCAGAGGCAGAGGGAGAAGCAGGCTCCCTGCTGAGCAAGGAGCCCGATGTGGGACTCAATCCCAGGAACCTGGGATCATGACCCAAGCCAAAGGCAGCAGCTTAACCAACTGAGCCACCCAGGTGTCCCAATGGGATTATTTTCTTAATTTATCTTCTTAATAGTTTATGGTTAATATATAGAAACATAACTGATCATTATATATTGGTTTTGGGCCCTGCAACTTTACTGAATTTGTTTATTGGTTCTGACAGTTTTATGGTGGGATTTTAGAGTTTTCTATATATATGATTATATCATCTGCAAGTGAGACATCTTTACTTCTTCCTTTCTGGTTTGGATGCCTTACTTTCATTGTCATCTTAATTGTAATTTTTTTTTTAAAAAAAACACCTTAAATTTTGATTATGACAAATTATAAAACCTGTTTGAGAGAGCTTTTGCTAACCAAAGTAAATATGCTTCAGTGAACTTGTTTGGGAAAAATAAATCATTTTTATTCTTTTTCGATTTTGTTAATTAAATAATCAAAATAGCACTTTATGACATTAATGCTTTGTATTTTATTCCATTTTATGGACTGTGTAGTTTATTTGATATGGGCATACGTTTTAGACAGTCACATCACTGTGGGTTTTATGATAATGGAAAACTGGAATAATTCATAAAGCATCATCATTATCATAACATTATTTATCATGTTAATTAGAGATCAC
>CM052813.1:30846790-30862919 GCA_028533885.1 Nasua narica | reverse complement strand
TTTTTTCTGTTTCCTTCCTCCAGAGGCATGGAGGCACTTTTCACTAGTGCCATAGGCAAAATGATTTTGTAGCCCTTCTCCCAATTTATTAAGTTCTGTTGTGCTGTAATGGAGAACATGAAAGAGGTAAGGCAAAGATTTGTACTCATCCTTCACAGCTTCTCTTCCCTTTTCCCAGATCACCAAAATAAAACAAAATATAACAAATTTGTAGAGCTCTCCTTAAATATTTTTTGTATGCCCAGTGATATTCACAGAGAGGAAACTTGCAAGTGTGTGGCTATCTCTCCATTTTCTGCAGCCCCCAAAACCTCACCTTATTTTCTGGAACTTGCACTTTGCAAGCTTCTTAGTGGTTGTGTTTACCGCAGGGGGTACTTATGTAACCTGTCTCCTCTTAGATTTAAAGGGGACCGTTGGTTGCTCTGTTTCCTAATTTATTGAATAAAAAAAGTCATTGATTTCAATTTAGTTTGACCTTTATTGTTCTGTTGTTATTATAAGGGTAGAGTGAAACTCTTCCCAATTCTCTACATCTTATAGCAGTAACCAGAATTCCCTTTCTGGTTTTGAAAAATATATTTATTTTTCATAAAATATGTTGTTTCTGCTAATGTAATGTATTTTTATTGTTTTGCATGAACTAATTTGTATTTGAAATCTCATTTTAATTTATTAAAAGGTAATATATAAAGATATAATCCACAAAAACAAAAGCAAAAGATTGTTTAAGAGTATACTTGTTAAAAGCATAAATGAATCTTGAAACTAAAATGTTGTAGAATCTCTGCTCTAAACTTATATGGGGGCCAAGGAATACCTCAAGTAAATTAGCAGATATATGCCCTATTATACTATATGCTTGCTTGAAAAGGGACTGAGAACCTTGAAAACATCCTCATTTTTCAGGGCAAATAATTAATGTGAAGATATCTGTAGAGTATAGGAGAACAGAAATTGTAATCTTATTAAGTATGAACTTTTAAGATGTTACCTTTCTACTTAAGAATTGCCATTTTGGTCACTGATTTCTCTGAAAACACTGTCACTGTTTTGTTTTAGGCAGGGCCAGGTACATAATTGCAGGGCCCAACATAAAACAGAAATGCTGGGATACTTTTTAAAATAACAAAAAAAAAAAAAAATCAAGAGAGATGGCTGAGCATTAAACCAAGCATGAGGTCCTGTTTGACTAGAAAGGTGCAACACCATGAAAGCATTTCTGGGTCTAGGCCCACCAATCCATGGAACTCTTTAACCACATGTTTACTCATGATGCTAGATTTTTCATTTTTTAATTATTTTTTTATATTTTATTATTTTATATTTATTTATATTTATATGTTTTATTTTATTATTTTTATTACTATATTATTTTATTTTTTATTTTTTATATTTTTCTTTTTTTTAGTCTTCATGTTTGTTTTATTTCATAGTATGTTCACTCTTAAAGAAAGCAGCTACATTTCTGTCTTTAAAAAAAAAAAGATTTTCCAAAGTTTCACATTAAATTTTCAAAGCAGCTGTCTATACCAAAAAGTTTTAATATTTTTATTTTTCCCCTCTTATCATTCTCAAACTAAGTGTATGTTTTTTTATCCTGGAATATTTTAGATTTGCAGTATGATGTCCTTTTAAATTATCCAAGCTGGTTTAATGTGGTGGAACATTGTTAGAGGTAAATTATACATGCAAAGAGAGAAAAAACAGACATAAAATATGAAAAAGCATAGAAGATATAAACTATATAAATATATAAACGCACATACTTAAGACCAAATGAAAGGAATCTTTATAATTAAGAAAAGCTGACACAGGTACAAAAGAACACAACTTAAAATGTTTCTCTACCGAATAGTATCTGTGTGGTCTTCTACGAACCAAGACACCATATTATCCGCTTACATTTCGCATTTGAATTTACAACTTTTATTTTGATTATCACACTGGAACACTGTTATTATTTTCACGAATGTCTTTTCCAGTAAACTAAGCACGTCTGTAGGGAAGTTATGTCTTATTCATGCTCAGCCTAAAAAATCATTGACATTTTAACCCAAGAAGTCAGTTAGATAAATTCAGACAAATGATCTAAACTTATATTGCATGCCCAGATGGAACTTATCATCCAGTGACAGATAATATTCTTAAAAGGAACTGGCACTGAACATCAAGGGTCTCCAGCTTAGGGTGCATCAACCAATAGATCAGCTGTTTTTTGATTTGAGCGAAAGGTTTTTTATTACTTGCAGCAACTACAGAGATAGGGAAATGTTTCTCAAAACTTTGTTTCCCTTGGGGTTAATGCAGGACGCTTTTATTCAGTATGCCAGAGGCCAAGGGCAGGAAGTTTACATATTCATGAGGAAATTTATACATATTCTATTACTTAGACACTTAGGTTAAATGTTCATTCTTAGCATGTTAACATGCTAGTCCATACATGTTCAAAATCTAGCAGAGTTGCTCTGCTTCTGGGAAGAAATTTTAGTGTTACAAAGCAATAGGGTAACTGTAAGGCAGGTCAGGGGGCTTCAATGCAGGTCCTCAGCCCTGGTCCAGCTCATATTGGTCTGTGTTAGTTTCTGAGTCTGAACTCCAGTGTTATTCAACTCCTCTAGCACTTTTGGTGGTTGTTCTGTTTTCACGTGGCTCTTCTGAGTTCAGCTCCTGCAAAACATTTCATGGATACAACTTTTACATGCCTTGTAGATTTCTTATGCATCTATTGACAGAACCACTTAAAGAGAAGCCACTAAATAAGTGAGTGAAATCATAGTAAATTATGAAGAAAAAAATGTGCTTGGACTTTTATCTTAAAAATAAAACTTAACTTATAAAAGTTACATTTTCATATGTTGAGCAACAATTAGATTTATAAGCACACATATGTTCTAATACTTAGAACAAACAAAATATGAATCAAGGATTAAGTTACTGATTACATTTTGTTTCCAAAGGTATAATGTGGTATATGATAAAATAACTGTTCCTTCATCTTTACTTCTAGCATATTCAAAAAGTTATTTAAAAAAAATGTTCAAGATCTTTTGATCCTGAGGTCCTCAATCCTTTGACCCTCAAACCATTCTCTTTTGACACGTAAAACATTGTCAAATTAACTTCCTCAACTATTAACCCATTTTAACTCGCAAAAAGACTCCTTTGTTAATGCCTTGTTGATTATTTGAACCTTTGTACAAAAACAACTTCATCCATCCACCTTATGAAATCTGGCATCTTTTTCAAGTTGTGTTAAGTTGTTGTTATTATCTATTATATTTGCAATATAATGTCAGATGTTCTGTACATCTGAGATTCAATAAAAGATTGATAAACAACAACCAGATGGAATAAATTCTAATGTTAAGTGGTGAGTATTTAGTTGTCATTCATTAGTAGTATTTAAGTCATTCATTAGTAAATATTAGCCCAATAAAATATTTTTTCTTCTTATACCTTGTAATTCTAGAAACTTGGATAATACATGGTTAGATAATGAGAACAGCTCTATATTTGGGAGATGTAGCTTTTATTCAGTGGCAACAAAATCAGTGTTTTATTGAATATGGTTGAGAATATTTTCCTTGGAAAAGTGGAATGCATTGTGTTGTGTGTTTATGTGCGTTTATATATTTACATATTTCATACACACACATTATCTCTCACTCTCAGGTTCTGCCCAATTGCCAAAATTGTTAATTAGCTAACCAGGCTTGTAAGTATCACATTTATAAAATGGTAATGCATATATCAAGTAAAATATGATCCTTAGCTAGAATTCTAGCTTTAATGAATTTCAACATTAATCCCATATGACTCATCTGTCAGGAAGTGTGAGAATCAAAACTGCTCCTTTTGTTGCCTTTCACTCACTGTAAGAACAGAGCTAAGAACAGTCCCTTTGGCACATTCATCAAAACTGTGATCAGGCTGATTAAAATGCAGATATACTGGGGCTTACCTTTTATCTGCAGTCCAGCAGTGATATCTGATTTATTTGAATCTCATTAACACATGTTCCCATGTCTTTTTTACTGTTGTTTGCTGCTGTTACTGGCAGCTAATTAAACAACCACAACTGGAAATTTTGTATGCACATTTGCTCTATACGTTTCTCTGATATCATTTGAAACCTGTCTTCCTACCAGTAATGTACTCCTCAGGCATAGAATGAGGGTGGAATGGTAATTTGGTGGTGTTCTGTACTGTGTTACTTTTGTGCGAGGAATCACAGATCTTATAAATTTTTAAATTGAACAATACCCTCTATCTGTGATTTGCTTCCATTTCTTTTAAAGAATTTGCCACTTGGAATAAAGGCTTTTGATGTCTGAATGACAAAGCCTGCATTTCACAGGATATCTATTTATTATTGGTCTGATTTCTGTGATGATACACATTATGTATTTTCTTTTTGTTGCACACATATTCACTAATCGGTTTCCCAGAAAGGTTTTCCCATTTTAGCAATTCAGATCCTAGGAAATTAGATTTGCTGAGTGTCCTCTTTTAAAGCACCATTTGCCTTACATCACTTCAGGTTTCTCAATTACTATACTAGAGCACATGTATTTTCTAGCCATGTCTCTTTTACTCTTTCTGAAAAGAGCCACTTAACTCCCCAACCCCCACAAACAGAAAGTAGAAAAGGAAAATAGAAATACATCAGAGAAATATGAAGTTATTTTAAGTCAAGATCAACTTCTTCATCCTATATTAATTTTTATACTACAGAATTACAAATGGGAATCATTGAGAGTTAATATCACTTATATTAGCTTCATGTCTATATAGTATTTGTTTCAGTGCCATAAACAGCAGGGAATGTATCATGAACTTTTGTGATTGTGTCCCTCTATTCATCTTAACCAAAATAATTGAATTTAAGCCTTAGTAATTGGGAAGCATTTGGATATAATCATATTTTAATTACTGTAATGTTACAACTCTGTTTTCCACCATCTGATGCTTCCAGAGGGAACAGTGTGAACAAAAGGAGAAATTTTGCACCAAATATCTTTTGAAAAATTAAAAAGGGGAAAGCAATTATTGTTTGCTTTTGGTTGGAAAGTATATATCAAACATGATGCATCCAGCATATATCAATTTTTGGCGACCATCATCCTACTTCATTTATCTCATTGAACTTGTATATTTAAACTATTTTCTTCATACTTTTTAAGATTTTATTTATTTTGACAGAGAGAGAGAAATCACAAGTAGGCAGAGAGGCAGGCAGAGAGGAGGAAGGAAGCTCCTTATTAAGCAGAGAGCCCGACATGGGGCTCAATCCCAGGACTCTGAGATCATGACCTGAGCCAAAGGCAGAGGCTTTAACCCCTGAGCCACCCAGGCGCCCCTATACTTTTTGATTATAGATACCATGTGTATATATCTAATCTTGCCCTAATGTAAGAATTATTTAATTAGTTAATTACATTCTTCGAGTGAAGGCCTAATAGCATTTGATGGTAATAAGGGAACAATAGCCATTCATATTATATTAATATGCATGTGTTAATCCATATATGTGAATATCTTTAATATTACAATTAATAATACAATATATTTATTAATATGCAATTATAGTATATTTATTAAGATAATATATAATTATTTCTTAATAATATAATTTATGTTATATGAATATGAATAACCATTCATCTTGACATAATATAACCATATTATACGGCTATAAGTTGGTGCCAACATTTTGGAGGGAACATCCTAGGGTGAATTTTGCTTGTTTTGTGGCAGAATGGTCATAATTCTAGGATTTTGCTAGTATATACATTATCTATCTATATACTACCTATTTATCATTTATTAAACTGTATGTCTAATAGCAGAATATTGATACCAAATTAGATGGCCATAATAAATAACTCTAGGGGCACTTGGGTGGCTCAGTAGGTTGAGTCTACCTTTTAGGATGCCTATGTGACTCAGTCAGTTGAGCACCTGCCTTTGGCTTAGGTCATGATCCCAGAGTCCTGGGATTGAGTCCTGCATGGCACTCCTTGCTCAATAGGGAGCCTATTTCTGCTCCTGCCTGTTGTTCTCCCTGCTTGTGCTTGCTCTCTTGTTCTCTCAATCCTCTATCACTATCTGACAAACCTTTGCTACCAAGACAGTGCTGTTTGGTGAGGTCTTTTAGAAGTCATGTTTCTTCTTCCATATTATTGTTCTCCCCATAGTCATATGTCTCAATATTGTCCGAATTGGGAGACTGCACACATGGAAGAAGAAAGAGAGTCTGAAGAAACAAGTTTCCAAAGGTAGGGCAAGTCCTCAAGTGAGTGCATATTTTATTTTTGCTCTCATTCTGCTGGTGATAACTTAGTCACACAATCATACCTAGATGGAGTGTTTGTGTGTATGTGTTCATGTTTGTTTGTATCATTTCCCTTACCTTGCCCTTAGACTACCGTTATATGTGTTCCATCTATGTAGGTGAATATAATCTTGAAATATGCATTACTTATGTTAAAATTTCCTTCAGTGTATCAAAGTGGATGATTGTGTGCTTTAATTACATGCTAACTACCACAGCATGGAAAAGTGTTTGTCTTCTGTCCATTAGTAAAATGGACATTAGTTACAAATGTTAATAAATCAGAAAATTTTCTTCCATCTTTATGGGTCATATCAATTGAGATGTTATAAAACACACCAATGTCTTATATTTAATAGGTTTAGTTCTTTCAAAGTTCAACTAACGTTGTCAAATTAATTAGACTCTTTAAACAAAATATCAGTTATACAAATCTACTCAAGTGCCCCAATAGTGGTTTTTAACCAGACATTCTGTGAATGTTACTATAATGCACTACCGTTTGCTATAAAATCACTAATGTCTTAGAAGAACAAAAATAAAATCAAGACTCTAGCCATTATATTCTAAATTTTAAAAGGCATAACCTGATTTATAAGAATATATGTATATTTTCAGATTTTATAAATTATGTATCTATACAGAAAGGGGTCCTAATATTTCTTAAGCAAAACAAGTATTACTACAAGATTAATGTAATTCTTTTTGAAGTCTATCTACTATTTTAACATTTCACTTTCTTTAATCTCATGTGTGTAATTACTTTTAACAAGGACTACCTAATTTTGGTCATTTCCTAGTGATGCATCAGTGAGCATAAATTGCTATTCAATTGCGTCAGTTTTCATCTCTGAATCAATGACCCATAGAACCACTTAAAACCGCAAATGTGAAATGATTCTGTTAACACAGAGCAGCGGTTTTCCAATTTCCCTAATCATAAAATAATAATAATAATATAAAATATTCTTCATTCTACTCCAGGAAATTACCAAACTAAACTATATCTTTATTTGAGTGCCATATTTCTGATTGCTGTCTATACTGTCTAGTCTAGTCTAGTCACATCTCAATTATTTGTCATTAAGTTTCTATCCTGGTGAATATTCTCAAGCTGCTAATTCAGATCACTATCTGGTTAACAAATACCTTTGGGCCTTTTCATTCTCAATCTTAGCTTATAGTCATTATTTTTTTTTCTTAAGTGTACTTATTTTATTTATTTATTTATTTTTAGTAATCTCTATACCTACCTCAGGGCTCAAACTCATGACTCCGAGACCAAGAGTCACGTGCTCTACCCACTGAGCCAGCCAGGTGCCCCAGTTTATAGTCATTACTGAAGATAATGCAATTTGGTGGTTATACTACGTTCATACAAGCCTGAAATTCAAATTCCAGTTTTGCCAATTTCTGGATATATACCTTTAGGCCTGTTACTTAAACTGTTTGAGCCTTACTTCATGTGGCTATTTCTACTATTTAAGAGACACTGTGATTTTAAGTAAGGTAAGATACCTAAAGCGTTTAGTACTGGCACTGGTATACAGACAGTCATGATAGCTATTACTATCTGATATAATTTCCAATCACACTAATACTGATCTTTCATTTTTTGTGAAATGTTATGATACCAGTTCTCACCCACCTTCTCTGATTACTTCTTCTTAGTCTCTTTGGTTGTTATTTTTTCCTTCCATTTCTTATATTTACATATTCTCAAAGTTTTTGCTTGTCTACAGGCTCCCCTGAGTGGTCTTTTCTTCTTTGTTTGCTATAGACTGCGTGCTTATTTTTCCCCAAAATTCATACATTGAAAGCCTAATCCCCAAATGATAGTATTTTGGAGATAGGGCTTTTGGATGGTAATCAGGCCATGAGGTTAGAGCACTCATGATGGGATTAGTGTCCTTATAAAACAAGACTTGAGTTTGCTTTCTCTCACCTTATGCTGTGTGAGAATGCAATGGGAAGACTGCCTTGTGCAAACCTTAAAGCTGCCTCTCAGCAGGCACCATATCTGCCATCATCTTGACCTTGGACTTCTTAGCCTCCAGACCTATGGGAAATAGATATTTATTATTTAAAGCACTCACTCTGCAGTATTTTGTTATAGCATCCTGGACTAAGACTCTCTTAGTATAAAATATCACTTCTTAATTCTTTTTTTTAAAGATTTTATTTTATTTATTTGACAGAGAGAAAGAGAGAGAGAGAGATCACAAGTAGGCAGAGAGGCAGGCAGGCAGAGGGCGGGGGAAGCAGGTTCCCCACCGAGCAGTGAGCCTGATGCGGGGCTCAATCCCAGAACCCTGAGACCATGACCCGAGGCAAAGGGAGAGACCCAACCCACTGAGCCACCCAGGTGCCCCTCACTTCTTAATTCTAATCATTTGAATTCTGGACTATAACTCTCTAAACATATCTACTCTTTTTAGATCACCTCATAAATTTCATATTTCCTTCAGAATATTTCTAAATATCTTTCTGGTAACTCACTGTCCACACATTTCAATTTGAATTAATCTAGTTCCCTAACCTGTCTAATTATCCTTGAATTTACAGTTAGGTATACTTCTATTCTCACAGTTACTCTAATTTTTGAGTATGTTGTAATCTTTTCCCAACTAATCTTGTGCCTAATAAAATGAATTCTACCTTCAGTGCATTCCATTTACAGTCCTCTATTTCCACTTCATCCCAATGTCACTCAGGCCCTTACTATTGTCTTCTGAATTTCAATATCTCCTACATCTTTTTGCACTAATGCCAGATTAAACCTCTCCACATTCCAAAGTTTTGTTGCTTGCCTAATCATTATGTAACATACAAACATAGCCAAGATTTAGCCCTACCTACCTTATCATCAAAAAGTGACCCTCAATACTGATTACTAGAAATAGCTTAAAAGCATATAAAAAATTATTTCAGATGAAAGCAATCAGAATGATGAATTGCCTAAAAATCCTTTTATGTGGAGGTCTTGGTATTGCTTTACTTGGATAGGAGAAATCATAGGTATAACAATTTCTTACATACAGTACTTGAGAAAGTATGCATTTATTTGAAGAGGTATTGTCTAGGTATATACTCTACAAAAAAGGAAAATTATAAAAATCATAGGAGTATGACTCTTGAAACAGAGACTTGTTAAGTGATCAAAAGCGGTGTTAGTCTCCAAATTTACAATATTCCATTCCCTGCAAAGCAGCCAGTTAGAACATACATGAATGCTGTTAAGAGGATTAATAAAATAGTTGACTGGGGAATTTGTGGATTTTTCTTTTATTAAGGAATCACCAAAATGTTCTTCATATGGGTAGAAGCTAAGTATCCTATGGCCAGTTATGCCTTGATTTAAAATGTCAATTTTAAGGTCACTAGTAGCCATTTTGAGGGTTGAAAGAATTGGCTGAAAGAAAAAGAGAATTATAATTAGTTCTATATGAGGGGTCCATATGTTTATTTACCATTGCTATTTTATTTTGAATGTTTTTGATAAATATTACAGGTGCGGGTAGGGGCAGAAGATAGGAACTGATAGACATACTTATAAATATGATTGCATCTTTCTAGTTTTGTGAACTAAAATATTCATGCATGCTGACAATAAAGAAGAGAATATATTAATGTCTGAGCCTTGAAAAATGAAAAGAATAAAATGAAGATTTTTTTAACTCTCTTATTAAGTAAAGTATAAACTTTCTGTGAGGGCTGATACCTTAAATTTTGTCATCCAGCACTTTAGGTTTCAGTTGTCATCCTAAGGATGAGTTAACACATTAGCAGGAACATCAGACTAGCGTAGGTTGCCTTGTGAGGCCAGGAAGGAAAAGGCAAGTTGTCTGGAGAGGCAAATGAAGCTGGATCTGGAGAAAAGAGATGCCAAAGATTACAAACCCTACCACATCATTTGCTGATAGCCAGTTCACCCACTAAAATACCTTGCTCTCTTAAGAATAAAAACTATTCCTGAAATATCTGAAGTTAAGTACAGCAGAAAAGGGTTTTGTGTTCTCACTCTTTCTCATTTTAACCACCTTCTTTACTTTTCTTCATCCTTCAGGGAGTGGTTGCTTTTGGTAAGAGAGTGACAAGGAAATATTCATAAAAGTTTGTCCTGAGAAAGGGGAACGTGTCTGGCTCAGTAGGTAGAGTACGCAACTCTCAATCTCTGATATCAAAGTTGTGAGTCTGAGTCCCATGTTGGGTGTAGGGATTACTTAAAAAAAAAAAAAAGTTTGCTATGAGACAAAGGCCCTCTTAATAAAAGAAAAACCTTGCTGGTGTCCCATTTAAAAAAATTTAAAGGCTTATGAATATTTCTATTATCATAAGAAATCCATGAATACTCTTTGATGTAGGAAACAAAGGCGGAAGAAAAATTATTAAATTTCCTTACTGTCTAAGGCCCACTGACAAGTCCTTGAAACAGGAAGAGTGACATTCCTCCAGGGCCTCAACTGCCTAGATGTTGCTAAATGCAAAAGGCAATCTTAACCCCACGCCCTCCCCAATCCTGTAAATCTACTTTAACATAATAAAAACCCCATTAGAAATTTCCTCTAAACCCCGCAAGGTGTGTGTTGGCAATCATCCCCTAAGCATATGGCCAATTGATATACATCTGAAGAGTCTCATGACTCAGGTTTTATTAGACTGTAATAAATGGCCTTTTCCTTACAATAGGTACCCGCCCAATCAAGGTCCTAGAAATCTTGCTTCCAAAATTCCTTATCCCTAAATCCCTCCCAACTTGAAAGTGTATAATGGACCATTCCCCATGATGCCAGTGAAGCTCTTTCTGATCACGGATTTGGATTTTGTTCTCATGCTTTAATAAAACCACCTTTTTTCCACCAAAGACCTTTCGAGAATTCTTTCTTGGCCATTGGCTTCGACCCCTACCATCTTTCCTACATCACTCTTCAAGTTAAAGTCAGGGGAAAATATCACCATGAATTTGAAATACCATAGCCACTCAACTTAATAGAGCAAGAATTGGGGAGGAAGCAGGAATCAGAAAACAGAGGAGCAGAGGAAACTTTGATTAAAATGACAATAAAACAAAGGAAACAAGACTAAAAATAAAGGAATGCTTGATATCTATCCAAATGGAGCTCCATATGAATTTAAGTGTTCAGGGGAAAATGTTTTTATTATTTATTTATTTGTTTGTATATTTATTTATTTATTTAAAAGATTTTTATTTATTTGACAGAGAGAAAGAGAGAGAGATCACAAGTAGGCAGAGAGGCAGGCAGAGAGAGAAGAGGAAGCAGGCTCCCTGCTTGAGCAGGCAGCCCGATGTGGGGCTAGATCCCAGGATCCTGAGATCATGACCTGAGCCAAAGGCAGAGGCTTTCTTTAACCCACTGAGCCACCCATGCACCCCAGGAAAATGTTTTTAAATACTTGGTACTATCCTCTGATATCTGCTTCTCTATGTCTAAAAGTAAAATAAATTTGTTTTTCCTAAATTAATGCAACCTATTATTAAAATGTTGTGGAGTTATAACTTCAGTACCATATATGCAAACCTTTGATTGTTTTATTTAATCATATTTATTTTTTGCCAACTGATGTTTATATTGAGATATCCTTCGTCCCATTTAATGTCTAAGAAGCCATCAATTTTCTATTTCTTTCAATGTTTGTTAGTTTTGGTGGCTTTTAGAATTTCATATAAATGGAACCATCCCATATGTATGTTTTTGCGGTTGGCTTCCTTCCCTTAGGGGGTTAGACAAAAGTTTGAGGTCTATCAATTATGTTGCATCAGTAGTGAGTTGTCTGTTAATTTTTGGTTTTGATGCTGAGTAGTGCCCCTTTCTGCGGATAAACCACAGATTGTTTATCCATTCCTCTGTTTTGGGGGATTTGGATTATTTCCAGTTTTGGGCTATTATCAATAAATCTCCTAAGAACATTCACCTGTTTTTTTTTCTTACACATATATTTTTGTTTTTCTTGGCTATAAATACAAACTACATATGTAAAATGAGTCATAGGTTAGGGGTTGCTTAATTTTTATGAAAAAAATTATATTGATTTCTAAAGTGTTTATATCATTTTGCATGTTTACCAGCATTGTATGAGAGTTTTACTTGCTCCAGATCAGTCTTTTTAAAATGTGATATTCCACGCGCCTGGGTGGCTCAGTTGGTTAAGCGACTGCCTTCGGCTCAGGTCATGATCCTGGAGTCCCAGAATCGAGTCCCATATCAGGCACCCGGCTCTGCGGGAAGTCTGCTTCTCCCTCTGACCTTCTCCCCTCTCATTCTCAGTCTCTCTCTCTTTAATAAATAAATAAAATCTTTAAAAAATAAAAATAAAAAAAATGTGATATTCCACTGGGTAAGAAATGATATCTCATTTTGGCTTTATTTTTCTTATGACTTACAATATTGAACACTTTCATTCACTTATTGCCAATAAATATATTTTCTTTTGCAAAGAGAATTTTCAAGTCATTTATCAATTTTTAATTGAGTTTTCTTTTTATTAATGAATTGTAGAAATGCTTTATATAACCTTGATACAAGTTCTTCATCTGATATATTTATTTAAATATTTTGTGGCTTACCTGTTAAACACTTTATTAAAGATATCTTTTGATGAACAGAAGATTTGTTTTATTGAAGCTTATTTTATCAATTCTTTTTATGCATAGGGCTTTATGAGCAATGCCTACTTTTTCATAGGCAAAGACATTTGCTTACAAAGATAGGGAAAATAATGTCATGACCCTTTTTCCTATAAATTTGATAATTTTAGCATTTTATATTTGTGTTTGGTCTATTTTAAATTAGTTTTTATGCGCAGTGTGAGGAATGGATAAAAGTTTATTTTTTGTCTGTGGATTGCTAGCTATTATACCTCCATTTGTTGAAAAATCTGTCCTTTCCAAATTAAATGGCTTTGGTGCCTTTGGTAAAAAACCAATATACAAATGAACTGTTTCTGGGTAATCTATTATAACCCATGGAATAATTTCTTTAATTTTATACCAAAACTATAATCTCTTATTTACCATAACATTACAGTAAGGTTTGAAATAAAGTAGTATGGGTTCTCCAACATTGTTCTTTTTCAAGATTGCTTTGGATATTTTTTTTTAAGATTTATTTTATTTTATTTATTTGATAGAGAGAGATCACAAGTAGGCAGAGAGGCAGGCAGAGAGAGAGGGGGAAGCAGGCTCCCTGCTTGAGCAGGCAGCCTGGTGTGGGGCTTGATCCCAGGATCCTGAGATCATGACCTGAGCCAAAGGCAGAGGCTTTAATCCACTGCGCCACCCAGGCGCCCCTGCTTTGGCTATTTTAAATTCTTTGCACTTCCATATAAATTTTAGAAATAACTAGAAAATTTCAAAAGCATGCAATTTTTTTACCTTAAATTTCATTGAATGTAAAATCAATATAGGGAGAATGGACCTATAAATTATAAGGTTTTTAACTGATGATCATGGTGTATGTTTCCATTTATTTATCAGTTTTCTTACATTTTCTTGGTGATTGCCAAAGAATTATTTTATGTTTTTTGTTGAAGTTAACATTGAGACTTTTTGTTTTCCTTTGTAGTATTTTTAAATATTTAATTTTACATTTTTTCTTAATTTTTTGCTACTTATATGTTTCAAATTTGCTAAATGCACTCATTAGCTTTAAGGTTTTTTATATATTTCTTAGAACAATCTATGTGAATTATTAGGCTATGTGATAATAAATATTTCCTTTGCCAAGATACATAAATATGTCTGTGTTTATTTAAATATATATATACATAATATATATGTTTATATAAGGGTATATAATATATAAATACATATGTGCATTGATGTATTCAAAACTATTAAAAATTTCAGAAGCTATAAAGTTATTTTGGGTCCATTATTAGTGTATAGTTGTTTTAAAAAGGATATGAGGATGGGGAATGATAAACAAAGAAGTCTTACTAGAAAGGATCAGATCTGGGGAGATAAAGATCAGGAATTCAGCAGGTGAACTGATTATTTTCAGAACATTTGGGACAACCCAGAGACATATAAAAGCTGAGAATGGCTATATAAGTCTAGAGATTATTAAAACAATTTTCTAAGGTCGTTCATTTAAACTGTTTTACAGTAAATAACTGGTACCAATTATTATAAAATTATATTTAGTATTATATCTTGTGGAATTATGCTTAGCCATATTATAATAAAATTTATTTATGATTACATCCTGTGGAATTGTGTGTATCTATATTTTAGTTAGCCATAATTTTAAAGTGTTGTACTTTTTTTTTTTTAAATATGTATTATTTATTTATTTGACAGAGAGATCACAAGTAGGCAGAGAGGCAGGCAGAGAGAGAGGGGGAAGCAGGCTCCCTGCTGAGCAGAGAGCCCGATGCGGGGCTCGATCCAGGACCCTGATATCATGACCTGAGCTGAAGGCAGAGGCTTTAACCCACTGAACCACCCAGGCGCCCCTAAAGTGTTGTACTTTTTATAGGAAAAGATTATCACTGACCTTAGGAGTACTGACACCACTGACTCCACCTTTGGTTCTTCTTCTTCTTTAGTCCCCCACAATGGCCTCTCTCTCAGGACTGTGTGTTTGAGGCCCCATGAAGCTTAATATTATGCCCTGACTGGAGTATAGGAAGGCGTATCCTGATCATCCCTGAAGTGAGGTACAGAAGGCTCCACTTTACATAACGAATAGAGATGACTCGTGCATAAAAGGCCCCACTTTAAGTAGTAGAAAGCCCCTGGCACATAGATGGCACTACTTTAGATAATTACTTTGTGACTTCACCACCATGCCCCTCACTGCATAAAAGCTGGGGATTAAGGTCTGGACTTGGTGGAGAGTAGGGGCAGAGAGTAGCTGCAGACCACCTGGGTCATCCTCCACCCAATCCACATCTTGTCAGTAATTTACCTTGAATAAAACCCTGTGAATGGTATGGAGTGGCTTGTCTGTCTCAAAGCACCTTCTCAGTCTGGAGGATACCTTATTGTGACTCCTCCACCTTCTAACACCGACACTGACATTAGGACATTTCTCAATTAGATTTAAGATATTTTACTTAGTACTTACCACTAAGGAGAAAGAGCACATTACCTTGAAATAGTGACTTAGTAACAATGAAGTATCTCTGAGGCGCATCTATGATTCCTGTCCATCTAGTATTTCTAATGACTTAGGAATTTTTATCAGGTGATACTACTCAAAATTAAGAAATAAATAGCTTTCAATCAAGATCTTGGGCTCCTGAGAGAGAAAACATCTGGATTTAAACTCTCACATTTCCACTTGGGAATGTAACCAGAGGCAATTTCTTAATTTCTTGTTCCTCAGTTTCCTTATCCACTTCAAGGGATTGCTATGAAGATTAAATAAGTTAGTATTTCTGAATTGCTAAAACAGTGTCTGGCACAGAGAAAGCAATATGTGTATTTAATAAATAAGTTAATACTTTTTTAAATTTCCCTATTCACTATATTGTTAGAAAATAGCAATTGTTGCTTCTAAGAAATGGCAGTCATTTTTATTATTTCATTAAATATTAATATCATGTTAGAAACCATCGCAACTTTATCTATATTCTTTAATTCCCACCACTTGCTAGGCTGAAAAATAATAAAAAAAATAAAGCAGGCATTTGATAAGCATTTTCTATGTATTAAGCACATACTAAGTCTCTCAACAACCTTGAGGTGAGTTCCATTAGCTCCATGTTACATGTGAAGAAACTGAGGCTTAAAGAAAGGAAAGACTTTGCCAGTCACATAGTAATACT
>CM052813.1:30777947-30846290 GCA_028533885.1 Nasua narica | reverse complement strand
AAATAAATAAATAAATATTTTTAAAAATACATTTTGGGGGCGCCTGGGTGACTCAGTTGGTTAAGCATCTGCCTTCAGCTCAGGTCATGATCCTGGGGTCCTGGGATCAAGCACCCCATCAGGCTCCCCGCTCAGCAGAGAGCCTGCTTCTCCTTTTCTTCTCCACTCATGGTATCTCTTGCTATCTCTGTCTCTGTCTCTGTCTCTCTCTCTCAAATAAATGAAGCTTTAAAAATTTTTTTTAAAAATGCATTTTGTGGGCGCCTGGGTGGCGCAGTTGGTTGAGCGACTGCCTTCGGCTCAGGTCATGATCCCGGAGTCCCGGGATCGAGTCCCACGTCGGGCTCCCATCTCCATGGGGAGTCCGCTTCTCACTCTGACCTTCTCCCTTCTCATGCTCTCTCTCACTCTCTCTCTTTCCTAATAAATAAAGAAATAAAAAAAAAAAATGCATTTTGTTAGGATAACATAAAATTTAATTACCAAATGGCACTTACTAAGAGATACAGTATCTATGCAAATAGAAGACTAGTAGACTTAGTTATATGTATCAACATCAAGGCCCAGACTAGATGCTCAATCCTCATCACCTAATTCAATTATAATGGTTTTGTTATTAATGAAGGGAATTTAAATTCAAATATCAAATATATGCAGATCTCTGTGCTTGAAGTATTTTCTGTCCTTTTTTACCTACCCACCTGGCTAGAGTTCTGACCTTCCAGGTCTCTGTTTAAATCTCACTGTTATATGAGGGACTTTACTGACCATCACCACCAATTCTTTCCTACTTCTAGACTCAGTAGACTGTTGTCTTATTTATCTGCTTGTTTACTTTACATTCTTTATTAGCATTTATGCATGGCTGAAATTTAATACTTACTCATGCAAGTATTTGTTTACTGTGTGTACCCAATGTAAGCTCTAAGTCCCATGAGAAAGTGGCTAGTCCCCTTCATCTTATTTAGAATTTCACAAAATATTTGATTTTTCAGTAAGTGTTTTTTGAATAAATAGTGAACAAAACAGAACCAAAAGAAAAGTCATTTGAGGGGTGCCTGGGTGGCTCAGTGGGTTAAAGCCTCTGCCTTCGGCTCAGGTCATGATCTCAGGGTCCTGGGATAGAGCCCCGCATCGGGCTCTCTGCTCAGTGGGGAGCCTGCTTCCCCCTCTCTCTCTGCCTGCCTCTCTGCTTGTAATCTCTCTCTGTGTGTCAAATAAATGAATAAAATCTTTAAAAAAAAAAAGAAAAAAAGAAAAGTAATTTGAGAAGATCTAAAGCAAGACCATTTGTGAACCATTTGAGGAATTGCCAGGTAAATAATAGGTGGAGATATAATTAGTTTCATGTGTAACTAATTACTATGAAGATAATAATGTACATCCTTATTTGATTATTAATCCATCTTCACAGTGTGGCCAAGACAATCTTCTAATTGCTAATAGGTGAATGCCAGGCTCAGTTCCTATATCCACTTTTCTTTCTATCCTATTTCTATTTGCATTATGTATTTTTTTTCTTGTCTCACAGTGATGTTTTCCAGCTGACTAAAAGGATTCCCTTATCACTTTGCATGCCAGATTTTTTTGCCTTTTTCCTCCCTATAATTTCTTTAAATTTCTGCTTTTAACCGTTATTAGTTTAGGTGGCAGAAACATCATTTTAGTCAATGTAGCAATTAATCAAATCCCTTGTGTTCTGAACTAGATAGAGGTTTTGGAGTGGGAGGTTTACACATAAGCATGTAGTCCCTCTAGCATAACTTGATCATCATCTGTCCATGTTACTTTCAATTGTTACTATTCTGGTCTTCCAGTTTGGGTCTGTAATAATTATTATTATATTATACATTATATAATGTTATATTATATAATAATATAATTATTATAGTTATTGTAGCATCGGTTTCCTTTGACAAAGGCCTCTTTGAATCTCACCTTCACCTACAATGTCAGGGAAGAAAGCAGTATTTTTATGTGGCACAGGTGATATTCTGCTACTTTTCCATGATGGCTTTCGAAGAGCTCCTTGAAGCAGTGTATGGATCTTTGCTTTCTCTGAGATGCCAGTACCTAATAATATCTTGCTTTCCTGATTTATCACTATTGCTGTAGTTCTCTCTTATTACAAGTGCACTCTATTTTAGAGGTATTATTTATTTATTCATTCATATTTTTGATACTAAGTAATCTTGTAGATTAAATCTTTGAAATCAAATTTGATGAGCTTTTTGTTTTATTCTGTTTTCTACTCACATCAATTGTCACATCAATTTCTAGATACAATGAATATCTTGGAGAATAACTGTTAACAACAGGATGGGGTAATATTGGGGTGTAATTGCTTAATATTTCCAAATATCACCTCACATGTGTAATTGCATTACAACAATTTGTTAACCTTAACACAATACATACTTGTTTAACATTGGGGCAAGTACTTCTACTTTACTACCTTTGCCTTATCTTGACAATTATAGCATGTTATCTTATGCTATGTTCTGTTTCCTACATGCACCCTTGTGGGTAATTTATTCTGCCTCTGTTTAATATGCTATTGATTTGCTTTGTACAACTATACTCCTAAGACTTGGCTTCGGCTTTCATTGTGGTTGCATGTAGACAGACCACTATTGTCTTTCTGGTCTCACAAACACCACCAGAATTATTTGCTCCATCCTGTGACTCCTTACACTGGCCAGGTTAGCTCATGTTAAATGCTGACCTCATATCCTTTACATTCTTGTTTCAATGGCACCGATTATTCTTGATACATTGATGACACTGAGTTTTTAATTTAACATCCAGGAGGTTAGGATAAAAGGACCTATCTGAGATATACCCAAATTTGTTAAAGAAAGAAAATCTCTGGTGCAGATTCCTTCTAGAAAAATTGTCAAGTTTGAATCGACGATGGAAAAGAGGAGCCAGACAAGTAGAATTGATGCAAGCTTTAATGGAAATGCTCTTGGGCAAGGTTCCTTGGTGCCAGTTAGGACAGGGCCAAGGAAGTCGAGAGGAGTGGTAGGGCTAAGGGGTTTTTAATTAGGGGCCTTAGAGTGTGGAGGGTTTGCTGGGTATCTGATTGGCTGAGGTTTATGTATACGAGGGATACAAAAAACACCAATCAATTGTCAGCTCATTATACAGAAAAAAGAATGCAAAATTGACCAGATTGTTCGTCGTCCTTGTGGGGTGATCTGGAAAGTCTCTGAGACAGGAAACCCCATGGCAGAAAGTCCCAAGCCACCATCTTATGAAACTCAGTGGCCATCTTGTCCGCTCTCAGTGTCCCAGGGCCTACCAGCCTAACAGAAATCATAATCTCAATGACAACAATAGATCCTTAACTGTATGGATTTTAGCATTTCTTTTTTTAAACATCCCATTTATGAGAGATCATTGATCTTAAATTTCTGTCTTAAGTATATCAATGACTAGCTACTATTTAAAAAAGCTTTATTATACTTTAAATCCCTAAATTTCTCCTGTATAACTGCCTGGATTATACTGGAAAATAAAACTCTGTTAACTTCCTGTTCCTCCCTTCCTTGTGTACTCACTCTATTATTTCAGCAAAATCATGGTTGTATTGTGACAATCCCCTAATATCATACATACTACAATATTAGTTTACTAGCATTTTCCTCAATTTTCATCTCATGGGTGGAAAAGTGAAAATTTTCGGTCCTTACATTAAAACTCTACAGATTGCTTACTATTGATTATGAACAACTTTGTTTTTCTTTGTGTCAGAAATAATCCTCCATAGAATCACTACTAGTAATCATTTAGATTAAAATTTGATTCTGGAGATTTCTAATTCTAAAACCAAGACAAAAGGAAAGAAGTCAGAGAAAATTTGAATAGGTATTTCTCATTATGTAGATGCCCTAAGACTCTCCTGATTTTGTGTATATTCAAAGTTAATACAGCTCTAGGTAATGTTCCTCCAACATATAGAGAGTTTTTCTTTCCAGTCTCAGCATTTTTCAGATTCAATTTGAGTCCTCTAATTAGAAAGAGAAAAAAATCAGGAGTGTATAAAGTACAAAGCTAGAGTCCTTAAAAAGGGAAAAATGTAAATCTATTTACATAAAATTATGAAATGTATGTATATAGCAAACACTCAACAAAGCTAAGGAATGCATGTGACACATATATAGGCAGAGGGTTTCCTTGACTTCCCAAGTATTTTTACAAATTATTTTTATATGGACAAAATACAAGTAGAAAAATGGGCAAAATATCATACAGGCAGTAGCCAGTAATATATATATATATATATATATATATATATATATATACACACACACACACACACACATACACATATACATATGCATATATACATATGTATACATAGAGAGAGAGAGAGAGAGGAATGAGCAAAAAATTATACTCAAACTCTCCATGAAGTGAAAAAATAATGAAAGAAGTCAGATGCTGTTTTAATATATCTGGCAATTATTTAGGGGATATAATTTGGCAAAATCTGGCAAAATTAAAATGCATGAACTAGTACAATAATTCCAGAACTGAGAAATTATAACAGATATATTTATACCAGTATGCAAATATAAATTCAGTAGCCTATGATAGTGTAAAGATAAAAAAAAAATCTAAATATTTATCAATACAGATGTTTTAGGTAAATGATTCAGATTTAGGGGCTGTAGACTTTTTGAGAATAAGATCACATTCTTCTATATTGTTAAATTCCGTGCAGAAAGTAGACATGGACAGTCAATAACCTTCTTGGATTAACAAAAAATGGGTCATAAAAATAGATTTAAAAAATTGTTGACGAATTATAATATATAAATATTGTGTTAGGTATATGAGAAATAAATAATGAAATTAGATGTAATGCTTACCCTTACTGATCTTATAAAGAAAGTTTAAGAGATTGTAAGGCTAATTTACATAATAATCCCCAAAGTCATTAGCATGTTAGCATCTATTCTCTATGGTATTAATTAGGGTAAGTGGTAGTAAGCAAATATTACATTGTAAGTATATTTTTGATTAACACCTCTCAATGAGTGTGTTGTTATATTAGTTTCCTATTTCTGAGTAACAAATAACTACAAACTCAGCGACACAGAATAACCCCCACTTATTATCTACACATTTGGTAGGTCAGAAGGCCAGGAGGACTCTACTGAGTTCTCTCCTTAGGGTCTTATAGGCCTTAATCAAGGTGTCAGCTAGGGTACGCTCTGTAATAGGGGCTCAGAAGCTGAATCTGGTTCCAAGTTCATTGAGATTTTTGAAGAATTCTCTTCTTTACATTTGGACAACTGTAGTTCCCATTTCCTTGCTAGATGTCAGCCAGGGGCAGCTCTCTGCTCCTAGAAGCTACCCACTTCCTTTCTCAAGTGGCTTTTCCATAGTTAAACCAGCAAGGACAGGTTAAGCCCTTGTGCTCCTCATCTCTCTGATTGTCTTCATTCACAACACCATTGCTGCTACAGGGTTTATATGACTAGATGAAGTCCACCCAAATAGTTATGTGAATAGATGGGGTCCTTTTGACTAACCCAGAGTCAACTGATTAGTAACTTTAAAAGTATCTGCAAAATCCATTTTTGCCATGTCAAAGGCATGTCATAAAGAGTGTGATCCCTCATCATATTACCAGTCCCCTAGATTAGGATGGGAAATATCAGCAGGAGTGGGGCACATTTTAGAATTTTGCCTACCATAATCATATACACTTACTAGGTTAAGTATTATAATCACAGTAAACATCTTCAGTTAATATCTTCAGGAAGATATTTGCTTTATATGCTTTACTAAATCTATAAGTAGTAGTCTATTGTAAACTAGTTTTTTAAGTCCTATTACAGACTCTCAATATGTTCTCATTTAATCGCATTTACATATCAATACAAAGATTTAAATTTAAGACCAATAAAAATGAGAGAAAACCTGAATGTGAGATTAAATTAGATCCAAAAGGCTAGCGTTTACCTGAGAACAGAAAAATGTTGAGACTCCATTTTAATAATGTGGTTTTAAAGATATGCAATTTTAATATCTGTTACACTCATGTTGACAGCACATGCCCTTTTGCAGCTATAGAGAAGCAAACGAGCTTAGAACCTAGGTTGCAAACTCAATTAGTTCAAACTGAAAGCTAAAAGATAACCTACATTGTTAAAACACATCATGAATTGTAATGATCTCAGAGTATTTGGGGCTGCACACCTTGGTCAACAATATTTTCAGTTGATAAGCTAGTAAAAACTCAGAAAGAGATAAGTTTGTGGCTTGCTATAGTGGGTCATGGAATATCAACCTGGACCTATAAGCAGCTCTGATTTTTCCCCACTACTTTTCTGCATGGAAAGTTCTGAATATACATCAAATATCAGCATACATAGGAAATACCTATTCCAATGGGACCAAACAGATCTAATGTTTCTTATCTTTGTTACTATTGCACTGTGTACATGTTTACATTACATCAATGTAAATCAAATGAATTTCAATTACCTCACTCTTTATGCAGTCAACTCACGGCTAGGAATGTGCATTTTCATTTGTATCTGAAAGTGCTCCAAGCTAAAGAGTTGATACACAATTTATATTTTGTTAATAATTTCCCTATTTCTCAAATATTTTTTTTATTATTAAATTACCCTGCAATGGTGGGTGCAGTTAAAGCACAGTTTTTCTTTTACATACCCTTGCACTTTGGAGGAATCCCAATTTTATGTATGGATCTTTTCAAGAGGAAGATTAGAGAGTACCACAGTTAAAGTGTAGAAACGTGTGATTTTATGACTTAGGTCAAATTAGTTAGATACACCAATCTGTGAGTTAGGCCTTTGGACTAGTGAGATTGTCCAGGGGAAGAGACTATTCTTGTGGCGTAGCTTCCTTATGTCTGTGAAAAAGTCTGTTGGCATTTTGAATGAAAGTGACTGAGATTTATATAATTTGAGGAAAATCCCCTGCTATAATTAATTGTTTTATTATTCATACACATGGAATGTTTGCACTTACTTTACTAATATATTTTCCAAAATTTTACATTGTTTTTAATAAAGACTTACTATCTTATTTATTGAATAGCTAACAAATATAATTTATTAACAAATTTATCTTTTTAAATTTTTCTTTGTTCTTGCTAGCAAATATATTGTTAACTTTTGCATTTTGCTCTTATGTCCATCAGATTTTTAATTTTTTACTTATAATATTCTATAGGTTTTTGGAAAATCTTACTTAAAAATCTATAATCTAAAATATTTTTTTTGTTTTTAAATTTAATGCTTTCTATCAAATGATTTTAATACAATAATACAGAGAGCACTCTTTTTTTTTTTTTACTTCAGTGTGTGCTGTGGTTAAGGGATTCCCTCAAAACTAGAAAATTAGCATTGTATTTTCCAATCTGCAAACCTTAATCATATTTTGGCAGTTGGCCAAATGTTGTCTTTTCTAGCAAAAGAAAATTCGTAATTATGAATTGCATTTAGCTCTTGGCAGGTGTTTTTAGACTCTTTTAGAAGAGTTCCTGAATTTTTATTGTATTTCACAAAACTGCCATTTTTGAAGAGCACAAGCTACAAATTTTGTGAAATATCCCTTAGTTTGGTTTGTCTGATGTTTTCTCATGATTAAATGCCAGTTATACATTTTTGGCAGGAACAAACACACAAAAAAATGATGCTAAGTTTGTCCCATTGTATCATACCAGGAGAGACATTTTGTTGATTAATCCTATTACTGGCAATCTTTAACTGTGATAAGTTGGTTTGCGTAGTGAGTGCTATGTTTCTTCAATGTGATCATGTCACTAGTTTACTCTTTGTAAGGAATAAGTACCTTGTGGGTAGATAATCTTAAGATTTATGTAAATATTTTGTATTCTTCACTTATTCACTCACTAGTTTTAGTAGACATTAATAATCAGAATCAATTGTTGTTACCAAATGGCAGTTTTCTAAGTCAATCATTTTTTCTCATTGATTAGTTGGCATTGTACTCTAAGGGGTAATTTTCCTTTTATAGTCAGTTATTGGTATATATATATATATATTTGCTTATTTTTATATTTACTTATTTGTATTGATGTGGATTTATTGATACTTACTTTAGTAAACTTGTTATGATCCTTTACCTTTATATTTATTTTGAGGCGTAGATTTCCTGAGTTTTAATAGATCAAATGTTCCCAGATCTGACCCTTTCCTGTAACCATCCCTCAGAACAACATACTGCTTAAAATATAACCCATGAGAAAATATACTAGTTGCCAAGCATGCTTAGATATAGCCTTAAGAAAAACATGTACTTGCAACAGGCCTCTGGGGGAGAGGACAATATATATGTCCTTGAAGCTGAGCAACTGAAAATGCCAGGCCGCTCAGGGGAGAACCCAGACTGCCTCATTTTTCCATTATCTCCCCTTCCCTGGAGAGCACCTGCAGTTAGATAATCCTTTTGTTTGGGCTTGCTACGTAACCAGACATATTTTGCCTTTCTTCTTACTTATCTACAAGACTCATGGTCAATGTGTAACCTACTCCGGCTTCTTTGTTGGTTGTTACCTACTTTCTAATAAATATGAGAATGAGGAGTTGTTTGGGATGACGGTCTTTTTACTGTCATCCCCACTCCCTTTCTCTTGCAACTGACTTGTTTGTGTCTCGTTCTTCTCCCATGAGCCATTAGGAAGCGGTACTTTCCTCCAAGTTTTTTTTTTTTTTTTCTTGCCTTTGACTTGCTGCTGTCATTCTTTAAGCAGTTCCTTTTTTGAAACAAGAAAACATCCCAGGCTAATCTCATGCTTTCTTAACTCCTAAGTTCAGTAATTGGCCATTTTTCTCAAGGACTCCTAGTTTTTGTTAGTGGAGGACAATATTCAGTAACCAAAATGTATGTACTAGCTGTTTTCATTGCTACTGAGGTGTCATTGTATCCAGACCCTCTCAACTGACAGAAATATAACATATAAATGTATATTGACATACATGTATCCATACATGTGTGCATGAAAGCACACTCAAAGCCAACTAGTTTATATAGTTTAAAAATGTATAAATTGACAACTTAAATCTATTTATACCTACTAGCCAACGTGATTTGTCAAGTAACAAATGAAGTGTATAAGAGGCTGACTCAACTGAAATATTCTGCATGGAAAACTTGGTGGTTCATGTTCTGCAAATAAAACTCCTCCTGTGAAACTAATAAAGGATCCTGGGTAACTGGGCCTGGAATTCTCTGAGTACTCCAAAACTTGCCTGTTACTTATTTGTCTTGCGGCACCATCACCTTTACCTGTATTAAAGCCCCACATATTTATGTTCTGTAGAGTCTTATGATTCCCTTCATTTGTCCAATCTGTGTAATTTTTGCAACATGTATTTATTCATATAGATAGATATTCATTTTTATGTCATGCTATCTAAAAATGTATAGACAAAACCACCAGATTACATTGATAACTAGTCACAATTCAATGCTCCCATGTTGTTATTCTTTGTCCCATATTTGTAACTCTCTACTCTGACAGTATAAAAGTTAGTTCCCATTATCCAAAATATATTCACTCATTTGCTAATTTTTTTAAAGATTTTATTTATTTATTTGTCAGAGAGAAAGAGAGATCACAAGTAGGCAGAGAGGTAGACAGAGAGAGAGGGGGAAGCAGGCTCCTTGCTGAGCAGGAAGCCCGATGTGGGGCTGGATCCCAGGATCCTGACATCATGACCTGAGCAAGAGGCAGAGGATTTAAACCACTAAGCTACCCAGGTGCCCCTCGTTTGCTAAAATTTTCTATGTATAAAAAGGAATTTCAGAAGTGCTATTGCCCTTGCAAAATTAGAGTTTAATATCTGTTTGGAGGGGGTTGTTTTATTTATTAATTTTCTGTCTTTAGCATGAAGATATATAATTCTAATACTGTATTCAAATTTACTTGAGTTAATTTTTTTATTCCCTTTAGTATGTTTATATTGTTCATTTGAAATACAGTTTGGTTCATTTGAGTCTATGTTGAGTTTCAGAGATTTTCATCCCTTTATGATTGTATTTATTTATTTATCTATTCATTTATTCATGTATTTAATTATTTATGAGTATGTGAAAAATTAAAATGGTTTGAGGTGGCAGGACTATGCAAAATATATATTCAGAGAAATATTATCTTCCTTAATTTCCTGTTTTCTTTCCATCTCATTTCTATCCATATCCTAGAGGTAACCAGTTTCATTAATCTCTCAATTACCTTTCCTGTGTTTTTTTTGTTCAAAACTGCAGATACAAAAAAAAAAAAAAAACTGCAGATACATATGTACTTTTTTATTCCTCCTTTTTCTTTACACACAAAGAAGTGTACTATAGATCTGAGATTTTTTGTAGTAGAGGCAAATCAAAGAAGTGTACTAAAAATCTGTAGATTTTTTGTAGTAGAGGCAAATCAAGGCAATTATGTAGATCCTCCTATAACAGAGAAAATATACAAATTTTAATTGATAATTTTAAAATACAAAAATTAAAGTCACAGACACTTTTTGGGATACATATTTAGTAACTAGAACACATTTAGATACATATTTAGTAACCAGATATGTATTTAGTAACTAACAACTAGTAACTCTTTTTCAAGTGTTTAGGGGGGATGTTTTTTTAATTAGCATTCAAAATTAGTGTTCATGAACAAAATCAATTGTAATACTTCCTCTGTTAATGCTGATCTGTGATTAGATTTTATATGTCATCTTCAAATATATCTTCTCTCTTAGATAAATACTGCTAAATTCTGTTATCAGTCTATGAGTATATGGTTTTAATTGAGCATATTTACCACTCAGAAGGCATTTATATAATTATATTAAATTTTTCTTTTGATACGTACCCTTTAGCCTGTCATCACATTGCAGATCAGTCGATTCCAAAGAGAGCTTAGATAGAAACTCGTCAATTACACAGTTAGGTGGGTTGTGAATATGAAAATTTCATTTGTGCTTGCATTGAAGTCTGAAAAATGCTGTTGATTTTTAACTTAGAAAATATATTTACTGCAAATATTTGTGGGAGTAGATATCTTGTTGTTTTAACTTTTGACAGCATAAAAAAGTGTATTAATTTGCTTGACATTACTTGTGATTCAAACATCAGTCATTCTCAAAATGACTTTGCCACAATATAAGTTTCACATATAAACAGTATTTTACCTTGTAATTTTAGATTGAATTCACTAAGAAATATATTCAAGTATATAGCAAAAGCTAATTTGCAAAATCATTCGGTGTTAAATAATAGTCATTGAAAATGGTTCTTTCAATTGAAAAGAATTTCAATTTGACCTTCAGCTCGGTAAATTGAAATAAAACTTCACCATTTGTAAAGTATAAAACTGGTGTATTGTAGGATAAATAAGGATATTTGCTATTATAATAAAAAGTCACAAAAAAATTATTAAGTACACAAGTGTGAATATCATTTACCATTGACACTACTGGCTTAATAAGACATGCTAGAGTCATATATTTTAAAAACTCCTCAAAGTATCTGCTGAAAAATAATACAATGCATACCATGGACTTTAAATACCTTAATTTTTCATGATCTTTGGACATTTGTACAAGGAAGTCTTTTCTTTCCCCTGCTCCACACATATTTTTACTATTGTAAATTTTAACACTTCTTTGCAGATTTCACTTCAGTATGTACTAAATTAATATTTTTTCAATTTCCTCTGAAAGGTGTTTGCCTATGACTGTTCATGCAGACTATTCATACAAGATAGTTCTCTAATTTTTCAGTCACTTTATACTGGGGCATTAACTCCTTGAATAAATAACTGAGCAGGAACAATTATATCTTTCTAGTTTTCAAAATCCAATGCAAACAACATAAAATCAATTGCCTTTTCTTTCATTTTTCTTCTTTTTATTAAGTTTTTAATTCTAGTTAGTTAACAAACAGTGTTATATTACTTTCAGATGTACAATACAGTGATTCAACAATCCCATACATCACCTGATTATTTTTTTTTCATTTTTCACAAATATTTAGTGAATACTAAATATGAGATATTTTGCAGCATTCAGGGTAGTTTGGTTTCTATATAATTTTATTTTATGTTCCATGTTAATTCAGATTATTGCAGAAATAAAAAAATACTAAATTTGGTAGTTTGCTCCTAATTGACCATTGATATTACTCCCAGCACTGTCAACTCTCCAAGAAATACTTCTCACTGAAAATATATTCTTAAACAAGTTTATTTTCTCTGGATACATTTATTTGATTCAACTAAATAGTATTTAATTAATTACTCATTTGTGAATATCTTTCATTATGTGTCTAGCACATGAACCACTGAAACCTTACTTTCATCATAACTTCACTTTTAATTTTTATTTTTGTGAAGAAATTCTGCTGCTATAAACTATTCTAATATATATATCCTATTTTTTCTAATTTTGTGTGAGTTGAGAATATTGTGATGAGTGCTTACAATTCAAAAACAAAAACACAAGTAATCCAACTTAAAATAAATAAACAAAGGAATTGGATACAAATATTGTGAAAGAAGATATGCAAATTTCCAATGAGCAAATGAAATAATGTTTGGCATCATTAGTGATTAAGGAAATGTAAGTCAAAATCACAATGAGATACTACTTCACACTCACTAGGATATCTTTAGTTAAAAAAATTAAAATAAGAAAAATAAGTAAATAAAAAATAGCAAATGGTGCCAAGGATGTGAATAAATTGGAACATTTTAGCATTGCTGGTGGGAATGTAAAATTATGCAGCCAATTAGGAAACATTTTAGCAGTTTCTTAAAAACATCAATCTAGGGGTGCCTGGGTAGCTCAGCGAGTTAAAGCCTCTGCTTTTGGGTTAGGTCATGATCTCGGGGTCCTAGGTTCGAGCCCCAAGTCAGGATCTCTGCTCAGCAGGGTGTCTGCTTCCCCCACTCTCTCTCTCTGCCTATCTCTCTGCCTACTTGTGATCTCTCACTCTCTATGTCAAATAAATAAAATCTTTTAAAAAAAAGTCAATCTAATTTTACTATGTCCCCAATAATTTCATATTTAGATATTTGTGCAAAAGTTTATATACACAAAGACTTGCACACACCCATTCTTAGAAGCATATTTTATGAGAATCAAAAATTGACTCATATCTGACACTAGTACCTGGAGACCAAAATGGTGTCTTTTTTCTACTAGTCATAAAGGGGGTGTATGCAGTCCACATTATATAAGAAGTCTGCCTCACAGTAAATTCAGTGGGATCAGAGACCCACCTTGGAGTATTCTCTTTTCTTCTTTTTTTCTTTTCTTTTCTTTTTTTCTTTTCTTTTCTTCTCTTTTTTCTTTTCTTTCTTTTGTTTTCTTTTTCCTTTTTTTCTTTCTTTTTTTTTTTTCCTCCTTTCTCCCAAAGTACTGTGGACAAAGTTACACCTAAAAAAAGAAAAAATTTTCTAATGGGTTTTCTGTTCTGGAATCAGGACCAAGTAGAAAATTCTTTAAGTACTGTTTTTTGCCAAAAAAGTAAGACAATATGGGTAGACAATATGGGTATCTCTGGTAGAATTACAGATAGTAGATACAGATGCATGGATGGTGATTTCCACAGGTATCATATTTTGGCCAGTGCAAAACTAGAGAGATAATAAAGGTAAACTGCTGGAAATGTAGTCTCATCCTTATGTCAGTCTCAGGTGTTAAGATGAAGTATCTTAATGCTAACAGATTAATGCAACACCTAGTATCTTGTATATAGCTATCTGCAATTATTGACTTAAATAATCCTTACACCTCCATTCATATAAGAAAGAAAATCATAAGCAGTTTGTCTTTACTTAGCAAAAGCATCTTAATACTTCTATTGTCTTGGGTACTATAAATCCTCCTGTTTATCACAATATTGCCTGGAGAATCCTTCATAATATTAAAAATCCACAAAATACAAGGCTATGCATTAGAGTGCTTATGTTTTACTAATTGCTCCTGGTAAACCAGAAGGAGTATGCAATCTAGAAGCCTTAGTAAAACACTTGCAATGCCAAAAAGAGAAGGAAAGAAGATGAATCCTGCAATGTGTCTGGTTTGCCATATTGAGGAAAATTCTAAGAATCCAGTGGTCTTGGGATATTGGTGTATTTTTCTAAAGTGAGATAAAATTTGCTGTATTTTATGCCACATACCAAAAAAAAAAAAAAAGCCAGATATTTGAAGGGGGATTCTGGAGGAACCATATACCATATTGGGCATGCTGTTTAGATCTATTTTGCATGTATCCTCTGAGTCTTCCTATTTTCAGTAATATCTGAAGCAAAAGCAAAAACAAACAAACAAATGTTCTACTTTAGGTCTCAGCTACCACACAAGTTCTTGTCCCACTTGTGCCATTGACACAGCCAATGTTATGAATAGTAATTTAGAAAAACATATAAGCTAAATACAGTCTTTGCTCAGGTCCAATAGAGAAATCATAGAATTGTCAATTCAAATTTTTGGAGAAAGACCATACTGATTTCTAACAATAACTCTTCTAAATTTAAATAGCGCTTCTTGACTGGTACTGGGCCTAAAAGATATTAAACCCTGTAATAACAAGACACCGAGCTGACCATCATGCATTGTGTTATCTAATCAAATCAATAATGAAATTAGACATTGATGTCAGGATTTTTTTTTTAAGATTTTATTTATTTATTTGAGAGACAGAGAAAGTGAGAGAGAGCATGAGAGGAGAGAAGGTTAGAGGAATAAGCAGACTCCCCGTGGAGCTGGGAGCCCAATGTGGGACTCGATCCCGGAACTCAAGGATCATGACCTGAGCTGAAGGCAGTTGCTCAACCAACTGAGCCACCCAGGAGCCTGGCAGGATTTTTTTTTTAAGAAATTGAGATGATAGAAGACTGGATCCAAAAAGAAGCTAAAATGAATACATAATAAGTTGACAAACTCTTTTTCTCTCTTTTCCTACTATTTCACTATCTCTCTCTTAATTCACATTTATGGCTTTTGAGGAATTTACTATAATAACATAATGGATAAGATAGAAAAGCAAATGCAAAATTAAAATTAGGGATTTAAGAAATTGTTAGACCAAACTGAATTTGATATTATATTTTGTAGTAATAAAAATATAATCCCATACCAAAGATTTAAATAATATGAGTAATTTAGATAGCTTCAAAATACATTACATATAACCTAACAAGCCTAAGGAAAAATAGTATGAGCATGATTTCAATATGGGTCTTAAAACCACCTCTTAACCTATGAAATATCACTTGGAAAGAATAAGCATATACAAGACAATACAAGACAATTACTGAAGTTAATGCAGTTAATATATATCATATTCTGAAAATACTGAATGTGACTACTTAAGTCCCTAACATTAATAAATAACAAAGCAGACATTTACCAAACCAGAAAAAAATCTTTAGTATATTGTTAAAAAAAAAATCCCTTTCAGGCCAGATTTGCTCCATCCCATTAGTTTTGCACTATTGTGATTCCATTTTCATTTGTCTCAAAGTGTTTTTCTATTTCTCTTTTGCTTTCTGCTTTGATCCATTGGTTGTTCAGGAGCATGCTGTTTGATCTCTACATACTTGTGAATTTTCCAGTTTTGAACATGTAATGGATTTTAATTTCACACCGGTGTGCTTGGAAAAGATGCTGGTATTTTTTTCAATCTGCGTACATTAAGACTTGTTTGGTAGCCTAACATATGATTTATCCCAGAGAATTTCCATGTATGTTTGAGAAAATATTTTTTCAGATATTGTTAGACAGAATGTTCTATACCTGCCTGTTAGATCTATCTGTTCCAACATGTAGTTAAGTGTTACCTTATTGATTTTCTTGGATCTATCCATTGTTGAAAGTGAGGTATTGAAGTCCCTTGCTATTATTATATTGGTGTCTTTTCCATTTATCCTTATACATATTTATTCTCCTCTGTGAAATGAGTGGCAGGTGTGACTCTGGTACAGTTCAAGGAGTCATCATTTCCATGACCATAATATATCAATACCATAAAACTGCACACTGATTACTCATAGCAGAAGTGTATTTTTATGAGCACATATATGGCCAGTGCATTTAGACTAGTGTAAAACAAAAGGATTGTCAAGAAGTTTGAGGGCAGAAAGAATGCTTCTTTGAGAGCTTCCTACAAGACATTTTATCTGAAAAAAAAAATAACATTATTTACTTGGCAAAGTCAAATGACACTGTCCGTAGAAAGTTAAGAGCATGATGCTTTTTAAGAAATAGTTTATAGGTGCACCTGGGTGGCTCAGTGGGTTAAAGCCTCTGCCTTCAGCTCAGGTCATGATCTCAGGATCCTGGGACGAGCCCCGCATCAGTCTCTCTGGTCAGTGGGGAGCCTACTTCCCCCCTCTCTCTACCTGCCTCTCTGCCTACTTGTGATCTCTCTCTCTGTCAAATAAATAAAATAATCTTTAAAAAATAAGAAACAGTTTATAAATATGAAACAATAATCATATGTAGAACATATGTAATTTTTGTAGAATATAATCATATAGATTATCTTAAGTGTATGATTAGTAAGTATATGTTTTCTCTCTTTATCCCAAGTTTCAACAATGATTTAATACAGAATACCTATAAGGACTCTCTCCCAAAAGGGAAATAAACAATGGTGTTATGCTAGGAGCTCATGAATCACACAAGTGTGGTTTTACTCCTTTTTTAATATGCTTAATAGAATGAATCAAACACTATTTTCTTGAAAAAAGCAGTCTATATTAACTAATTAACTCTGAGCTGACAGTTGTAGCATCTGTGGTTATATTTTAATTTATTGATTTATTTGCAATTTTACTTATTGGTATAATCATTTGAGAATGAAAACTTCACTTTGATCATATTTTAAAGTACTTAGAGTACTATAGTCATATTATACTTTAGTTCAGCATGCCCAACTACCATGGCAATTATAAAGACTAGTCTCAGTACAATATGATAAATTTCCATGATATAAATCAATTTTTTGTCCCTGTTACCCTTACCTAAAGACAAAACCCACCCATTTATTTTTTAATCACATTATGCTAGTGACTATATTAATGAATTTCGTTATTTCATTCCATCCTCTTCATGCTTTAGTTAAAGCCCTAAACAGTAGAAAGTTTGGTCAAGGCATCTAAAATATTCTTTGTTCTTTGAGCAGAGGTAAAGTATAAAGAATGTGACAGATAAAATACATTAGGTAGCAATATACTTCCTTAAGAAAGAAGTTTAAATGTAGCTAAACGGTAGTGAAGGAAGAGTTTTAAAAGTTACTCTTAACAGGAGGACTTCCAGGGAAGAGAGCGGAATAGAAGGATCCTAAGCTCCCCTTTTCCTATGGATACAAGTAGATAGCACCCACATCAATGTAAATAACCCAGAAAAAAACCCTGAGGACTAGCAGAACAAATTCTTCACAGCTAAATGAAAAGAAGAAGCAACATTGAAGCAGACATGTGGTCAGGGTGGGACTGTCCACTGGAGGGAAGGATGCTGCAGTCATGGAAACAGGAAAGGACCAGACCCTATACCAGACAGCCCAGGTTCAGGGGACCCACAAGGGTAAGATAAATCCCCATAACATTTGGCTTTGAAAAACAGAGGGACCTAATATTCAGTGGGGTTTAATCTGAAACTTTAAAAATAAGTAAGCTCAGTTCTTGAAAGCCAGGAAAGTGGAGTCCCTGCTCTTAAGGAGTCAGCAAAATGATCAGCTCTGATGAGATACAGCATAGAAGCAGAAGTTTGAAAAACATCTGTGGTATACATGGAGGAGATTTATTTACCAGTCTCAGAGCATGTGCTAAAAGGGGCAGGGATCTTTGAGGGACTTCTTCAAGATTGAAAGAGTTGGCAGGCACAATCTCCTACCCCCCAATCCCCAGCAAAGATACATAAACACCTGTGGGAACCAGTGTAACATGTACACTCCCCATCTAACTTAAACAGTGAGCCATTCCCCTGCACTTTCCTGCTGACCTACTTCTAATAGGTCCTTGCGTGGAGCCCATCCAAAGTGGTACCACAAGCCTCGTGGCATGCAAGCAATTTCAACAGCGGCCAGCACTACTCTAAAGTGATGACTCCGGCCTAGGAGAGAGGGGAAGATAATCACACATACTAGTCCAACTGCAGCCCCAGTAGTGGGCTGGGGGCAGACATTGGGTCTGATAGCAAACCCTGCCCACCAACAAAAGTTTATAAGGGAACAACACAAGGAAAGTGCCCTGTAGATTGGTGCTGCAGCATCTCTGCAAAACTCCTAGTCTGACTCAATTCAAGCTTAAGGAGGCCCCAGATTGATCTGCTGACAACAAAGGGATCAAATTCTGCCCACAACAGGCAGAGAACCATTGCAGACAAATGGACTGAAGACAGTTTATCTATAACAGTAGGGCACAGGCTACACACACAGGAGATACCTCTAAAGTGCCAGTTTCTGGTGAATAGGTGACACTGCATTACAGGCCCAGCAGGACTTCTTCTTCATAAGTCCACTGCTTTCAAAGGTAGGAGACATAGCTGACCTTCATAACACATAAACAGACTCAGAAAAATAGACAAAAATGAGGCAACAGAAGACTATGTCCCAAATGAAAGAATAGGACAAAATCACATCAAGAAAGTTAAACAAAATGAAGATAATTAATATACCTGATAGAGAATTTAAATTAACAATCATTAAGATACTCAAAGGACTTAAGAGAGGAGGACCTCACAAAGAGGTAGAAAAATATAATCTGAGATCAAGAACACAATTGCTGAAATTAAAAATACTAGATGTAATAAATAGAGGAAGTAGAAGAAGATCAGTGATGTAGAGTACAAAGTAATGGAAAAAAATCAAGCTAAACAGGAGAGAGAAACAATAATAATAATAAGTGAAAATAGATTAAGGGAAATCAGTGATACCATCAAACATAATAATATTCACATTACAGGGATCCCAAAGGAGAAGAAAAAGAAAAAGGGACAGAAAACTTATTTGAAGAAATAATAACTGAAAACTTACCAAATCTGGAAAGGAAACAGACACAAAAAGAGTTCCTAACAAAATAAACCCAAGGAGATCCACACCAAGACACATAATAATTAAAATGGCAAAAAGTACTGATAGAGATTAAAGACAACAAAAGAAACATTGACATACAAGGGAAAACCCATAAGTTTATCAGCTGATTTTTCAGCAGAAATTTTGCAGGCCAGAAGAGAGTAGCATAATGCTAAAGGCAAACAACCTGCAACCAATAGTACTCTATCCAGCAAGGCTATTATTCAGAATAGAAGGAGAGATAAAGAGTTTCCAAGACAAGCAAAAGTTAAAGGAATTCATGGTAACTAAGTCAGCCCTATAAGAAGTGTTAAAGGCAACTCTGAGTAGAAAAACTATAAGCAAGAGTAAGGAAAGTAGGAAGCACAAAAGCAATAAAGTACATCTATAAAACTTAGTCAAGGGATTCATAAAATAAAAGGATGTAGCACATGATATGTAAATCTAAAAAGTATTTGGGTGGGAGAAAATAATGGGTTTAAACTTAAGCAACTGTCAACTTAATATAGACAGCTATAGGCAGAAGATGTTACATATAAACCAAATGGTAACCACAAATCAAATACCAATAATAGATATGAAGAAGAAGAACAAGAGTTCAGAATAGAAGAGTCCAGGCATATCACTAAAAAAAGCCAGAAAACCATAAGAAGGTGCAAAAGAAATAAGGAACAGAGAATAACTATAAAAATAACCATAAAATGAGTAAAAATTGCAATAAGTACATACCTATCGATAATTATTTTGAATGTAAATGGACTAAACACTCCAATCCAAAGACATGGGAAATGGATTGGATAAAAAAGCAAGACCCAACTACATGCTGCCTAGGGATACTCATTTCAGACACTATTACAGACATATGCAGACTGAAAGTGAAGGAATAGAAAAGCATTTATCATGCAAATAAATGTTAAAATAAATCTGAATGAGCAATATTTATATCAGACAAAATAGACTTTAAAACAAAGAGTGTAATAAGAGACAAAGAAAAACACTATATAATAATAAAGGGAACAATCTAATAGGATATAATTGTAAATATTTATGCACCCAACAGAAGGGCACCCAAACTCGTAAAACAGCTAATAACAAACATAAAGGAAGAAAAAATTGGTTTTGACGGGACACATTGGACCACATGAACATCATAGATATATTCAGAACACTCTATCTTGAAACAACAGAATATGCATTCTTTTCAAGTGCACACGGAACATTCTCCAGAATAGATCACATACTAGATTACAAAGAGAATCTCAACAAATTCAAAAAGGTTGAATTTATACCATGCATCATTTCAAACCACAACACTATAAAACTAAACACACACACATACACACTATGGAAAGAACACATTAAAATACATGGCGGTTAAATAACATGCTACTAAATAATGAATACTTCCACCAAGAAATCAAAGGGAAAACCAGAAAGTAAATGATGACAAATGAAAATGAAAACACAACGGTCCAAAATCTTTGGGATGCAGCAAAAGCTGTCATAAGAGGGAACTTTATAGTAATAGAAGCCTATGTCAAGATGCAAGAAAAATCTCAAATAAATAACCTAACTTTACACTTAAGGGAGCTAGAAAAAGAAGAATAAAGAAAACCTCAAACCAGTAGAAAGAAGGAAAAATCAAGATTAGAACAGAAATAAATGAAATAGAAACTAAAAACAAACAAACAATAATACATATCAATGAAACCATGAACTGGTTTTTGAAAGGATCAACAAAATCAATAAAACTTTAGATGGACTCATTTAAAAAGAAAGAGAAAGAGAGAGGATTCAAATACAGAAATCAGAAATGAAAGAGGAGAAACAACAACCAATACCACAGCAACACAAAAGACTGTAATAGAATTTTATGAAAAATTATATGCCAACAAAATGGACAACCCAGAAGAAACCAACAAATTCCTAGAAACATAATCTCTCCAAACCTACCAATTACCAGCAAGGAAATTGAACAAGTAATCAAAAAGTTCCCAGTTAAAACTCTCTGACACTGACTATAGCAACAATTTTTCTAGATATGTCTCCTGAGGCAAAGGAAACAAAAGCAAAAATAATCTATTGGGACTACATCAAAATAAAAAGTTTCTACCCAGCAAAGGAAAAAACCAATAAAGTAAGAGACAACCTACTTAATAGGAGGATATATTTGCAAATGACATATCTAATGAATGGTTAGTATCCAAAATGTCTAAAGAACTTAAGCAACTCAACATACACAAAAAACAAATAATCTAATTAAAAATGGCAGAAGACATGGACAGAAATTTCTCTAAAGAAGACATACAGATGGCTAACAGATGTGAAAATATGTGCAATATCACCAGTCAACAGTGAAATGCAAATGAAAACCTCAATGTGATATCACCCCATTCATGTTAGAATGGCTAAAATCAACAACTCAAGAAATAATAAGTGTTAGCATGGATATGGAGAAACAGAAACACTTGTGCATTGTGGGTGAGAATGCCAACTGGTGCAGCCACTGTAGAAAACATGTGGAGATTCCTCAAAAAAAAAAAAAAAAAAGAAAGAAAAAGAAAAATGCAACTACCATATAATTCAGAAATTTACTGCTGGATATTTACTCAAAGAGTATGAAAACACAAATTCAAAAAAATATATATACACCCCTGTGTTTATTGTAGTATTTTTTATAATAGCCAAATTACAGTGGCAACCCAAGTGTCCATTGATAAATGAGTAGATAAAGAAGATGTGGTACATATATACAATGGAATATCACTCAGCTATAAAAAAAATGAAGTCTTGCCATTTGCAACAGCAGGGATGGATCTAGTGCTAAGTGATATGTCAGTCAGAGAAAAATGCCGTATTATTGCACTCATATGTAGAATTTAAGAAACAAACAAAAAAGTGAACTAAGATAAATAATCAGAGAGAATAACGGACTCTTAACTATAGAACACAAACTGATGGTTACCAGAGGGGAAGTGGGTGGGGAATGGGTGAAATAGATGAAAAGAATTAAGAGTACACTTATCATAATGAGCACTAAGTATCGTACAAGATTCTTGAATCATTATATTGTACACCTGAAATTAATATAACACTGTATGTTACCTATAGTGCAATTAAAATAAAATATATACGTATAAGCATAAGCAACAAAAAGCTACCATTAACGGGTCTGTGAGACTTTTTTCGTTATAAATACAAGTTGGCCAGCATATCTGATTCACGTTATTCTATGATCATTATCATTGTATTCTTACTAAACATATCTATAAGTAGCTGGCAATATGTCTGTCTTTTCCGTGTAATATAATGTGTCATTTTTGTTTTGTTAAGTGTGACATAAAACCTTAGAAGACCCTTGAATTAAATGTTATAAAATTTGTAATTACTGTGATCACACTTCCAAACAGAAAAACATAAGAAGTTCAAAATCTTAATACCAAGATCCAAAGATGAAAAAAAAATTAATGCAGGATGCTCTGATGTTTATAGCAAACAGTTATTGCATTATCACTTACAATTGGAAGACAGCTATCCAGAGAACAAGTAGATGCACTAGGCAGTTCTGACTCTATTTCTGACCCGTTTCCTTAGAAATGTAAGATGTAATTTTCATTGGGTCAGGACTTGTTTCTCCAGTGAATCAGTACACGCAGACATATTAAGGTCTAACATTCTTTGTATTGTAACATCTGTAAAACACGGAGCTGTGAAAGACAATTTTTCAATATCACAAATGGAAAAGAACATATAGCAGTGACTATCTAAGCACATGGGCGTATTGATATTTTATAAGAAAGCTTTCCACCACACAGGATGTTTTATGAAACTATCAACTGTTGCATAATAGCATACTGTTCATTGTTCTTTGGGGACTATAGCCAAAAAACCTGTTAAATATTATTTTTTAAATGTCTGCGAAGGAAAAAAAGTCTTAAACTATTGGTATAAATACACTATTGTCCCTATATTAACAATAAGATATACCTGAGGCTCTAAAAACAATCTATTTCTTTAAAATCTCCTTTATAATGGTAAGTAGGAAATATGTAATTTATTTTTCATATTTAACAATGTTCAACACCGAGCTTTTCAGTTGTTTAGTAGTATTATACTTCATATAAGAGACATTTTTTTTCCTGTTGTAAAGGTGTTTTATAGAGACATAAGCAAGAAAAAAACATAAAAGCACAGTTTGTCTAAAATCAAGAGATGAGAGATAATTCTTATACCTGAATCACAGATTCCTAGGATTAAATGTATTTGAAACACAATTTGTGTTTGCTAGTCAACAAAACTATTTCAGTTGTGTTTTACAGTTAAGTATCTGATTGTAGTTAGAGTCAGTTGGTTTTCCATCCAGTCTCAGGCGCCGCAAGTATACATCTAACATGCCCTGTTTTTCAATAGTGTAAGTCCATGGTTAGAATGGAAATAAGAGTTACTGGATCTCAACATAACAAACTAGCAGCCAGATATCTGAAAAGGAAATATTCCATTGTGCCATCACAGTTCATCTGCTATACGAAGTGAGTTTGGACAATGCTCCAGTGAATACTGTAATAACATAAGACAGCAGATGTAATGCTATAGCATATTCGAGCGGGGCTGAGTTAGTTCAATAAAGTTTCAGAGAACAACAAAGAGTATATTACAGACACTGGAGATAATTCTCATATAGAATCCCATAACTTATCAGTTTTCCTGGGTATATCACAAAATTGACTTACACTAACTTGATTTTTATTCATGGTAATTAGCTAAGGACTAAGATTTCTCTGAAAATTCAAACTATAATCCTGTATGTCCATTTAATTCAATGTAGTTTTATCCATTTTAACATTTTCTTGTCATAAAATACCAATATTATAATTTTTATTTATAATTTCATTAAATGAATAAAAATAGCTGAATGATCAAATAAAAGAAGTGTAAGTATCCTTGTGTTCTTCATTCCACTGTTAGGGTACAAAGTTCTAAAATATTTTTTTTTATTTTGAGATCATTTATTTATTTGTTTATTTTACAGAGAGAGATCACAAATAGGCAGAGAGGCAGGTAGGGAGAGGGAGGGGAAGTCGGGAGCCTGGTGAGCAGAGAACCTGATGCGGGGCTCCATCCCAGGACCCTGAGACCATGACCTGAGCCAAAGGCAGAGGTTTTAACCCACCAAGCCACCCAGGTGCCCAATAAAACATAGAATTAAAAAAAAAAAAGTAAGAGGTAGTTGTTTCTAATTCAGAATAAAGAGAAATATTATAAATTTTATCAAATCAGATCAGTAATAATAGGCATTCATGCATTTGTATCTAGTTAATAATAAAGAAAGCTTTATTGGGGGAAAATTATATGTAAAATCTTATCTGATACATTCTTTTTTTTCTGATAATACATTCTATACACATCACTTTTTTTTTAAAGATTTTATTTATTTATTTGACAGAAAGAGATCACAAGTAGGGAGAGAGGCAGGCAGAGAGAGAGGAGGAAGCAGGCTCCCTGCTGAGCAGAGAGCCTGATGCGGGGCTTGATCCCAGGACCCTGAGATCATGACCTGAGCCAAAGGCGGAAGTTTTAACCCACTGAGCCATCCAGGCACCCAAAAATCTTTGAAATATTCTCAATAGAATGTGATCTGCTTAGATTTTAAGAAAGATCAGTGTGAAAAAGTTTGCACTCTGCTTATGCAATGAAATTGGTTACTTTTTTTTTTTAGATTTTATTTATTTGAGAGAGATAGAGAGAGAGAGCACGAGAGGGGAGAAGGTTAGAGGGAGAAGCAGACTCCCCGCAGAGCTGGGAGCCCAATGTGGGACTCGATCCCAAAACTCCGAGATCATGACCTGAGCCAAAGGCAGCTGCTTAACCAACCTAGCTACCCAAGATCCTTGGTTACTTTTTTTTTTTTTTTTAAGATTTTATTTGTGTATTTGAGAGAGAGAGAGAGCCAGAGAGAAAGCACTGAGCAATGGAGTGGGGGAGAGGAAGAAGGGCAAGCAGATTCCCTGCTGAGCAAGTAGCCAGATAGGGGGTGTGATGTGGGACTCGATTCCAGGATCTTGGGATCACCACTTGAGTCAAAGGCAGACACTTAACTGACTGAGTGACCCAGGTGTCCCTAATTATTTTTTTCTTAATGACTTGATTGCTTCATTGCTATGTTGAAACAGACTATTTTTTCTTCATGTGCGTAATTACTCTATTGATTTTTTGTTGTTGTTTACTTAAAAACTATGTGTTCCAAATTCTTTAAGTGCTACATCTCTATTTGTTGTATGGTTCCTACCATTTTAACTTGTACTTATTTATGTACATATCTTCCTTCCAAAATTGTAAGCATTTCAAATGTAACAGTCATGGTCTGTTTTATTATGTTACCCTTATCACTGCCTTACAGCACCTTGAAAAAAGTACAGGGAAGAAGGAAGGACCTTTTCTTACACATTTGTCAATACATGAAAATCTCTCTACATTTAATTTCATTGTAGTGAAAACAAATATCTGACCTCAGAGGAGATGCACAATAGTATCATCATTATACACAGAGTAATTCTTTATCTGGGAGCTAGATACCTGGAAATGAAATATTCCGCAAAGAACAAACATTATTTTCTAGTAAAGGTAGATTTTACTTTGCTTTTTATATTTGGTCTACACAGCATTTTAGAGATACTGTTTTTGAAAAAAATGAAGTCATAGTCCATTTGAAAAATTGTAGTAGCTATGGTCATTTAAATATAGAAAAACACTTGAAACTAATATTACACTGTATGTTAACTAACTGGAATTTAAATAAGACTTAAAAGTGCCAGAAATAAGTATATATTGGCTTTTTCATGAATAGTAATATTGCTAAGAAAAGATACTGGAATGATGTTGCTTTATTCTTTTTTTCATTTTCTTATATATTTAGATTGATTTATAATGGAGAATTCTGTACTTAAATGATGAATTTCATTTTAGGGAAAAATAAAATAATTATGCTTCTGTATATTGTAGCAGATGAATCAGATGATTTTATCCTTACCCCTTAAGCTAAAATATTTGAACCACTATAATATAATGAACACTTTTTTCTAAGGTTATTTAAAAGATCCTCTTAGTATACAAAAAAAATTATGAATGCAGACAAATTTCTGGAAAATTGTATTGAGAGAGACAATAGCACCTGTTTCTTCCCCCCTTCTCTGAAATCACAGTAACAAAGGCATGGATAAAAGAAATGTAGATTTTATTATGTTAAATGTATCTAGTAGCATGAAAAAAAAATGAAATAAAAGTTGGTTTGTGCACATGATGTGAATGAGGTCTAGAAAAATAGATACCAACCAGTGTGTGCTTCATAAAAATAAATAAATAAATGTTTCTCCAAAAAAAAAATGTAAAAGAAATCAGATTCTGAAGCCACAAATTTTTATTGCCAAGCAGGACTGCTTTTCAGAAGCCTGCATCTGTTATAAACAGACCAGACGGATACACACAGAAATAGAAAGCTTCAAAGAAAGGGTGCGATTCACATGCCTTGCTTTAATAGCAGAATCAAGCTTTCTTTTGAGGTAGATCGGTCTTCGAAGCAGGTGTCCTAAAGGTGCATCTTACTGTTGAAAGTCAGCCAGTGTTTGAAAGCTTGCCAGCTTGAAGGCCATTAATTGACAAGCTGTGAAAGTCCAGCATCACAGGAAAGGAAATTACACAAAGAAGGGAGCCTTGATTCCTCGCACCTCACCCGACGAAACAGCAGAGGGAGCCGCCAATCTTTTCAAGACAAAGTACACGTGGTGTGCAACTTCAGTGATGTACCTGTAAATAAGAATTTCATTGGGCAGAAATCACTGTAGTGTCTCTAATTACCTTATGGCAGTTGATTTATGTAATTTTCCCAAATTACCACCCTAGAATTAGTTTAAAAAATTAAACAATAAAAATAGCTTCTTGCTGGTAGTTCCTAGTTGCTAAGATTTGTGTGGTGCCCAAAATAATATGACACTCTAGTTCCAGGATAAGGACAAAAAGCAGAGATAAGCTGTTTCTAAATATAGATATTTCAGGGCTATTTGAATTTCTTCTTGTCTATAAGGATTTTTTTTAAATAAATATAAATTTATTCTTGTCTCTTTTTGAGACTCTGCCTAAGGAGTGCAAGCAATATTTAAAGGTCGGTCCACTAAGCCATGATGAAGATTTTGTTGAAGGCTTTTTTTTTTTTTTAAACCCAGGGAAATGATTATGCAGCTCCAGAAGTATTTATTCAGTGTCAACTATAACTTGAGAAGAGACACACATCATCTCTCTCTTCGCTTGACTGTTAATTGCCTTAGGCAATCCTTTTGAAAATACAACAGAGTGGTAAACTACAAAACAGCAGAAAACCTGGCAATGTTAAGTGGTGAGAGAACCTCATAAGAATTCCAAATTGGTTATTAGAAAATTCATTCTGTCTGCTACAGAGGCAATTAAACATGGTGCCTTGACATTATGGAGTGTCTCATTGCGTTTGCTGAGTAAGAAGCTATTCTGGTAGACAGAGGCTTCATTCCTTTGATTTCTGTGCTATACTGCACAGCAGTTTCCATATGAACTTGCCTACCTGAGAAAAAGATTTAGAAAATGGTCATTCCTACTTCCACCAGCATCTTGGTTTTGCTTAAAAAGTATGGCTTTGGTTTCTCTTCTCTGTTGCATTGAAATAGTACCAAGAAAGGTAAAGATATGGGATTTAAATTTTCATTTGTATAGAAAAGAATATTGAATAATCTCTTTAAAAATCCAGAATCTAAACAACCCTCTAAAGAATCTTCTAAATAAGATGTGTGCCCGCCAGCCCTGCAGATGAGGTAGACATGCATATACACTTGGGATAACGGTGACATATTGTTTGAAGACATATATTCCTTATTTAAAGATCTCAAGATAACCTATTTTTTAACTGCCATACTATTTCTAGTACAAACAACATCAAACTTAAATATTCTTTTTTACACAAGATTTGTTTTTTTAAACAAGATTTATCTGTGAATGTTATGTTAAAGGACATTCTAAAATTATAGTTAACCTGGCTTTAAATATATTTGAATACTTCTGTTGCAGATAGTATCTTTTTAACTTTGTATTTTGAAATGAATCTCGATGTAAAGAAAATTTAGAAAGGTTGGACAGAGAGAATTCATCTCTTCTTCACCCCGCTTTTCCTGATGTTAATAGTTGCATAACCATGGTGCATTTATCCATAACACTGTTGAAGTGCTATTAGCTAAGCTATAGATTTTGAATACATGAATTTAAAAATATATACATATATTTTCCTACTTTTTCCTTTGTCATCCAGTACATAGTTTAGGCTATAATGGTGCATCTATTTGTCACATGACTTCAGTTTCCTCTAATCTGACAGTTTCTCAGTCTTTTTCTTTTATGACTCTGACATTCTGGAAGAGTACTGCTAAGTTATTCCACTGAATATATGTATGTTTTCTCATGATTACAATGAAATTATGAATTTTAGGGAAGACTTACAAAGAGATTATGTTTCTTTCTCATATCAGAGAGTGTCTATTCAAAATGACTCAATAGTGATGTTAAACTTGATCATTTGAGTGAGGTAGTATCTGCCACATATCTCCACTGAACCTGCTATGTTTCCATTTTCATAATCTATTAGTGAGAAATGAGTCTAAATCCAGGTACACTCAAGCACAGGGGAATGAATTCCCAGCTATTGGAGTATCAAAGAGTTTGTGAACATATGTTGAAATTACCACTGTCAGGACACCTGGGTGACTCAGCCATTAGGCGTCTGTCTTTGTCTCAGGTAATGATCCTAGGGTCCTGGGATCGATCCCTGCATCAGCCCTGCACTTGGGAACCACCAATAGCTTGGAAACCAGTGGCTGTGAGATGGGAAGGTACTGATAACAGCACTCAATCAGAACAAAGGGACTTAAAGGACAATTTCTGGGACTGGGTGTCCACAGGAGTGGACCTAACCCGATGGTCCCAGAACTGGCTGCAGCCACCACCCACCTGCATCTGAGAGGACCCAGTGTGGACCTGAACCTGAGGTTCCAGAAACCCAGCTGCTGGAACCAGGCTTGCCTGGACAAGTATCATTCTGGTTGGGGGGAATGGGGCTACAGAGACAAGCAGGGGCCTCAGACAACCACTGAATCCGTGTCTATGGGTGTGCACCACTTGTAAGAGGCTGTGATATTCAATGGGGTTTGCAGAAGGGGAGTCTGTGTGTTCTGGACCATTCAGAGAGAAGCAGCAGACTGTGGCTTCTCGCTGAGGCAAAGATCTGGGTACAGACGATTTACTTTGCTCTGACCCTCTGAAAAGGCACAAAAGGCTGCCAGACAACAAAAGCCTCCAGAGAACAAAAGCCCAAAAAAACAGTTTCCATGGAGCTCAGCCCCTTAATAGGGGGCAGGGCAAAACCATCCAAGCAGGATTGACTGAAAACAAATGCAGCAGGCCCCACCTTCAGAAGACAAGCTGAAAGAACAAGAGGACAACAACCATAGGGTCCCCATAAAACTGTAAAACTCGAACACCAGGGAAAACAGTATATTAAGCTCTGGATATTGCCTCACAGCCTGTATATTTCTTAGATACAACTTTTCTTTCTCTTTTTTTTTTTAATTCTTTCTCATGATTCTTGTTTTTTTTTTAATGTACTTACCATTTCAACTAGATGTTTAATACAACATATTCCATACTTTTTCATACATATACTTGTTTGTCTTTTTCTCTTTTTATATATATGGGTATAAGCTTCAATGTAGTCCTTTTTTTCCCTATTTAATACTACCTTTACATATACACCAGTTTTAATTTCCCTATATCTCTGGAAGTTTGAGTCCTCTAACAAAAATAACAAGATACACCCAGGAACAACTGAAATTCCCTTTCTCACCCACATCGAGGGATTATAACCATCTTCCCATCACCCCCCCTTTTTATTTTGTGTTTTTATTTAATTTTCTTTTTATTTTTTTTGGTCTTTCTGTTTGTTTTTGTTTTTGTACTTTATAAATCTTATTCTTGGAGATCATTTTGGCTGTTCTTTTTTTTTTTATTCTTTGTCATTCTTTTTGTTTCTTTGTTTTTGTTTTTGTATTTTTTAAATCTTACTATTGGGGCTCATTTTGGCTGTTTGTTTGTTTTTTTTTTCTCTCTTTGGTGGTGATTTCCAATTGCTCCAAAACTTCCCAGGATGCACTTTGCTTGGATAGGTGTTGATATTTTCAGCTATACATCCCCTCAAGCACAACTCAACAGAATAAAAAGGAGGAATTCCCAACAAAGAAAAGACCCAGAGACAATGACTTCTCTAGCAGATCTAATGTATATGGATCTAAGCAAGATGTCAGAAATAGACTTCAGAGTAGCAGGTATGAAGACAATTATTAATGGCAACATAGATTTGTTAAGGTCAGAAGTGAGAGCATATGTGGCACAATTTAAAAATGCTATCAATGAGATCCAATTTAATCTAGATACTCTGGCAGTTAGGATAAATGAGGCAGAAGATTGAATTAGTGATCTAGAAGACAAACTGACAGAATAGAAGGATCAGAAGATGGCCTGGAACAAACAACTTAGAATCCAGGAAAACAGAATTAGACAAATAAATGACACCATGAAACATTCCAATGTCAGAATGATTGGGATCCTTGAGAGGGTGGAGAGAGAAAACTAGAAGATATATTTGACCAAATCCTAGCTGAGAATTTCTCTAATCTAGGGAATGAAAGAAGTAATCATGTCCTAAGGGCAGAGAGGACACCCCCCACAAGGTCAATGAGGGGAGATCAACTCCCAGGCATGTGATAGTGAAGCTCGTGAATCTTAGAACTGAGGAAACCATTTTAAGGGCACCTAGGGGAAGAGTTTCCTTACCTACAGAGGGAGGAACATCAGAATAATGTCAGACCTGTCCACAGAGACCTGGTAAGCCAGAAAAGGCTGGCAAGACATTTTTAGGGTACTAAATAAAAAGAACATGTACCAAGAATTCTTTTTTTTTTTAAGATTTTATTTATTTGAGATAGAGACAGTGAGAGAGAGCTTGAGAGGGGAGAAGGTCAGAGGGAGAAGCAGACTCCCCACGGAGCCGGGAGCCCAATGTGGGACTCAATCCCAGGACTCCGGGATCATGACCTGAGTCAAAGGCAGTTGCTCAACCAACTGAGCCACCCAGGTGCCCTGTAGCAAGAATTCTTTATCCAGCACAGCTGTCATTCAGGATAGATGGAAAGATAAGAAGCTTCTAAGACCAGCAGAGACTAAAAGAATATGTGACCACTAAGCTGTCCTTGCAAGAAATATTAAGGGGGGTTCTATAAAAGGAGAAAGGCCCAAGAGTGATACAGAACAGAGATATACAAAGACAATCCATAGAAACAAGGACTCCACAGACAACACAATGACAATAAAATCTTATCTATCAATAATCACTCTCAATGTGAATGGCCTAAATGCTCCCATAAAGTGGCACAGGGTTACAGACTAGATAAAAAGACAGACCCATTCATATGCTGTCTACAAGAGACTCATTTTGAATCTAAGGATACATCCAGACTGAAAGTAGAGGGATGGAGAACCATCTTTCATGCCAATGGACCTCAAAAGAAAGCTGGGGGAGTGATTCTCATATCAGGCATATTTAGATTTTAAACTAAAGACTGTAGTTAAAGATACAAAAAGACATTATATCATTTTTTAAAAGATTTCATTTATTTATTTGGCAGAGAGAAAGAGATCACAAGTAGGCAGAGTGGCAGGAAGAGGGAGGGGGTGTTACAGTAGGTGCACACATAGGCTGAGAGGCAGGAAGAGGGAGGGAGGTTCCCTGCTGAGCAGAGAGCCCAATGTGGGGCTCGATCCCAGGACCCTGAGATCATAACCTGAGCTGAAGGCAGAGCCTTAACCCACCGAGCCACCCAGGTGCCCCCATTATGTCATTGTTAAAGGGCGTATACAACAAGAAGATCTAACACTTGTAAATATCTATAACCACAACATGGGAGCTGCCAACCACATAAGCCAACTATTAGCCAAAATAGAGATATAATGATGATAATACGTTAACTGTAGGAGACCTTAACACTCCACTCTGAGCAATAGACAGATCAACTAAGCAGGCAATAAACAAGATCTTTGAAACAAGATCAAGAAACAAGAAACAAGATCTTTGAATGACATGGTGGACCAGATGGACCCTAAAACAACAGAATACTCACTCTTCTTGAGTGTACATGGAACATTCTTCAGAGTAGACCACATCCTCGGTCACAAATCAGGTCTCAGCCTATACCAAAAGACTGAGATTATTCCCTGCATATTCTCAGACCACAATACTTTGGAACTGGAACTGAAACTGGAACTCAATCACAAGAAAAAGTATGGAAGAAATTCAAACACGTGGAAGCTAAAGTCCATCCTGCTCAAGAATGTTTGGTTCAACCAGGAAAATCAAAAAAGAACTTAAACAATTCATAGAAACCAATGAGAATGAAAACACATCAGTCCAAAACCTATGGGAAATGGCAAAGGCAGTCCTAAGGGGGAAATACATAGCCATCCAAGCCTCATTCAAAAAAATTGAAAAATCCCAAATATACAAACTCTCTTTATACCTTAAAGATCTGGAGAATCAACAACATATTAAGCCTATCAATGCATGAGAAGGGAAATAATTAAGATTAGAGCAGAGATCAATGAGTTAGCAACCAGAGATACACTAGAACACATCAATGAAACCAGAAGCTGGTTCTTTGAGAGAATTAATAGGATTGATAAACCACTGGTCAGACTAATACAAAACAAAATAAAAAGGACCCACATTAATAAAACTATGAATGAAAGGGAAGAGATCACGACTCACACTAAGGAAATAGAAACAATCATCAGAAATTATTATCAACAGTTATATGCCAATAAATTAAGCAATGTAGAATAAATGCATGCATTCCTGGAAATCTATAAACTTCCAACACTGAAACAGGAAGAAATTGACAACCAGAATAGACCAATAACTAGTAAGGAGATTGAAGCAGTGATCAAAAACCTCCCAAAAAACAGGAGCCCAGGACCTCACAGATTCCCTGGGGAATTTTAACAAACATTCAAAGAAGAAATAATACCTATTCTCTTGAAGCTGTTTGGAGAAATAGAAAAGGAAGAACAACATCCAGACTTTCTCTATGAGGCCAGCATTACCTTGATCCCCAAACCAAGCCGAGTCCCCATCGAAAAGAATTTCAGACAAATATCCCTAATGAATATGGATGCCAAGATTCTCAACAAGATCTTAGGTAATAGGATCCAACAGTATATTTAAAGATTATCCACCATGACCAGGTGGGATTTATCCCTAGGATATTTATCTGGAGGAGATTATGCTGAGTGAAATAAGTCAAGCAAAGAAAGTCAATTATCATATGGCTTCACTTACTTGTGGAATATAAGGAATAGCAAGGAGGACATTAGGAGAAGAAGGGAAAAATGAAAGGGGGGGAATTGGAGGTGGAGATGAGCCATAAGAGACTATGGACTCTGAGAAACAAGCTGAGGGTTTTGGGGCAGGGGATGATGGGCTGGCAGGGGGTTATGGGGGGGTGGGGAAGAGAAATGAAACAAGATGGGATGGGGAAGGAGACAAACCATAAGAGACTCCTAAACTCACAAAGCAAACTAAGGGTTGCTGGGAGGTGGGGGCGTAGGGATATGGACATTGGGGAGGGTATGTGCTATGGCAAATGCTGTGAAATGTGTAAGCCTGATGATTCACAGACTTGTACCCTGGGGTAAATAATACATTATATGTTAATAAAAAAATTAAAAAAAAAAGAAAGAAAAAAAAAACTAATGACATATTGTATGGTGACTAACATAAAAAAAAAGTGATTACATAAAAGGAAAATAGGTTTATTATTTATCCATGTCGTTATCATTTTTTAAATGTTTTATTTATTTATTTGACACAGAGATCACAAGTAGGAAGAGAGACAGGCAGAGAGAGAGAGGGAGGCAGGCTCCCTGCCGAGCAGAGAGCCCAATGCAGGGCTCGATCTCTGGACCCTGAGATCATGACCTGAGCCAAAGGCAGAAGCTTTAACCCACTGAGCCACCCAGGTGCCCCTTGTTATCATTTCTGATGCTCTTCACTATTTGTGTAGTTCCATATGTCCATCTGGTATCATTTACCCTGTGTCTGAAGGATATCTTTTGACATTTCTTCTAGGGTTCTCTTTCCCTAATGAAGTCTTTCAGCTATTGCATCTACAAAAGACTTTACACCACCTTTGGTTTTTATATATAGTTTTCCTGAGCATTAAATTCTGGGTTGACACCATATTTCATACATTAAAGATTTTGCTTTGCTGTCTTTTCGGAAGCACTGTTTCAGAAATGTGCTGTCACTTTATCTTTATTTTTCTTTACATACCATTCCTTTCTTTGGCTGCTTTTAAGATTTTCTCTTAATACTAGTTTAAAGCAATTTGATAATATGCCCTGGTGTAATTTCTTCATTATTCTTATGCTTTAGGTTCTTTGAGTTTCTTGGATCTTGAAAATTTTTAAACATTACTTTTTCAAGAATTTTGTTCCTTCTTTCCCAATTGGAGGAATCTTGTTGCACCTAAAATAGGTCACTAAAGTTATGTCATGGCTCACTGATGCTGTGTGTGTGTGTGTGTGTCTATGTGTGTGTTTGTATACTTTATGCTTTATTATATATAGTATGTTATATTATATATCAAAATCATATATAAACGATATTTTCCTTTTGTTCTCTTTGTTTTGGATAGCTTATATTTCTATAATTTCAAGTTCATTAATATTTTGTTTTGTAATATTTAATCTGATATTAATCCCATATCATGAATTTTTCTTCTTATTGTGCTTTTCATCCTTAGGTGTGTGAATGTATACTTATTAGTTATAACTCTTTTAATATTCTTGTTGCCTAACTCTAAGATCTATGTCAGTGGTGGGAGGACATCTACTGATTAATTTTTCTTTCAGTAAGAGATCATATAAAAAAATAAGAGATCATAGCCTTGCTTCTTTGCATACCTGACACTTTTTGATGAGATGCCAAATATACACTTTATACTTTTGGATGTGGGATAATTTTTATTCCTATATTTATTCTTTTTTTTTTTTTTTTAAAGACTTTATTTATTTATTTATTTATTAGGAAAGAGAGAGAGTGAGAGAGAGAAGGTCAGAGTGAGAAGCGGACTCCCCATGGAGCTGGGAGCCCGATGTGGGACTCGATCCCGGGACTCCGGGATCATGACCTGAGCCGAAGGCAGTCACTCAACCAACTGCGCCACCCAGGGGCCCTATTCCTATATTTATTCTTGAACTTTGTCCTAAACACACTTCTATTACTAGGAATCACTTTGGTCCTTTGGGAATATTACTTTAAAGATTGTTCCAACAGGATAAGAACTATGTTTATTCTAGAGTTAATTATTCCCACCTGAGTACTCTTTCCCATAATTTGTCAATTATTAGGTTTTCCAGCATGGTTAGTAAAATAAGCACATAGAAATAGAAATAAAACAAACAGATGAATATTTTTTTGAGTTCTTTGTGAATATGAGGTACTGTTCCCTTATATCCTTTATCATTGTCTTCATGGTCTCAAGTAGCTGCCTCATGATTATGTGTTGATCAATCTTCCTATCATTACTCTAGGTAAATCTTTTGCATATCTCCAGACTTCTTTCACTCTGTGTAGCTCTCCTTTCTAGTACTTTGTTCTAAAAGCTGTAGCTGCTCTTTCTTTCATAGATTCTCAGATGCTTTTCCTAATTCAAGGTGTCTGCTTGATCTGCCCGTATGCCCTCTCATTGCATTGTTGCTTGAAATCTTTTAAGGCTGTAAACTGTGGTAGTCATGCAGTTCCTCTCATTTTTTGATTTCTTCTCATCTGTTTCCCATCTCTTAGATCACCATAATTTTATTTCATGATGCCCAGTGTCTTAAAAACAATTGTTCCTTTTTTCAGATTTTTTTTGTTTGTCCAAGTATATATATAATCTCTATATATATACTTGAGTATATATATATATATATATATATATATATATATATATATATATATTGGAATATAGTATATATTCCAGTATATAAATATACTGGAATAGTCTCTCTATTCCAACATGTTCAGAAGAAGGATTCCTTGAGTTCTTTTGGTTCCATACTAGATTTACTTCAACAGCTATGTTAACTCTCTCCTCTTCTCCAAAAGTTTAATATATCTCTATGTCCTGCCTCCTGAGTTTCAAGCTCACTTTATCAGATGCTAATCTATGCTGCCTTGTAGATATCCAAAAACAGTTATTAGGATATCCAATAACTTCTCATCACCATCTCTCACCTTAATGTCTTAGGAATAGTGCTCTTGCCAAGAACATAGTTATAATAAATTGCTATGGGAACAATGGGACTGACCTCTTCACACAGTTATTCCTTTGGACTTAGTGTAAAGATTTCCCTGAGGTAATCAGAAATTCCACATTGCAAGGGTCCTGGACATTGTCATAGGATGTCTACCTTTGGTCTTCTGATATAGGAAACAGTTTCACAATGCCTGTTTTGATATTTTTTTTAATATTTTATTTATTTATTTGACACAGAGAGAGAAATCACAAGTAGGCAGAGAGGCAGGCAGAGAGAGAGGAGGAAGCAGGCTCCCTGCTGAGCAGAGAGCCCAATACCAGGCTCAATCCCAGGACCCTGAGATCAGGACCTGAGCTGAAGGCAGAGGCTTTAACCCACTGAACCACTCAGGCACCCCCTGTTTTGATAGTTTTAAAGTGATTGACTCTGCCATATTACTTCGGGATATTTTGCTATTCAATTCTTTTCAAATATTTTTATTCTGTCAAATCTCACATCTCATATATATAATGAGATTACTTTGTTCTGATTACTGAACTGGTAGAATAGATTTATATATCTTTTGTAGGCATATTTCAATAATGGTCTACAGGAGCCACTGAATTCAGAGAATATTGAACATTTAGTTTTATGAAATAATTAAAACATAAATGATTTGAAATAAATACTCCTGGTTTCAAACATAGATCTTTCACCAAGCTAGGTAAATTTGGAAGTGGTTTAACCTTAGTAAGACTCAATTTTCTTCCATTTAATAAGAATTATAGTAATTGCTTCTTAGGTTTACTTTAGGAATACAAGCAATAATGGAAACTCTTTCTAGGAATTAGTAGTAGAAATAACAATAGTTGTATTAGCATAATATTCATCATTATAAAGTTGTTTAATGATATTAATATAATTTAATATTAAATAGAATAAAATTTTATCACATACTTATATCCCTTCCTCATGGTAGAAAAATATATGTTGGGTTTTATAGTCTAATAAGGGTACTTAAAATTAGCCTCAACAGTCAATAGTGAATGATTCTTTCCTTTCCTTTAAGTAACTTCTTCTTGATACCAGGCATATGTGACAGATTATATTGGAAAACATATGTCATTAACTGGATAGTGAAGTTTCTTAGAAAACTATTCAGCAAAGCCCAAGCGTATTTCTTACTTTTCCACTAGTTCCTGAGCTCACCATATATCTGCTAAATTAACAGCACCCTAATAGAGTTTCTGACTTTTCCAAGGTGAATGGTGATAACTTACACTCCAATGTCTCTGTTTTTATCCTGAGCTGAAGGCAACACAGATCTTATTAAGATCAGAACTCCAAACTGGGAAAAAATAATCATGGTCTAGAACAAAAAATATATACATATCTGCCTTTCTAATCTCTTCTAATTTTAGTTTTGTTTTGGCTTCATGCATTTAACCTCATTCTGCCACTGGCATTGACTTGCATACTGAGTTTTGTCATAGTGGTGACCTCCAACTAAAATATGTTTGGTTAAGATCAGTGTGTGTGTGTGTGTGTGTGTGTGTGGTGTGTATGTGTGTGTGTGTGTTTCTTTAATACATCTGTTTGCCTATAGAGAGTATTTTAAAATTATCTTTGGAAAAAATATTTATTCACATAGTGACCCTATTAAATACATTTCTCAAGCTTATCTTTTGAATAATTTATTTACTTGTTCAATTGATAAATGCCTTAAGAAATAATGCATCACTTTGCTGAATTGTTTTGACTCTTATGTATTGAAACAAACAAAAAAAGGCAGATATTTGGCATTGTACTATGGGAACATTCAGTATATTCTTTTTTTTTCCCCAAATATGTTTATTTTATTTTTTCAGTGTTACAATATATATGAAGTTCAAAATAACTTATTTCAAATATATCTTAACAGGATCGAGTAGTGTTAAGATCCAGTCCATATGTGCTGTACACATATGCATTCACAAAAATAAATGCTACACTCGATCTTAGCCAAAATGCCAAGAAGCGATAATAAAAATAAATGCTACTATTAGGACCCTCACTATTAGAAAAACATGTTGGAATCAAATCATGATGATAAATATTTCATTTGAATCTGGTGAATTTATAATTTTCAGCTTGGGTTTCCCAATGCATATGATTGATCTGCATTGAAACCACTTATATGCATGCATTAAGGCATGCATTCATATACACTTCTGCATACACACACATATCAACTTTTAGTCATTTCTTGCTGCATAACAAACCACCTGAAAACACAGAATTTTGTTTTAATGGTAATCATTTCTTTGCTCATGATTCCATTGGTTGATCTTTTGGACTGGGATCAGCTGAACCATTCTTCTGCTGATATCAACCATGGTCACTCAAGTTCATAGTCATCTGACTGATCCAAGATTGTCCACTTATATGCATATCATTTGTGTCAGTTGTAGGCTGACACAGTCTCTCTATAAGATTTCTCATCTTCATATAAGTTAGCTTAAGTTTCTTACATTTCAATTTTAGAACATCAAGATGAGTGGAGCAGAATCTGCAATATCTCTTGGATATTGCACATTGTCACATCCGCATATCTTCTTAATCAAAGCAAAACAAGTACACAACCAGTTCTGGTTGGAGGGGTGGAAAAATAGACTCCACTTCTTAATTGAAATAGCATAGGCACATAGCAAAGATGCATCTGTACAAAGATAGAAAATATTATCACAGTGGCATTTGCAAAGTCAACCACATCTGCTCTAATTCTGTATTTGTTCATGCTTTAGGCAATGACATAGGAATTAATAGAACCAAGGTGCACAGTAGAGTCATAGCCATGCCCAGATTTTCTTTTTAGATGACTCCTTAAGGATTATGATTGTGTTATTGTCACAGTCAAATTAAGAAGGCCATACATTTATGTTAGGCTTCCAACTATCTCCCCCTGCCAGGCTTCATCAACATTCTGTTAGAACCTACATTAAAAAATTACATGCTACTGTTTAAGGAAATATTTCCAGATGTCCATTTTCTTAACTTACTGTTTGATTTTCCCAAAGTAAGAAACTAAAGGAAGAAAGTATAGTTAGTGCCCAGGTGTACCTAAATAATGTGACACCACCTTCCCTGTGTCCAGAATTCCATATTCTTGCAGTCTAAAACTTTTAACTTGGAATAAGAGAAGAATTACTTTTTTGCTGTCCTTATTTTTGTGAAATCTTTCAGACATATCCCAATTAAGTATGAATCATTTGTTTTCAGGATTGCAACTATATAAAATACTTTGATGATTCTATTATAAATTCTATTATAAATGTTTTTTTTTCTGGACTTAATTTTTACTAGACTCAATTAAGTTTTACAAAGTTATGGCATGATATTTTAGAAATATTGTTTGTCTTTTCTCAATGTCAATGTTAAGATCTGTACTTCAATCTGTACTTCAACACAATTTTAACAAACTGTTCTTCACTAAATAAATCATCATTAAAAATTAATTTTTATTAAAATTGTACATACTGGCATATTCACTAGACTATATGATTAAATTGCATTCAAAGTAAAAAGGTTATTTTTTATAACTTTTATTTGAGGGCTAAAATAAGAGTGAGCTTTATTGTTGAATGTTAGAATACCACTATCTACCAAAACAATGTGTTTGATTCCCTTATCTAGTGGTACCCTTTGCTATATTTAGGAATAACTCACATTTTCAACATGTTAAATGTTTGAAAATGGAAATACATTTCAATGAAGAAACCATAATATAAAATATCATTTGGATTCCAGCAGATCCACAAAAGGTCATGTTATCCACAATGTGACTTAAATCTAGCCTAGGAATTTATGAATTTTTTCACTAATTCAGCAGATTCTAGCTAAAAAAACTACAGTGTGCCAAGAACTCTTCTTGCTTTTGACCTAACACTATGAGAGAGATAAGCAAGATGGTAGCAAGATCTTCAGTAGTGGGTTAGAATAATGTTCAAACTTTGTAATTCTGATCCTGTATATTTTGCCATTTTGTTTGTAGATACTGATACAGTACCCAAGTCAAATGTTTTTCAGACTTGGTTGTGATAAAGAAATATCAATTTTTCATCTGTTTATGTAAACTTAACTATTAGTATAATTTAGAGGTATCATATACTTTTTTATATTTTTTTCTAAAGTCATGTAAAACATTACATCCAAGAAGATATTCAGACGTTCAGAGATTTCATTTAGCTTCCTTAATCGGATGAAGATAGTGAAACCCAAAGTGGCTATTACAGAGTGGAAATTTTTACAAAGTAAGTTCTGGAACCCTAAATTCTTTTTTTTTTTTTTAATTTTTAAAAAGATTTTATTTATTGTGTGGGTGGCTCAATGGGTTAAGTCTCTGCTTTCAGCTCAGGTCATGATCTCAGGGTCCTGGGATCCAGCCCCGCATAAGGCTTTCTGCTCAGCAGGGAGCCTGCTTCCCCCTCTCTCTTTGCCTACTTGTGATCTCTCTCTGTCAAATAAATAAGTAAAATTTAAAAAAAAAAATAAACTGTTGGGCCCCTGGGTGGCGCAGTTGGTTGAGCGACTGCCTTCGGCTCATGATCCCGGAGTCCCGGGATCGAGTCCCACATCGGGCTCCCAGCTCCATGGGGAGTCCGCTTCTCACTCTGACCTTCTCTCTCTCACTCTCTCTCTTTCCTAATAAATAAATAAATAATTCTTTTAAAAAAAATTGAAAAAAAAATAAACTGTTAAAAATTTTTATTTATTTATTTGACAGAGAGAGAGAGAGCACAAGTAGGAGGAGCAGCACCAGAGAGAGAAGGAGAGGCAGACTTCCTGCTGGGCAGGGAGCCCAATGTGGGCTCCATCCCAGGACCCTGAGATCATGACCTGAGCTGAAGGCAGAGACTTAACCGAGTGAGCATCCAGGCATCCCTAGAACCCTAAATTTTAACTTCTAGTTTTGTTTTATTTTGAAGATACTATAGGAATAGCTATCAACTCATATATAGGACATATATTATGTTATATCCTCTGCTTAATTTTTTACCTTTACTTATTATAGCGACCATATGTTTGAATAGTTTTATCCTGAATTTATAGATAAGAAAAATTGGATTCAATGAAGTTATTTAAGATTAGGAATGTTCAAAATGAAAATCTAAGTCTTTTGGACACCAAAGTTCAAGCCCTTAATCACTTGACTACAGTGTCTGATAGGTCATTCTGCCTGATATTCTGAGAGAAAAAGAGGAAGAACAAGGTAGTTTAAGTCATCACGTAATTGATATTTTCTTCTCCTTGTATTGTGCTTTAGATAAGATTGACTTAAATATACCTGTTCTAGCTTTTAAGACCATACTATCATGTTTTTACTTATCCCACTATGTTTTCAGAAATCCCAAATACGTATCTTTGCTCTAATAATGCTGGCCAATATTCTCCCCTAAAGAAAAATATCAGTCTATATTGATGATTTAGATTTCATCTAGAATTTGCTTCCTACTTTTCCTTTGATAGTGTAAACCCCACATTTCATTGAAAATATCAAGTTTCCTTCATATAAGCTCAGTATTTTTTTCTCCAACATTGAGGTATCTTTTAAAAGAAATTTTGCCCTGAAATTCTTAATCATTTCAAAGAATACAAATTTTATTTCCCTAGATGCTTTGCTTTTATATGAGAGGATCGAATTTTTAAATGTTTTTTATATTATTTTTCAATTTCAATCCAGCTAAATATGCTTTCCTTTTTTTTTAAGACTTTATTTATTTATTTGAGAGATTGAGAGAGAGAGAGAAGGTGAGAGAGTGAAAGGAGAGAAGATCAGAGAGAGAAGCAGACTCCCCACAGAGCTGGGAGCCCAATGTGGGACTCAATCCCAGAACTCTAGGATCATGACCTGAGCCAAAGGCAGTTGCTTAACCAACTGATCCACCCAGGCACCCTAAATATGCTTTCTTATTTGTGATAAAAATGTTGTTAACTGTGTGGAATGGTAAGAAATAGCTGTATTTTACTTCAAAGGCCAAGACAGACAAGGTAGAGACACCCATAAGAGCAGCACACTGTAATGGTTGTCTCTGGGTCTGAAGCATTTTCAGTGATGTTGCTGAAAGTGTTCACCAAGAAATGTGTACTACCAAAGAGGTCGGGTGCACATACACTTATGTAGGAAGCTGCTGCACTAAGTCCCTTCTGAAGAAATAAGAGCATTAGAACTCATTAGGTCATAGACGACTGGAACAGGATTGGGTTCTTCAGCTATAGACTTCTCTTTTTATAGTGTCCAGGGAACTATGAAGTACCCTGAAATGAGAGTACTACCTGTGAGTCTTTTGAAATGGATAATGAAAAACTAAATGAAAGTGAAATGAGAATGAGTCAGTTATTGGTAGTGGGAGCAATGGATAAATGCCATCCATAGAGGAGACAGTATTTAGAACTCTAGTGTAAGCAGAAATCTGGAGTCCATGGCAGGTGTCATAGAAGATCTCAGAGCAGCTGCATTACCAAATTGTACACTAGAATTGGGAAAAACATTGTGTATCTACTGCTGGACCAACCTAATAGACAAGGTGTATTGCCAAAACTGCTTTAGATCTTATATTCCTCCTTTCTCACTAATTCTATTTATTCTAATCATTAAAAAATTACTATAATAATAATATAATTATAAAATATAATTATAATAATAAATAATATAATATAAAATATTATAAAATTGCCCTCAGGCAATTGCAACAGTTTTCATTCCCTTTTAGATTTTTCAATTCACAAAACCCCTGCCATAAATCCAGGTAATTACCATCTGTGCAAACTAAAAGTGCTTGCTTAGCATTAGAGCCAATAAAGACTAGATTAGGAGTCAAGGAAAAGGGGGGACTATTAACACTTCAAGGTTTGTGGTTAAATGAAGTTTGAGAGAGGACATTTGAGCACAAGTTTCAAAGTAAGTGTACAAATGATCAGTCCAGTAGCACCAAATACACAATATTAATTGTATGCTGAATACCATAACCTCTAAGGGGGTGGTAGGAATAGTTTTTAAAAACATTGCAAAATTCTGGACAATTGCTAACTTGATCATTGATCAATGATAATTAAACTATGCTTTAAACTTTTTTTTCAAATTTAATTCTAAAAAAAAAGACTTACCAATGTTTATTTTAGAAGTGGGAAATGTGATTTTCAAAGAGTAATTATTATAATCTATAATAATAATATAATAATAATAATATTGTTCATATTTGTAATCAAAATAGTGTATTTAAATTCAGAAATATTGCATAATACATCTTAAACTTGATATGTAACATTTAATGCTATATTTACTCTAATAATTAGAAATCTTCCTGCATCATATTTAATACTTAATATAATGTGTAAAATTGCTAAAAAGCAAAACAAATTAATAAGGTGGTTTTAAATTACTTATTTGATCTGTCATGTAAAGTTTGTTTAATAATATTGTCTATTTGATTTATCATGTGCCAAAAAAGTAATTACATTTTTGGGAAGGTCTTCAGTTCATGTTACGTATTCATAATGTGGATAACTATGGAAAAACTGATAGTTCAACATGTAAATTTCAATGTCATCCACATGTGAATTTCTTACAGAATCAGGAATAAATGTGATTGAAGCACTACAGTAATGCTACATAAATCAACTTCTTTTCTTAACTCTTGTTGCAATATGGGCTTAACAGAGAAGCCAGTTTTCAAGGTAGTATAGAACTCTGCAAATACTAACATGTTCTCTTTGATTTATATATTCCATGTTTTTACTTGTGATTCAGAAAAGTATATTTGTATGGGTGATCAAGTGAATATTCATACATTAAATTGATTTTAATAGAATAAGAATAAGGCAAAATGAAATATTTTTTTTTTCTGGAAGCCCACTGACTTGAAATAGCAATAACAGTATATCATACTAAATAAAAAAATAATCTAAAAATCAAGGCTTGAGCTGGAGTTACTAATTTTAAAATCATTAAGAGAAAAGGGATCCTTGAAGCTGAAAAGGTACAAGGTGAAATTACCCAAAATGTGCCACTTTGGCATAAAGATTATTTCAAAGTTAAAAGTAATAATTATAAAAAACAAAACAAAACAATATAAAACAAAGCAGCAGATGCATGAAAAGCTCTCTGCCTCCCCCAACTCTCTAAATTTACACTGGAAAAGAGAATCTGCAACAGAAAAAGAAGTATTAACTATTAACAGAGACCATCTTTACAGAAGGAACTTACCTGCATGATAGAGCAATCTCGTTTTTCTCCAAAGATCACTTTTCACCTTCTTGCTAATGAGTTTTCTCCCTTTAGTGTCCTCAGGCCTCCAGCCCTCAGCACAGATAAGCTTCAAATTGCCTTATTGTCTTTGGGATTTCATGTTTATAAGGATTCACCATATTTTCTCCTGATAATCTGCCTCATGTCAATTTGATTCTAAAACTACCTAGAGGAACCATAGGGCAGAGGACAGTCTTCCTCCCCAACAAAGCCATACACGTTGATGTCATTCCTTAAGAAGATTAAATGCACTGAAAAGAGCAAATATCCCAAGTTGGAGCCTGAGGGGCACTGATATTAAGGAAAGTTAATCTATAAATACTGAGCACCTCAAGTGAGTGGAAGAATCCCAAAATAAAATACCCATTACAAATGTCAAAAAAGAAGAGTCCTTCCAGGAAGGAGTAGTCAACGGTGTCATTTACTAGAGAAAGATTAAATAACATGATGATGAAGAATACTTAGAAATCCAATATACTAATATAATACTGTATGTCAACTATACTTTCGTTAGAAATACTTAAAAATTTGGAAATCAGTTGTGATCTCAATTACAGACAAATTATTTTAGGTTGACAGATAAGTGGAAATTCAATGAGGGGCTGCATAGAGAAGGCAGGCATTTGGCATTAAAACAAACCAATACAATGAAAAATGAAAACAAACAAATACAAAAAAAAAAAAAAAAGGAAACCCTGAGGGAAAAGAACAAGCACACTTAACGATACACAGACATATGAGGCATATCACCTACGAAATGATGCTGTTTTAGAACTCTGAGTTCTACCTTCTTAGGTGAAAAGATATTCACATATGGTTAGTAGCTAAGCGATAAACCCTAAAGTGACACATACTGAAGTGGAAATGTTGGGAGGTCAGAGCCAACAGCCAAGAAAAAATTATTGACATGTCTTCAACACAAAAAGGTGGTTTTATTAAAACTTAGGGATAGGACCCATGAGCAGAAATAGCTGCACTGAGGTTGTGACTATATACTTTCAAGTTGGGAGGGGTTTAGGGAAAGCACAAGCCTCCAAGATATTTTGGAAACAAGATTTCCAGGATCCTGAGGGGGCTAGCCATTGTTAGGAAAAGGTCATTTATTTTAAGGCCATGACCTTAGGAAAAGGTCATTATTTACTGCTTAGTAAAATCTCAGTCACAAGACTTCAGATATGTATCATTGGGCCATATGCTTGGAGGATGATTGGTAACATATAGGTTGGGGGGTGGGTAGAGATAAAGGAAGTTTCCAAAGGAATTTTCACGTGTTGAAGTAGAATTATGGGATCCTGGGGAGTTGGGCTAAGACTGCCTTTGCCCTTAGCAAAGTGTCGACATTGAGGCAGCCGAGTTCCTAGAGGAAAATCACTCTACCAGTTTCAGGGACTTGTCAATGGGCTGTAGGCAGTAAGGAAACTATTTTTTTCTCTAGCCTTTTGTTTCCCACATCACATGCCATATTTGTTTTTTTCACTGCTATGTAACAAATAATTTACCTAATTTGAGGCCTATATTGTATTTTTGGTATGGTTGAGTAAATTAATTTCCTTAACCTACTTAGTGACTTCCCTTCAGTATTATATCACCTTAACAGAAACAAGACTTAATTGACGGTACTAATAACTTTGTATCAGATGCAAATTTGCTCAAGTTTTGTAACAGAGATCCAAAATAAATACTAGTTACTATGGTAGGGGTTTATATTTTTCTCATAAAAAAAAAAAAAAAAAAGCACCACAAAGACAAACCAGGTTTACAGCTCAGAGATAATATTATTAACATTTCTGATGAAAAATAGTATAGAATTGTTTTTCATAGAAGGTATATCAGTAATCACAATCCCTCTTTAGTTAGGGATACATCTCTGCCCATTTGCTCCCCCTCTTTTACATTTTTGATGTCACTGCTTACCGAGTTTTATATTGTATATTCATTAACAAATTATAACAGCTGTAGTCTTGTAGTACTTTCCCTCTTATAAAGTGGATACGTGGTTGACACAACCATCATATTACAAAATTAAAGTTTCCTAAATCTGAGTGTTTATTTACCTTTACTAGTGTCTTTGATTTGGACAGTGTTGTTATAATTTTATAAATGTTATAATGTTATAGATCTATGCCAAATTTTCATAATGATGCTAAGTCAGTTAATGAAAAGAGTCTGTTCAAAACACAGTGCTGGGAAAACTGGGTATACAGTTTCAAAAGAATGAGGTGTAGACCTTTATCAAACACAATATGCAAAAAAAATTCAAAAATGGAGCAAATAGCTAAATTTAAGAACTAAAGCTATAAAACTCTTCAAAGCAAACATAGGGGTGAATATTCATAACCTTTTGAGAGTGGTTTCTTAAATATGATGCTGATAACACAAACTAATAAAACAACTCATAAATTTGAGTCCACCAAAACTGAATGGTGGACAATGATGTTTTTAAATTAAGTTAAATTGGTTTACATTTCCGATCTATAGAATCCTTACATATCAATACAGCACAGTAGACTTGCTGTGTCTTAACCTTGTGCCAAATACTGAATTTTATATTTTTCATGTTTAAGTGTTTTTTTTATTTGAAAAACATTTACATGTCTTTAGGAACATTCTAGATATTGAAAATCAATCCAGTGGTTCATGCCCCCAAATCACACACTAGGATGAGCAAAAATTCATTCCATTCAATCTATCTTCTCGAACATAATGTTCCTAGTTATTTCTGTTGCCTATCTATGCCTCTTATTGTTTATTCATGCGATTCCTTCAAAACTGTTGCCTATATATAACAACAAAAACTTTAAACCCTGTTTTTTATGTAATAGTTGAAAATAATTGTGTTTATTCCATGATTAACAAGCTGAGAAGAGACACGGAATATTAAAAAATGATCATTTTAATACATTTTGCCAGTGTTGACTGCTTCTTTATTTCAACATCACCCAGTGACAGATTAACAGGGATTAGAAAGTGAACACACTGGTTCTCAGGATATGGTGAATGACAAGGGCATGCTCTCAGAACTACACAAAATAATCTCTACATGAATTTCTTGCTTGAAAAATGGAAAGTTTGAGGGAGAGTCATAGTTATTAAGCAAATTTCTTAGAAATTAGAAGTATAATCTTCAGAGGAATTAGAACAAGTCATTTAGAAAGGCTTTTGGGCAATTATGAATATATATGCAACTACAATGCTTTGGCATCTGTTTAGAAAACAGATTCCTTACTTGGCATCCAGGCCTTCTGTAGTCAAGCATGCCTAATATTGTAAATCCCCATTTGTGAGTATGGCTATTCAAAGAGGTTAAAATATGGAAATGACTTGTAAATCACCATTCAGGTTCTACATTGCAGAAGAATTAAAATTATAAACATGGCCACATATGTGTTTTCTATCTAATTGTTTGGTTTTAAAACAAAATATGTTTCAGAAGAACATGTGAGCAATATATAAAAGATTAAGATATAAAGAGATTCTGATTACAGATACTTTTTAGTAAAGGTGATTTAAATCTTACTAATGTTATACTGAGAGCTGTTACAAATTAACATAAGATATTTATTTGCCAATCAGTGGGTCATATTAAAATTATATAGTGAGGTGATGATAGCCAAGATTACTTCTATACTGATAGTGTAAGGGATGCCAGTTAGGAAAATAGAGAGTGAGAGAGAGAAAAAAAAAAAGAGAGAGTAATTCAAAGAAATAAACCCAATGTAACTATTCCCCATCATTTTTGTAAATTAAATCTGTAACTTCTGATCATTTAATCTCAGTGGTTCATAAACAGTCTTGTTTTAGCACATTTTCATTAGCTGGCTCATCAATATTAGTTACTTTTGTTTTACATCATACTATTATGTAAAACTGTGCACATGGATAGACTTTTTATTATGTTTATTAAGATTGAATATCAATAGACAGGTATGAGGCCTTCAATTAATTAAATCTTTTATTTTTTAATAATGTAAGGTAACTTTGATTATAATTAAGAGATTGTAAATAAGACCAACTAACTACTGGTAACTAAACAAATAAGCTAACCATTAAAACTAAACATTAAAAATGTTTAATTATGTTGAATAAAAAGAGTTACATCATTTTATAGATGGTTTTTCCCACCTTGTTATTCTTGGAGGCTTTATTTTCATAGTAAGACTGTGGTAGTTCAAGGCATTTCATATACTAAGTACAGTTAAGCACATTGCTGCATTGCTTCAGATGTTATTTCTTCACACATGTAGGTTCTAAATTGGAAGGAAGAGGCTAGACCTAAAAGTTTTGTTTGATATGCTTTTCCCCTCTCTTATATTGTCAAAATTTTTTACTGAAGGAGATGTTAATTGGAAAAAAAAGAAAAATATATAAACTTTTTCTTTTCATTCAATGGTCAAACTTAATCTCGTCACTAGCAAAGTATATTTGTGTTGGAAATATGTAGATAACTCTATGCAATTCCTGAGGATCATTTAGCAGTTCCACCAAAACCAGGATGTCATTTATCTATCACTTCAACATCCCAATTATAGCATTCAATGGAGAAAACTTGAATTCTTCAAATTTAAAGCATGTTTTCTTCATTGTTTTATCTCAAGCACTTGGCATAGTGCTGCCTTATAAACTATAAACATAAATATGTGTGTGGATGCATGCATACACACAATTAAACAAAATAAACATTAATAGGTATATACACATGCATAGAGAAGATATATATATATATAGTACAAACACTCCATCTTTGTTATTGCCATTCAGTATTATGTTGGTTAATTTAGGCCTTTTGCTTGTAAGCTTTAGAATCAGTTTGTCAAAAAAAAAAAAAAAGAATCAGTTTGTCAGTACCTACAAAACAGCTTGATTGGACTTTCATTGTAAAGAGTAGGTTACTTTTAACTATTATGTGAAACCTATGAAATTGCTGAAACTTGGTTGACAAAAATGTAATGTTAGGAATTTAAAACTTCCTAAATCTTAAGCTATAAGTTGTGCAGTCAGTACATTTAAAATGGAAATTGAAGCAAAGGAAGTATAGTAACCTGTAGAAGACTTTGAAACAATTTGTTAGTATGCTCTAACTTGAACCTTATCTATTCACTGCTAACTCAGTGCTTCTACAAAATTAATCTTCTCAACCACCAGTCTATCCATTTACTCAAGAAAGAGGGTTGACTGTTTATCCTTTATTACGGTTTGATACTTTAGAGTTGCAATGATAAATAATAACCATCTTTATGAGTCTCCAATATAATATTCAGCCATATGGTTAATACATTGCTCTTTGTAAAGAAGATACTCAAAAGATCCTGTCTACTGAGAACTAATGTCTTCTTTTACCACTCTTTTGTACTCACTTCTTGTCTTTATTAAAAAAAAAAAAAAAAAAGATCTTTGGGACCCCTGGGTGGCTCAGTGGGTTAAAGCTTCTGCATGTGACCTCCTCGGGTCACAATCTCAGGGTCCTGGGATCAGTACACACATCAGGCTCTCTGCTAAGTGGGGAGCCTGCTTACCCCCCTCTCTCTGCCTGTCTCTCTGCCTACTTGTGATCTCTCTCTCTCTCTCTGTCAAATAAAAAAATAAAATCTTTAAAATAAATTAAAAAATGAATTTTTGAGAAAATGTATGTTGAAAGTCTAAAGTCCATATTCATCTTGAATAAGACTGTCCCTTTTATGAATTTTAGTAATCTATTTTTTTAGAAATAACATTAAATTCTTTATCATTTCATAAAAGCTACATTTTTAGTGATGTTATGTTAGCTTTTGCTTTTTTTTCCTTTCCTTTCTAAAGACTGAGATTCTCATTTTGTGCTAGTTCATCTGACTCTATAGAGTATTAAAGTATCTCCTAACACCCTTGAACTAAAATCCTAATTTTACATTTTATTAAAATCTATCTAATACTAGAATTTCATGTAGACATGAGTGGAAAATTTTCTAATTCTTATAAAAATAAGCTAATAATAATACCACCTGTAACTATTTTTCCACTTATTTTCCTTTGTTCTCATTATTTTGTGGATAAATATATGCCTAAGCATATTAACTGTCATCTTTTTGTTCTCAGAAAAGACAGTGTTTTTCAAAATTTGTATGAAGTTACTTTATATGAACTGTTCATAGCATAATAGGGAAAATAGTATTTTTATTGTGTTTTATTTGGACCACAGGTTTATTTACAATTTGTCTTATAATTTATCTTGCTTAGGACAGCAAGATTGTCTTATTATTGCTTAATTTGAGAATCAACTGGAATTTAACTTTTATCTTATTTGTATACATGTATAGCATATCACAGCAGGAATCACATAATACCTACAGTCACATTTGCCTAAAAATCCTCTTATCCCAAATAACAGAATTTTTTTGTTTAATAATGATTTATATGTATCATGTTTAAGTTTGTTAAATTTAATGCTTTAAAAAGTGGTGAAAATAATATGATTGTTATGACATCTAACATGACAAAATATCAAATGATATCCTGCCCAAACAGGTGTAATATAAGAAAGGGTAAAGTCCATGGAGTGCCTAGGTGGCTCAGTGGGTTAAAGCCTCTGCCTTCGGCTCAGGTCATGATCTCAGGGTCCTGGGATCCAGCACCACATAGGGCTCTCTGCTCAGCAGGGAGCTTGCTTCCCTCCTCCCTCTGCCTGCCTCTCTGCCTACTTGTGATTTCTCTCTCTCTGTCAAATAAATAATTAAAATCTTAAAAAAAAAAGAAAGGGTAAAGTCCAAACCCAGGTAATTCGAGATATGGATGTTATTAAGAAAGAAAGAAAAAAGAAAGAAAAGAAAAGAAGAGAAAAGATAAGATGGGAGGAAAAAAAATGAGCAATATTTCACTTCCAAACAATTAATGATTTCTTGTCAATTTGGTTGAGGAATCAGTACATTTAATTCCCATCAGTATTTAAGTACCTCTTTTGGATATCTCTGTGGTAAAATAAAGTAAAATTTTTAAGAAGTTAGGATTTAACACACACATATATACACAGAGGTACGCACATACCACATATACACACATATCCTAGCATTTAAAATAAGTTTAGTGAAATCTGTTATATCATTAATAAGTATGTACACCACCAGAAGATAATTATAGAAATCTTGATTATTCTAAACAAATCTCTGGATTAAGTTAGTTTATTCTGTGTTTAGGGTATTTCTCAGATTTTTTTTCTCTTGTTTTTCCACCATTAAAAAAAAAAAAAAACGGTTTTACATTTTCAAGATGATGGCAGAGTAGGAGGACCCTAAGCTCTTCTTGTCCAAAGAACACAACTAAATAACTATCAAATCTTTCTAAGTACCTCAGAAATATACCTGAAGACTGACAGAACAAACTCTACAGCTAAAGGGAAAGAAGAGTTCACACTGAAGATGGAAGAATATGTGGAGATGTAGTCTAGGGGAGAAATGGATGCCAGGTGCTGCAGAGGAAAGGGAGCCATGGTCATACAGCAAAGTGAAGAAGAGAAGACCACACAAAGGAACACACAAGGAGAGCATTTCCCCAAAGCCATTGGTTTGGAAAATAAGAAGGATTGACTTTCATGAATTCTTACAACCAGTGGAGTGGAAAGGCTGGAGTTTTAAAGGTCAGTAGGCTTGGGCAAGAAGGAACCAGGAGGGCACTATGAGGCTCCTGGAGAGAGGTAAGGCAATCAGAAGGTATATAGCATGGAAACAGTGATCTGAAAAAACACCTGGGCTCACAGGGGAGAGATTATTCACTATTCTAGGAGCTATTTCTTGAAAAGCAGCATTCATGGAAATGCCTCCCTGGGAAACTAGGAGCAGCCTGGTCCATTTCCCTCCCACGCCCCTCAACATAAACACAAGACCACTTGAGGGAAGCAGCTCAGGATAAACACTGGTTTCCTGACTTTCTTATACCAAGCCCCACCCCCCTGAGCTCCCAGGGAATGAGCTTCTCAGTCAAGCTCGCCTCATTCCCAGTATGGCAGGCACCTCCCCAGAAGACCAGCACAGACTCTTGCCCACACCATATCTCATGACCAGAGAGTTCTTTAGGGCCTCAGGTCTGGTAGAGTTGGTGTCAGGTCTCACATAACAAGCAGACCAGACATACCTAGGTAGATTCACCAGATTGAGGCCAGAGACCCAATACTTCCCTCAGTAGACAAGAAGAGCCTTCACAGATAACTGATCTGAAGGATAGAGCAGCCAAAACACAGTAGCAGAGCACACACAGCACACACCAAAGACATTTCCTGAGGTTCCAGGACCTGGACACTACATGGCCTTTTCTTCATTATACTATTACTTTCAGGAGTAGAAGACATAACTGGGTTTTCTAACACAAAGAAGAAGGCAGAGACTTAGACAAAATGCCAAGATGGAAGAATTTATCCCATATGAAAGAGCAAGATAAGGCCATAATCAGATGGCTAAGCAAAACAGATATAAGTAACATCCCTGATGGAGAATTTAAAACAAAGTAGTAAAGATACTCACTGGGCTTGAGAAAAGAATAGAAGACATCAATGAGATCCTTAACACAGAGATAAAAGAATTAAAGAAGAATCAGAGAAGAAGAATGCAGTAAATGAGACTGGAAATACGCTTGATGCAATGAACAGCAGGCTGGAAGAGGCAGAGGAACAAAGTAGTACCCTGGTACCTGAAATAATAGGAATTGATGAAGCTGAACAAAAAAATTATGCAACACGAGAATATATTTAGGGAACTCAATGACTCCATCAAATGTAATAACATTTAAATTATAGATGTCCCAGAAGAAGAGAGAGAAAGGGGGCAGAAATTTTATTTCAAGAAATAATAGCAGAAAACATCCCTAACCTGGGGAAGAAAAAAATGATTTTCTGATCCAGGAGATGCGGAGAACCCCCATCAAATTCAGTGCAAGCAGGCCAACCTCAGGGCTCTTGGGAGGTTCAGTTGGTTAAGTGTCTGACTTTGGATCAGGTCATAATCTGAGGGTCCTGGAATTGAGCCCCACATTACACTTCACACTCCATGAGAAGTCTGCTTCTTTTCCCTCTCCCTCTGCTCCTCCCCTCCACTCATGGCTTCTCTTTCTCTCTCAGATAAATAAATAAAGATCTTTAAAAAAAAACAGATCAAACTTAAGACATATTGTAATTACAACTGCATAATATAATAAAAAATCTTGAAAACTGCAAGGCAAAAAAAGACATTCTTAACTTACAAGGGAAAGCCCATAAAGCCACTTGGAGATGTCTCAACAGAAACTTGACAAGCTGGGAAAGAGTGGCATGATATATTCAAAGTACTGAATTGGAAAAATCTGCAACCTAGAATACTCTATCCAGCAAGGCTCTCATTCAGAATAAGAGAGATAAAGTATTTCCCAGACAAATGAAAATTAAAGGACTTGTGACCACTAAGCCAGCCCTGTAAGAAACATTCAAGGAGACTCTCTGAATGGAAAGGAAGGACCAATAGTGACAAAGAGAAGAAGAGATCAGAGAAAATCTCCAGAAATAATAACCAAACAAGTAGTAAAATGGGAATAAATATGTGTCTATCAATAATTACTTTGAATGTAAATGGATTAAACATTCCGGTCAGAAGACACATGTTGTCAGAATGGATAAAAAACAGGACCCATATATATTCTGCATATAAGGAACTCATTTTACACCTTAAGACCTACAGATTAGAGAATGAGGGAGTGGAGAAACATTTTTCATGCAAATGGATGTCAAATGAAAGCTGGAGTAGCAATACTTATAGGAAACAAGCTAGATTTCAAAACAAAAACTGTAACAAGAGGCAAAGAAGACCATTATATAATTATGCAGAGAACAATCCAAAAGGAAGATATAATAATTGTAATTATTTATGCACCAAACATGGGGGCAACCGTGTACATAAGACAATTAATAACAAATATAAAGTACTAATTGATAAAAACACAATAATAATAGGAGACTTTACTACCTCATTTACATCAATGGGCATATCATTCTAAACAGAAAATAAATTAGCAAACAATGGCTTTAAGAGATACACTGGACCAGATGGACTTAACAATATATTCAGAACATTCCATCCTAAAACACCAGAATATACAGTTTTTTCAAGTGCACATGGTACATTCTCCAGAAAAAATTACATAATGGGTCACAAATCACACCTCAACAAAGCAGAGAGATTGCGATCATACCCTGCCTCATTTCAGGCAACAATACTATGAAACTTGAAGTCAACCACAAGAACAAAATTTGAAAGATCACAAATACATGGAAATTAAATAACATGCCACTAAACAAAGGATGGGCCAACAAGGAAATCAAAAAAAAAAAAAAAAAATTAAAAGAAAAGGAAACAAATGAAAATAAAAACACAATGGTTCAAAACCTCAGTGATACAGCAAAAGTGGTCAAAAGAGGGAACTATTTAGTAATACAGGCTACCTTAAGAAGCAAGAACAATTTTAAATTAACAACCTAACCTTACAACTAAAGGACATAGAAAAATAAGAACAATAAAGTTCAAAGACAGAAGAAAAGGAAAAGAAGAAAGAGAAAGAAAGGGGAAAAGAAGAAAGGGGAAAAATTAAAGCAGAAATAAATAATATAAAAACTAAAACCCAAAACAAAAACAAAAACAAAAAACCCAAAATAGAACAGATCATTGAAACCAGGAGTTCATTCTTTTAAAAAAATTAATACAGTTGATAAACCCCTAAGCAGAATTATTCAAAAAGAAAAATGAAAGGACCCAAATAAATAAAATCACAAATGAAAGATTAGAAGTAATAACCAACGCTACAGAAATACAAATAATTATAATAGAATATTATGAAAAACTATATGTCAAAAATTGGACAACCTGGAAGAAATTAATAAATTCATAGAAACATATAAACTACCAAAACTGAAACAAGAAGAAAAAGAAAACTTGAACAGACCACAAAGCAGCAAAGAAAATGAAGCAGTTATCAGAAAATTCACAACAAACAAAAGTCTAGGACAGATGGCTTCACAGGTAAATTCTACCACATATTTAAATAAACTGCTACCTTTTTTCACAAACTATTCCAAAAAAGACAAGAGGAAAGAAAACTTCCAAACTTATTTGATGAGGCTGGGATTTCCCTGATACCAAAACCTAACAAAGACTCCACTAAAAAAGAAATCTATAGGCCAATGTCTTTGGTGAACATGGATGCAAAAACTCTCAGTAAAATACTAGCAAACTGAATCCAATGATATATTAAAAAATAATTCACCACAATCCCGTGGAAGTCATTCCTGGGTTGCATGGGCAGTTTGATATTTGTAAATCAATCAATGTGATACATAACATTTTAAAAGAAAGAATAAGAACCATACAATCATTTCAATAGGTGTTAAAAAACATTTGACGAAGTACAACATACATTTATGAATAAAACTCTCAACAAAATAGGGTGAGAGAGAAAATACCATAGCATACTAAAGGCCATATATGAAGAACCCTCAGCTAATATCATCCTCAATGGGGGAAAACTGAGAGCTTTTTCTCTATAGTTAGGGACAAGACAGGGATATCCATTCTCACCACTTTTTTTCAACATAGTATTAGAAGTCCTAGCCACAACAGTGAGACAGCAAAAAGAAATAAAAGGTATTCAGATCAGTAAGGGAGAAGTAAACTTTCACTATTTTCAGATGACATGGTGTTCTATATAGAAAACCTGAAAGACACAACCAAAAACCTGATAAATGAATTCAGTAAAGTTGCAGGATACAAAATCAATGTATAGAAATCTATTGAATTTCAATATACCAATAATGAGGCAGTAGAAAGAGAAATTAAGAAATCCAAGCCATTTTCAAATGCAACAGAAACAATAAGATACCTAGGAATAAATCTAAACAAAGAAGTAATAAATCTGGATTCTGAAATCAATATAACACTGATGAAACAAATTGAAGATGACACAAAGAGATGGAAATACATTCCATGCTTATGGATGGAAAAACAAATATTGTTAAAAATACCTAAACTGGGATGCCTGGGTGGCTCAGTGGTTTAAGCCTCTGCCTTCGGCTCAGGTCATGATCTCGGGGTCCTGGGATTGAGTCCCTAGTTGGGCTCTCTGCTCAGCAGAGAGCCTGCTTCCCCCCTCCCTCTGCCTGCCTCTTTGCCTACTTGTGATCTCTCTCTTCTCTGTCAAATAAATAAATAAAATCTTTAAAAAATAAATACCTAAACTACCAAAAGCTATGCACACATTTAATGCTGTCTTTATCAAAATATCAACAACAGTTTTCACAGAGCTAGAACAAACAATCCTCAAGCTTGTATGGAAACACAGAAGATCCTGAATAGCCAAAATGACCTTGATAAAGAAAAGTAAATCTGGAGGGATCACAATTTTGGACTTCATTACATTACAAAGTTACATTATATTACAGTTACATTACAAAGCTGTAGTGATCAAGACATTATGTGACTGGCACAAGAATAGACATATATATCAATGGAACAGAATAGAAAACCCAGAAGTAAACCTACACCTATATGATCAATTAATCTTTGACAAAGCAGGGAATAATGTCCAATAGAAAAAAGACAAATGGTATTGGGAAAATTGGACATCAATGTGCAAAAGAATGAGACTGTGCCACTTTCTTAGACCATACACAAAAATAAATTCAAAATGGATAAAAGACCTAAATGTAAGACAGGAAACCATTGAAGTCTTAGTCAAGAACATAGGCAGTAACATCTTTGACATCAGATGTAGGAACTTCCTTGTAGATATGACTCTTGAGGCAAGAGAAATAAAAGTGAAAATAAACTACTGGGACTTCATCAAAATAAAAGGATTCTTCTCAGTGAAGGAAACAATCAACGAAACTAAAAGGCAACTGATGGAAGGGGAGAAGACATTTGCAAATGATAGATATGAAAAAAGGGTTAGTATCCAAAATACATAAAGAACTTATAAAACTCAACACCCAAAAAACAATCCAATTAAAAGATGGACAGAAGACATGAATAGACATTGTTCCAAATTAAACATACAGATGGCCAACACACACTAGAAGAGATGCTCAATGTCACTGATCATTAGAATAATGCAAATCAGAAGTACATTGAGATATCACCTTACACTTGCCAGAGTGGCTAAAGTAAAAAACATAAGAAACAAAGGGTGTTGGTGAGGATGTGGAGAAAAAGGAAACCTCTTGCACTGTTGGTGAGAATGCAAACTGGTTCAGCCACTCAGGAAAACTGTATGCAGGTTCCTCACAAAGTCAAAACTAGAACTACCCTAAGATTCAGCAATGGCATTACTAGGTATTTACCCAAAGAACACAAAAATACTAATTCAAAGGGATACAAGCACCCCTATGTTTATAGTAGTATTACCAACAATAGCCAAATTATGGAAAGAGTCCAAATGTCCATCAACTTATGAATGGAGAAGAAGTAGCATATACATACACTGGAATATCACTCAACCATATAAAAGGAATAAAATCTTGCCATTTGTAACAACATGGATAGTGCTAGAAAATATTATGCCAAGTTAGTCAGAGAAAGACAAATAAGTCAGTCAGAGAAAGACAAATAAGTCAGTCAGAGAAAGACAAGTCTGACTTATGACTTCACTCTTATGGAATTTAAGAAACAAAACAAATTTGGAAAGGGGGGAAAAGATAAACCAAGAAATAAATTCTTAATTACAGAAAACAAACTGATGGTTATCAGAAGGGAGATGGGAGGATAACAATTTAAACAGGTGATGGGGAGGGAAGCCTGAGTAGCTAAGTCAGTTAAGCATTTGCCTTTGCCTCAGGTAGTATCCCAGAGTCCTGGGATGAAATCCCTTATCTGGCTCCTTGCTCAGCAGGGGGTCTCCTTCTCCCTTTGCCCATTGTTTCCCCTGCTTGTGCTCTCTCTCTGATAAATAAGTAAAAAGAATCTTAAATAAATAAATAAATAAATAGATAAATAAATGATACGGATTAAGGAGTGCATTCATGATGAGCATTAGGTGATGTATAGAATTGCTGAGTCACTGTATTGTACACCTGAAAATAATATTACAGTGTATCTTAACTAACTTGGATTTAAACAAAAACTTAAAAAAATACGAATAAAAACAGGGGGGCCCGGGTGGCTCAGTGATTCATCTGACTCTTCATTTCAATACAGGTCAAGATCTCAAGATAATGAGTACAAGCCCCACTCTGGGTTCCACGGAGCCCACATAAGATTCTCCCTTCCTCTGCTCCCCACACACCCCCACTCTCTTTCTCTCTCTTTCTAAGATAATAAACAGATAAAACTTGAAAAAAACATTAAAAAATCATTTTAGGTTCAAAGCAGAGTTATAAGAAAATTGTAGAGATTTCCTGTATCCATTTGGTGGTGTCAGTGTTCTGGATTTCAGCCATTCTCAAGGACATATAGTGGTATCTCATTGTTCTAAATTGCATTTCTCTGAAGTGTAACGTCTTTAATATTTTTATTTGCAATTAGTATATCCTGTTCGGTGAAGTCTCTGTCAATGTTTATAGCACAAAAAAAAGTTGTATAGATTCAGGCATAGGAACTCTCTACAACTGTATGTATTCCCTTACATATGCATAGCCTCCCGCATTGTCAGCATCCCCTATGATAGTGGTACATTGTTACAATTGATACTGATACATTATAATTATTCAAAGTCCATAGCTTATATTAAGCTAATTCTTGATGTACACTGTATGGGTTTGGAGAAATGTATAAGAACACGTTTCTATCATTATGGTATTATACCAAATAGCTTCACTGCCCTAAATATCCTCTGTGTTCCACCTATTCATCTATCCCCACACTTACCCCTGGCAACCACTTATCTTTTTGCTATCTCCAGAGTTTTGCCTTTTTCAGAATTTCCTATAGTTGTAATGATACCCCATATAGCCTTTTCAGATTGGCTTCTTTTACTTAATAATATGTGTTTTCTTAAAATCTCAACAATGCCAAATTTCTGTCAAAGATCTTAAAGGCTTCCTCTCAATTCTATATCTTTTTCAATATGAGATAGTGACAAACACATCATGGAATGCCATCAGCCCACAGATCACACTTTAAATAAAAGTGTGTAGATTATTTAGTTGTTGAGATTAAAAAAAAGTTATCTGTGGAGTCATTCCATTTAAGAGTGTATATTTCCATTCAAATGATGTTGTTGCAGGGTATCAGGGTTCTACCAATTTCTCCATACCTACCCCCACCTATCCCTTACTCAATGTTAAAGTTGAGTGGCTTGCCACATTATGATCTGTGGACAAATCATGTGTTATCATGTATTAGTCCTGGATGAATTAGAAATAAAATAAGAGAAAAAGAAAACTAGTCTTAAATACAAGTGGTATGAGAAGCCTTTGATCCTAGATCAAATCAGGGCAGAGTTCCTTATTTATAAGCAAGGAAAAATTAAAATGGCTTTGTGTGTATGCAACTCTACTTTAGAAAGAGTAGTAGTATATGCAAAGAAGATTTAAAGCACAAAGCATTAGGCAAGACTTGGAGTGGGAGGAAATAATTAGTAGAAATAATGTTTAGCTTATATTAAAAATACATATATTGACTGATAAAACATAAATTAAAAAACAGATAATAAAAAGACTAAATTACATGAAAATATGCATCACAGAGCTAAGGAAATAAATTGAAAATCATAAAAGCATTGTTAAAATAATTTTTAAGGGCGCCTGGGTGGCTCAGTTGGTTAAGCGACTGCCTTCGGCTCAGGTCATGATCCCGGAGTCCTGGGATCGAGTCCCATATCGGACTTCCGGCTCTGTGGGAAGTCTGCTTCTCCCTCTGACCTTCTCCCCTCTCATTCTCAATCTCTCTCTCTCTAATAAATAAATAAAATCTTTAAAAAAATAAATAAAAATAAAATAAAATAATTTTTAAATCAAAAGGAAGCAAATTGAAAAGATAGAAAATTAATTGCTTAATAAAGATGAAAGATTAAGTATAATCATATGTATACAGAGGAAAATTACTAAAAGCAATAGCTAAGCAATTACAAAGCATTTAAGGTACAGAAAGCAGAGGTATGGTAATATTTTAGAACAAAAGTGATTGATCAATATCTTCCAATAAAATATACTTGAGGTCATCATGGGGATTAGCAAGCAAACAAACAAATAACCTTGATTATGAAAGTCAGTCAAAATTAAAAAAAAAATAAACATACTCTTACTATATGAGGCAGCAGTTAAACTCATTGGTAAGTTTTGCCAAAGAAGTTGAAAACTTGTCAACATAAAAACCTGCACACTGGCATTTATAGCAGCTTTATTTATAATTACCAAAACTTTCCAGCAAACAAGATGTCCTTTGGTAGGTGAATGGATAAATACACTGGCACATCCAGACAACTGACTGTTATTTATTGGTAAAAAGAAATGAGGTGCCCAGCCAGAAAAGACATAGAGAAACCTCAACACATATTACTAAGTGAAGGAAGCCAATTTGAAAGGCTAAATAGGGTATGTTCTCAATTATATGACATTCTGGAAAAAGCAAATCTCCAGAGACAGTAAAAAGATAAGGGTGAAGATAGATGAATAAGTGAAGTACAGATGACATTTAGGCAGTAAATGTACTCTGTATGATACCATAATGATAGATATGTGTCCTTATACATTTCTCCAAACCCATAAAATGTACAACACCAGGGGCAAACAATAATGTAAACAATGGACTTTAAGTCATAATGATGTCTCAAGGTGGGTTTATCAATTGTAACAAATGTACCACTCTGGTGGGGATGTTGAGATTCTGTTTGTATGAGGAAAGGAAATATATGCAAAATATGTTCTTTCTGCTTAATTTTGCTGTGAACTTAAAACTTTTCTAAAATGAAACTCTATGTTTAAAAATCCAGCTAATTAAAAGGATTCAAATTAAATAACTCAGTAATGAATATAAAATGTTATAAAGTTTGAGGGTGAATATTCAAATCATTTAAATTTAGAGCCAAGATTAAATAATTTTGGAAACATTTTGATATGTGTATTATAATTTTAAATAAATTATATATTATAATTATAAGACATAAAAATAATGTAACTATACATTTAGTGTAAGAAAGTGAAAGAATGCTAAACTTGTCATCCTCTGTATCAGTGAGTTGAAATACTATTTAAAATTTATATATGCAAAAAATAAAATAAAATAAAATAAAATTTATATATGCAGTTATAACTATTTGTTCATTTTAAACATTTTCATGACCTTAGTGCAAGTTTTCTCAATCTCGACATTATTGACATTTTGAGCCAGATAATTCTTTGTCCAGAAGCCCACCCTTGTCCTCTGCCCACTAGAAAACAGTAGTATCTCCTCTCATACCCTTGTTTCAATAACCAAAAAGTCTCCAGATAATGCTAAATGCCCCTAGAGAAACAACTCCTCTTAAGAACTATTGCATGACTAGTATCCAAAATCTGTAAGGAACTTATCAAACTCAACACCCAAAGAACAAATAATTCAATCAAGAAATGGGCAGAAGGCATGAAATGGACATTTCTCCAAAGAAGACATCCAAATGGCCAAAAGATACATGAAAAAATGTTCAACATTACTCAGCATCAGGAAGATATGAATCAAAACCATAATGAGATATCATTCTAGACCAGTCAGAATGGCTAAAATTAATGTTAGGAAATAACAGATGTTGGCAAGGATGCAGAGAAAGGGGAACCCTCTTACACTGTTGGTGGGAATGCAAGCTAGTGTAGTCACTCTGGAAAACAGGATGGAGGTGCCTCAAAAAGTTGAAAATAGAGCTACCGAACAACCAGCAACTTCACTACTGTGCATTTATCCCAAAGATACAAATGTAATGATCTGAAGGGGCACCTGAACCCCAATGTTTATAGAAGCAATGTCCACAATAGCTATACTATGGAAAGAGCCTAGAAGTCCATCAACAGATAAATGGATAAAGAAGATGTGGTATATATACACGATAGATTACTATCAGCCATCAAATTAAATGAAATCTTGCCATTTGTAATGATGTGGATGGAACTACGGGGCATTATGCTAAACAAAATAAATTGAACAGATAAAGACAATTATCATATGATCTCATTCATATGTGAAATTTAAGAAACAAAACAGAGGATCATTGGGGAAAAGAGGAAAAAATAAAATAAGACAAAATCAGAGAGGGAGACAAACTATAAAAGACTCTGAATCTCAGGAAACAAACTGAGGGTTGCTGGAAGGCAGGGGAGTGGGGGAATAGTGTAGCTGGGTGATGGGCATTAAGGAGGGCACATTATGTAATGAGCACTGGGTATTATTTAAGACAGGAATCACTAACTTCTACCTCTGAAACTAATAACACATTATATATTAATTAATTGAATTTAAATAAAAATCATTAAAAACAAAACAAAAAAGAACTACTGCTTTACAGGAATCATTTAAGAACCTTTTCTTGTAATTGGAAAAATAAATTATCTAAAATAAAGCATTTTTCATATTCACTTTTTATTATCTACTACATTTATATATAATTATATTTAGCAATTTTTATTACTAATTATGTTTTTCTTTTGTTCTCCTTGTCCAATTTGGTATCAATAATTACCAAAATCAACAGCGGGAAGAGAACTGTAATCAGAATTTTGACTATATGTGTTCTGCAAATAAAAGTATTTATTTCTGAGCATTTAGGATGACAATGAAAGCAGAAAATATGAATATGACTAGCTACATAAATCTCATCTTAATAAGGGAGCAAAGGGTTTTATAATTTTCCCAAGAGTCTTAAGCATCAATTAGCTAAAATTAAAATTCATGTAAAAAAGACATTAATATTTCATATTAACCTACCAGTCAATTTTCTGTAACTTCGACAAATAGAGATTTAAAAATTTTGCCTTAGAATGGGCAACCTGTCTTGGTCCTGAGTTTTATTGATTCAGCCTCAAAATATTTACCACTGACTACTGTTCTTATATATGCCAGCAGCTGTTCTTTAGATACTATAGACTAGTTGCTTGATAAACTGAAGTTTTATTAGGTCAAAGATTGTTTTGAATTTGCTCACTGACCTAACCAATCATTATAGGCACAAAGTAAGTGCTAAATAAATGTACATGTGGAAGTCATCACCTACTTGAGCTGCAGTGTGTTATTTTTACCTCTAAGTTACCCATTCAATTCTAAGTTTTCTATTATATGGCAATGCATTATTAATGTCTTTCTAACAATTTTGAGAAATGTTCAGCATTGAGTCATTGAAAACAGTCTTGATTAGGTGATTTACTTTTCTGTGGTAAGAAGCACATATGCTTAAACTTCACTATTTTATTCTCAAGTCCTGGGAATTCATACAAATGTAAAATGACATATTAGGCTGTACCTACAGAAGGATAAAGTAATCTTTTAAAATTTTATGAGAAATTTTGACACATTTTCTATCTGCCTCACACCCTCATTCATGTAACACATGGAATCGTGTCCAATGTGGGAAACCCACAATCTCTGCAAACCGAAATCCGTACTTAATTCAATATTTTTTATTTGGAACTTGAGATTACGAACTCTTAAAGAATGAAGCTGTGCAATAGCCTGGGATAGAGCTTCTTTTCTGTGTTTTGAGCCAGGTTTATAATGTTTTCTTAATATGGTATTGCTTTTAGAATCATTTCGGGCATTACAATTGATCATGTTTATGAGTAACCAGGGACTTTTAAGTATGCAAATTATGTAGCTGACACATATACAAACTAATGAAATTTTACTAAATATAGAGCTATCATTATGAGGAAATAGTTTATAATATTTTAGTATGCATATCAAAAACATATATTTATGCATTTTATTAATTATATTTTATTAATTACAATAACAATAACTTGTTTTATATGGTAATTTTTAAAAGCAAGGCTTTCCCACTGTGTTTTATGTGATTAAAAAAACTGTTTCTTTTAGTTTTTATTATTTCTCCATTTGTAATTACAGTTCTCTCTGCATTTTATTAACATTTTTCTTGTACTTACAAACTCTGAGGTAATCCCTTGCTCTAAGAAGATCCATTTACATTTACAACATTTATATAAATTCATAGAGAATATCTGTTAGTTCATGAAAAAGAGTGTAACATGCAATTTTAGCTTATTTTTGCATTAAAAGAGTGCTTCTCAACTGTGGGTGAAAATATAGATGCAATGATTGGTTGGGTGAGGAGGAGAAAATGATCACCCTCATTAGAAGAAGGGAGCCCAATTTTGAACTCTCTATGTCACTCTGTACATTATCTTGCCTCAAGGTAGAATCCAAGAAACATAAAGGATGGTGCTGGCAAGGTTTCTGTAATCTTGAAGTGACATACCAATGAAATGTTATTATTAATTGTTTTAGGTCTTTTAAAAACTATTTAAAGCTAAGACTATTAATGCTTGAAAAAAAATCTCTGTGGCTCAATTCAGGTGTCAATTCAGGTATCCTTTGTGTTTCTTATCATAGTTAAGGATATAACTTCTTTCTCATTTCTTACCTCAATTTCCTTTTGTCTTTAACTTTTAATGTTATTTACATTACAGTTTTAATTAATGTGGTAGTCAATATTCCTATTATGATTATGTAAAATAAATTTACTGCTGAGATCAGTAGTGTAGTATGATTACATTTCCTTTCTCATATAAAAATTTAATTTCCTACAGTTAAGATTATTTAAAAAATTTGTTTAGTCATTTCTATGTACCTGTTTCTGTATTGTTAAAAAGTGCAAACTGGGGCGCCTGGCTGGCTCAGTGGGTTAAGCCTCTGCCTTCAGCTTAGGTCATGATCTCAGGGTCCTGGGATCCAGCCCTGCCATCAGGCTCTCTGCTCAGCAGGGAGCCTGCTTTCCCCTCTCCCTCTGCCTGTCTCTCTGCCTACTTGTGATCTCTTTCTCTCTGTCAAATAAATGAATAAAATCTTTAAAAGAAAAAGTACAAACAGAATTGTTACATACTTATAAATAATATTTCAACATGGAAATCATTTTAAATTTGCCCTGTTAAATTTTTATTTTTTTCTTGGGAAAATCTTATTTTAATGTTTGTCCCCCGACTTCTATCTAGATGTATTGCTCTGTAAGCAAACTGCACAGTAGTAGCCAGAAATTTCTTGTCCTTGTTCTCCTAGATTGAATTCCTTCCTTCCTAGATTTCATGTCCTCTTTCTTGTGTTAATGCATATATTACATTAACTCTTCAAATAAATTAGGAAGTTAATGTAAACTTACCTTTATTTTCCTAAATTAAATTAAACTGGTCAAGGTGTTAAAGCTCTGAAAATATCTTTACTCCCTCTTCAAAATTGATGTGTTAGTATAACTTTGTATATAACGCATGGGAAATATAATTTTAAGAAAAATAATTGTCCTGTGTGTTTTGAGTCCTTTGCTCCAGTTTATTATTGCTCTCAAGTGTTGTTGTGAAGTCTGATGACATTCATATTTCAATGCACTTTTAAGTGATCTCTAAATATCAGTATTCATGTAATTGTTCTGGACTTTATCTTTTTCTCCAAAGAATTATGTTAAATTTCCTATTTTTGTGTTATAATTGTGACTCAAGGACTTTTGGAGCAGATACTGGAAGGGTCTTACAATTGAGTAAGAGACTTTGAAATGGTCTTTCTTTTTACCTTGTTTCTTTTTACTTGTTTCTACTCCCTTCTGCTTAATAATCCCAGTTTTTTGAATTCACCTTCAGTAAGGTGAGTATAGATATTATTTTGTTCTTCTGGGAGTGGATGAATGAAAGTGGCAGGTCTATACAACATGAGGATATAGGGTTTCCATCTCTTTTCAATTAGCTGATGAATTTAAGTTAATGCATAAAAATTTCCCAACTGTAAGATTTTATGCTATATTTTTGCCTAAAAATGGAATTTAGTCTGATAACTTATTGAAATTTAGTAATTTATAAATTTAATTCATGGGATAATATTAAGATTTTTTGATGTTTTGACTTCCTTTTAAGAAATTATATTTTAGTACATGTAGAAATCAATTTAATTTAAACACAAAGAATATTTTTTTAACTGGAATACATCTGTATATTCCGAATTATGAAAATGGAGAATTATAATTTGGCATCTTTACCAGATGGAAATAAATGTTAGTAAGAAACCATATACTTCTTTCAGGTTGTACTTGTTTGGTTGTATATGGGATGATTATGTAATGATTTAAACAGAAAAATAATTGAAAGCAGTATGCTTGGCTACTATAATTATATTTGGATTATGGGTAACTTTTAATTGTTTCTATTTTTTTCTTTTTTCCCTCTGAAATGACTATGTATTAGTTTTTTTTTTTTTTTAAAGATTTTATTTATTTATTAGGAACGAGAGAGAGTGAGAGAGAGCATGAGAAGGGAGAAGGTCAGGGTGAGACACGGACTCCCCATGGAGCTGGGAGCCCGATGTGGGACTCGATCCCAGGACTCCGGGATCATGACCTGAGCCGAAGGCAGTTGCTTAACCAACTGCGCCACCCAGGCGCCCGACTATGTATTAGTTTTATAAGAAAATGAACTGATTTAAAAATCTTTGTGTAGGCAGTACAGCTTTGTGTATTTCAAAATAACTATTAAACAAATTATGATGTGTAATTCCATTTATTGCCCTATAAAAATATTTTAAACCTACTAATAATCTTAAGATAAAATATTAATCATGATCTAAAAGGTCTTTTTAGGGTTAGACTACTTACTGACAGAGACACTGAGAAGGCAAGACCAAAAAGAAAAGACAAGGTATTAATATGTTGTGCTTCTGAGACACATTTAAATGGCTTATCCCTTTTTGCAAGTTTCCATCCTCTTTTAGCCCTCTTGACTAAGAGTTAATCATACTTTTGATCCAAAATTTCTATTTACAGAGAAAAAAAAGGAGAAAAGCAGTAAACCCATAAATGAAGAAAATGTGGCTAAATAGACACAAAATTGAATTTTTGAAAATTATTTTCATTTTTATTCTTATAACCAATTCCCAATTTTTATTTAATACATAACATTACTATACCTTATAACACTTTGGGGTAAGTCTCATATGTCACGTTCTAACTCTGCAACCATGAATCTTAATTTCTTTATTTTTAAAATAAAAATATTAATACTAATTCTTGCCTATCTTACAAAATCTAGTTTTTTTTTCCTTAAATAAGTGAACTGGTATATGTGAGAAATCTAATATCTTTAACAGATTAAAGATATTAGAATAAATTATATTCTTCCTTTTTGGATTTCAATCAAGAATAAGATATCTAAAGCTCTTTAAAATTATCAATAGGGCATCTGGCTGGCTTAGTCGGTGGAGCATGTGACTTTTGGTCTCCAGGTTGTGGGTTTGAGCCCCACATTGGGTGTAGAGATCACTTAAAAAAATAAAATCTTAAAAAAATTCTCTTTATAGATCTTAGATATCAGACCTTTGTCTGTAGTGTCATTTGCGAATATCTTCTCCCATTCTGTGGGTTGCCTGTTTGTTTTGTTGACTGTTTCCTTTGCTGTGCAGAAGCTTTTTGTCTTGATGAAGTCCCAAAAGTTC